>JBCAUF010000085.1:3689922-3706184 GCA_038406115.1 Haemulon aurolineatum | reverse complement strand
CACTGGCATCCTTTGAATTATGTGACTCTTTGCCTTCTGTATCCACATACATATATATACTCTCTCTCTCTCTCTCTGTAAGCCACTTGTTACCATGGCAACCCTACAATGGGCCTTATAAAGCTAATAAGTAGAGAGAGCAGGAGGGATGAGCAGAGTAGGAGAGGAAGAAGGAGGAGGGAAAAAATTGAGAAAAATTAAATGGAAATATAAATGGCTGCCAATCTATTCCTGGTGTGGGAGCTGCAGGCAAGGAAAGGCAGAGAGAGCAAGAGAGAGAGAGAGAGTGTGTGTGCGTGTGTGTGTGAGAGAGAGAGTGAGTGAGAGAGAGAGCCCAAGAGAGAGAGATACACATATTTAAAATACAAAATAAATTTTATCTAAAATGTATTGTTGTGCTTTTATAATGTCTTTTTACACATACAGTGACAGCACGTTATGAGTGTTTTATAACTTGTCACCTGTTTTTTCTAATAATATCAGCAGAGAATTCGAGAGAGGACAATCTTTCCTCTAGTGCCTCAAGTTGCAGGATGTTTGCGTCAACAGAGTCATATTTTCCCTCAAGCAAATATTACGGGAACTCTTCAAATGTTGCAAATAATAATGCACTAGCAGAGCGTTTCGGTTCAATAAATCAAAAAATCCAGAAAAGAAAAGAAGATGAATAACATTTGATTTGCAAGTTGTTGCTGGTCCAATTTTGTGTTTTCAACCTCTGATGAAAACAAGAATGCACTGTGCAGCTTCGAAAGCAATTTTACAATTAAAATAAAACACTAATTGCTAGAAACTGTTTTTGCTGCTATAAATATTTGAATATCAATTCATCTAAAGGCAGATCATTTAAATTTGGCTACCGTTGATAAACATTTTCTCTATAAATGTTGTCCACTAACAATGTCTCATTTGTAAGCATTGTGTGACCAAGTTATGGTAGACGTTTTTTTAGGAATAAAGCAGTTGCGTTGCCAAGCTGCTCTGATGCTCAGTTATTATCAGTAAGTCTTCTATTTACAAAATTAGCAAGACGCACTAATGAGTAACAGTACTGATAATATGCAGAAGTATTAAAAACTAAAAATGACTTTGATCTGCATTGAATGAAACTTGAGTGTTCGAAGCAAAAACGAGAGCTTTTCAACGCTGTGATCAATAATTGCTTTCTGTCCCCAGAAGACAACAGTCAGACATCAGTGTCAGGCCCAAGACTCAAGTAAAGGTTCAAGAAGAAAATAACACACTCTTGTTACATAAACTCTATGGCAATGCTTCAATGAGAATAGTAGATTAAGATGTCTCATTCAATTATACGTGCATCTGTGTGTATGTCTGTGTGCGGATGTGTACGTGCGTGTAGGGGTGTGTGTGTGTGTGTGTGTGTGTGCCTGCACCTGTGGATTGATAATGAGTGTGTTTTTTGTAGGCACTAGATAGATCAAAGTCTAGCTGGGCCTCTGAACTGCTCTTGGATGAAACAGACACACACACACACACACACACACACACAGAAAATGCCTCCTGCCTGGTCGGCTTCCCCTGCCTTGCCTCTTCTGTCTGTGCCTGATATCAGCGGGTGTGTGTGAGGGACAGTTGTGAGAGAGGGAACTATTCACTAACGCATCACTAGAAAACTATTGCCAAGGCCACCACTTCGCCATGACAACAAGGAATCTCATCGCTATGGTAACACATGAAACGAGTGACGAGCAAATGGCACAAAGGGTTAAACCAGTCGCTATGCCAGTGGTTTCCAAATTGTGGCATGGGAATACGGAGGGGTCTTATACCAAGTGAAAAACTGCAAAATGATGTTTCCATATAGGGGGGTAAAATGTTTGGCAAGTATACAATGGCGCTGAAAAATACATGTGAATACTAAACATGTTTTGCATTATTTAGTATTTACTGTATGCCACTTTTTTATGATTGGAAAAGAGATAAAAGCAATGTGAAATGTGCCTATGTGCAGATTTAGGACTTAACCGCCCCTCATTATGAGATTCTTGGGAGAAAACACCTCGTTCATTACCCGAATTATTCCTTTTGGAGGAGAAACTTTGAAACTCAGCATGGGGGATGTCATTAGATGAAACGAACAGTGTTTCATGTGGTCTGACAGTTAAAGAGACACCCCACAGGACTGAGAGAGCATCTTTTGCTGATGTCTTCGAGCCTAGTTTTTAAGATATCCAGTAGAGTTTTCCCCTGAGAGTGCTTGTTTGCACCCTAGTTTCCAGTCAAACAGACTAGTGGCTAATATATAAGTTAAAAATAGTTCGTACCTGAAAAAACCTTTGTCATGAAATGACATGAAATGTCCCTTTGTCAAGCAAAAAGACCTCAAAAAAGCAACCACATTTTGTGTTTAAAATTAATAAATACATCTCGGAAACTATGTACATAATGAGGCTGTCTTACAACAGCTTTTAAAACTGTCATACTTTGGGAGTGAAGTCAATTCATTTCAATGGAATCGCTGTAATTCGCTCGTATTTAAGTAAAACAAACCAATCACAGCATTCAACTTTGATGAATTTTGACACTCTATTACAGGCATCCCCAAACTATTCCACAAAGGGCCGGTCTGGCAGCAGGTTTTTGTTCCAACCAGTCAAAAGCACACAGTTTGATGGTGAGGACATCAGCGTCAGCTGTCTGAAGACAGAGCTCAGCTGATTAACTGAGTCGAGTCTGGTGTGCTGCTGCTTGGTTGGAACGAAAACCTGCAGCCACACCGGCCCTTTGTGGAACAGTTTGGGGATGCCTGCTCTATTTGATGCTGTTGAACAATCAGTAAACCACCTTGACAGTGCTAACCTTTGCTGTGTGGCACCATCCACATTTTTTTCATTACCATGTTGAGTATTATCTGTTCCAGAAAAGAGTAATATCAGGCAGTCAGATGGGAGCCAATGGAGTAAACTGTGTGAACTTGCTGTCCTGTTAGGGACTGAGCAAACTGACATTTAACAAGGTAAGTAGAGTAATGTGAATGACCAGAAAGCGAATGTTCCCGAGTTGCTTGTGTGTTAGCAGTTAGCTTGCCAGCTACAGTAGTTCAATTAGTCTTGCGCATAGATGCTACATCGCTTCTGTGCTTTGGTACTTTATTACTGTATGTTACAAGGCCTTTGCTCAGCACTGAAATTCTCTTCATGGCCTGATGCCCTGCAGACGAGCAAACACACCAGTAGGTCTATCATTAATAAAACATGTTGTGCAGCAATACATTTGTCAAACCCACATGACTTTATTTAAAGGTCAAAACCCTGAAGAATTATTTTCAGTGCTTGTTTCAACCACCTTGGATTGAACAAGTGGGGCTAACATAACACTGTAGGTTATATGCTGAATTGACGAAAAAAAGTCTGAATTATTTCTAAAACTAAAATCATATAATTTATCTTTAGTTAATTTCAGCACATTCTGAATGATGTTTCTAATTTCCCTTGGAATTAAATATTATAGCCTTCATCGTCTACTTTCCACTCCTTCCACAGTCAATCCAAGTCCAGCAGTTCTTTCAACAAGATCCTCTAAGGTGTTTGCCTCTTGGCTCCGGTCTCAAGTATGACATGAGCAGAAATATGATTTCAATGTCCTGGGACCCAGGGCAAGAGGATTAAAGTTTCATTTGGTTTCCAGGCTGAAAGAGTTTAGACAACACCTGCACTGAGGCAATAAATGCAGAATGAATGATGGCCTGAGAAGCATTAATAGTAAACTACAAATCGAGGTAATTAATGGATCACAAGGCCAAAGTTAAATACAGACATTCAATACAATGAATTTCAGAGTAAATGTGTACTTTATGCATTATTGAGGCCATAACTGAATGGGATGGACATAACGCAAGCATTCACCAAGTCGCCAGCTGGTTAATATACATGATAAATGTAGGAATATCAGTATTCTCAGTGTTTCCCCTACGATTAGGGTTGGGGGGGGGCACTAATGCCACATTTTTTATTTCTTATTTTTTATGCTTATGTCATTTTTTAAGCCACAAAAATCACCAAAAATCACTGGCTTTTGACATGTAAATTTTATGCTTTTCTTGGCCTTCCATGATATATCACTAAATACATTTGGGGGGGCTTTGTATTTGAATATATTCTGATAGGCTTTTTTATATGATGGTCATTTCGTTGCATTTTATAGACCAACAACCATAAAGTCTTTGATTTAACTGCTTTGCTTGGTGTCCGTGCAGCAGACAAAGTCAAGAGACCTGATAGCAAGAGTTTTCATATTGTGAAATTCCCCTCGAGTAGGTATTTATGTTTCTGCTGATCCTGCTCCACAGGGATGTCAGAGGTCAGAGTACAGTGTTTTATCATCGGGGCTCACACTAACTCTCACTCCTGGAGAGATGGCCTTTAACACTAACTGCTCTCCCGCCCCTCTGGCTGTTTCACGAGCTTTACCTGTGAGATGACAGTCGTCGTTGGAGCCTGCAGAGTCCTCCTGGTTGGGGCTGAGCGGAGGGCTGGCGGGTGGGCTGGTGCTGAAGCTGGCGTAGCCCAGAGATGAGCTCACCTCGCTGGGCTCACAGCTGTGGTTGACCGGCCTTTGGACATCCAGGGATGAGGACAGAGAGGTGCGCTGCTTGGGCTTAATACAAGACAGAAAGAAGAGGAAGACAAAAATTACAGAGATGAAAATTTAACATTGTTTTAGACAGTTTAAAACTAAAGTACTTTGGCTGCACTGTGGGGTTATTCATCTTTGTCTTTTTTCTTTTACTTGTGTGACTTCAGCTACATTTTAATTTTAGAGATTAAAGGAACATGTTTTGGTTTCTTTTAATATGTTTCATACACACTGAATGTTGGCCTCCAATATGAAATACAAAAAAATAAACAGTAACAATGGCTGCCAATTAAACATTTCCTGTGAAAAAATGATGGTGCTATCATTCGACGTTCTACATGCTTGGCGGCATTTTAATTTCATGGCTATATTTAATTCCACTGTAGCAATTAATTGGTATCTTATTCTTCCTTCTTATTACTGTCTTATAATGACCATGTTCATTTGTTTAACAAAATCAGCTTTTTAAATGTAATCGCATCTTTTGACTTATAATTTACATATATTTATACAGTGCTTTCCTCTCTCTTTAGTTACTTTTAATGTGAGTTTATCTTGTCCAGAGCAACATGTTGAAGCTCAAACCACACATCAGGGGACACATGGCACTAACACACACACACACAACCATTGACATGGCAAAGCAAAAGAGAAATTATGTTGTTGGTGTTATGATGTGGGGCTCTGGCAGCTCCCTTATCACCTACATGTAACGCCAGTTATGTAAGACGTGTATGACGGATTGGGGTTCAGCATTTAGTCTGCCATTTCACAGCAAGAATTTATGCGCAACATATTGTGCAGTCTGACCCATCTCTTTATTGTATACAGTAGAGGCCAACATGTCATATCTTATGTAAAATTTGAATTTAAGAGAAGAGAGAGAGAGAGGAACAGAGGTAAACAGAGAGGATAAAGAGAAATCATGATTTGCTTACAGCAAGTGAGAGAGTGAGACAGTGAGGGAAAAAAAGCGAGGCAGAGGACAACTGAAACTGTAGACTGGCATCTGGTAAACACATCTTACATAATGAGGCATTTGCAGTTCTCAACAACCTGCTGCTATGCTTCACAAACAGCTCAGGCAGTCAAAACCCTGCTGGTGTGTGTGTGTGTGTGTGTGTGCGCGCACACTTGTGTGTGTCTGTGTGTGCGTACATGTCGGGGGATGTAGGCAAAGTGAATCAATACTGTGAACCAGGCAGGCAAAACAACATCCTGAAATGCTGAGACACAGACACATGATGGGCCACCTTCATGAGACCTTCACTGTCTTGCAATGCGACTTGTGTGGCTCAAAAACTGCACCTTGAGAGAGAAAGAGAGGGGGCAGAGAGGATGATGTGCGAGGAAATGAAAGCAGAGGAGGAGAGACGGCTCTTGTCCATGCAAGGTGCAATCAAATTGGTCTTTGAAGAGTTCTTGAGATCAACTGAGCCAAACTGAGATGAAAAACAAAAGCACAACACGAGCGGGGAAATGGGTTGAACAAGAGAGGGGCATGAAAAATAAAACCGAGAATTGGACAGGGAGAAACATTTTCATTTCTCCCTGTCATTGAGTGAAAATGAAAGCAGTGAGGGAACAAAGAGGGGGAGAAAGAAATGATGGTAGGAGGTAAGAATTTTAAATAGAGGATGAAGGAGGTTCAGCGTGAAGGACAGAAGGAGGGAAGGGAGCGAGGAAACAGGAACAGTGGAGTAATAACAAGACAGAAGCAAAGCAGAATTTAAGATGGTGGGTAGTGTGAAAGGAAGTAGCAAAAAATGGAAAGAGGAGGAACGGGAAGAAAGAGGTTGGCAATGCAGTTAAACCTGTACAAGGAAGAAAGAAAGACGGAGGCCACAAATAATAATGATTGTTATAAAGATTAAGCCAACAATACATACTGTATAAAGTGTTAATTAATGAGCTATAATAGGCTAAATAGTTTTTTCTTGGGTGCTGGATATAGGTTCATATTTAGTGTGTAGACAGAGTGAGAGAGACAATTTTTCTTTCATGACTTTCAAGGTCACTTTGTTGTGCTGTGTGTTTTGTTTCCTTTTTGTTTCCTTGAGTAAGTGGAAAAAGGTCACATCAAGACATTTCAGTCAATCAAAGAGCGCCGACATGGAATACATGAAGCAGTCCAGTATAAAAGAGGCACAGAGACTAAAGTCCCAACCGCAGCAGCTTCAATGGACCGGAATGCGGCACCGACACAGCAGTGAGATCGACTTTTTTCTTTTCACGGGGGAATAACACCATAGCAGCAGCATCCTGCAGCGACCAGGGATGTTTAAAGGACCAATGCATCAACCAAACAAGAGCAGAGCAGCCCGGAGAGGCACCAGGGGAACAGCACCATGATGTATGAGCCCAACAGGGAAACACCCTGACTGGGCAAGGGGACAAACATCACAGACGCTTGCTGTCCAAAAACATGTGTTATTTACAACACAAAAAAGAAAAAAAAAAATCTGTCGAAACTGCTGATATTAAACCACATGTGACCGCATGAAAACAGAACCTGTAGTGTCACTTTGCTGTGGGCTAAACGACAAACAAAAACGAACCCAAAATAAATTAGATGAAACAGCAATCAACCCAGAAAGATGGAACTGCTGTAATGTGACTCTGCGGTGTGTCAAAGTGGGAGGTTGCGGCTGTGCTTGTACGTGTGTGTATGTGTTCTTTTGTGAGCCACCTAAGGTTTAATGAGTTTAATGGCAAATTCAAAGTCTCCTATTCACCCTTTAAACATCTCTTTATTCCCGCACTCATCTCTTGCCTGTGTGTTTGGCTTCGGCTTCTTTCTAATAACTGAAAGGCGTCTTCTCGCTGGACTCATGCTTATTAAGAGCTTGCACATGCACATAAACACACACATTGACACATACAACAAAACATACACACGCACACACACTGTTGCTCTGGCTGAGGCTTAGCGTTAACAATGCAAACGGGCAGCAGGCTAATGAACATGTCATGGCCGATTGGAAGGGGATTAATGAGCACAGACACACAATCACACCCAAGAATACACACACACACACACACACACACACACACAAACAGGTCCTCCATGCCTCACTACACTACAGCAAAAGACATTTTCCCCGCCTGGAACCGCATCCCTGGGGGAAAACGCGCCATTTAACACTTCACTAATGCGAGTGTGTGTGGATTTGAGCTTGGTGCTAATAAATGACACACCCATTAGCTAAAAAATGCGATTCCTCACCTTAGATGAGGTGAGATTCGCTTTGCAGTTTAAATTTGCATGCATGCATTGAAAAGTGCTCATTTCTGTGTGAGGAACCGTGTGCTAAATTATGAATAACAGGAAAATCAATTATCATAAAATTATCATGATTAAAAGATTAGATATTAGATGTATAGAGTTGAACAAATGTGTCCACTGCTGATAAATGAAGGCCGAACAGAAGCAGAGTTTACTGTGCAAACATTAGGAGCAATGCTAAAAAAACATGAGATGAATTAATCATACCAAAGAATGACAAGCTATTTATTCCAAAATATTCTTACTTCCATTAAATGTCTGACTACTTTAGCAATTTAACATGAGCAGGAAACCGAAAGGTAATTATCATAATGGGTTTAATTAACATTTTCAGTTGTTGTAGCAACTTCTTTTCTGTTAACAGTAGCCCGCAGTAAACAGCACTGGATATGGAGCAATGTACATGTTTTTTGTTTCTCGTGTTTTTGCTTCTTTTCCGTTCTCCCCTTTTTTCTCTGTTGGCCTCACACAATCAAAGAAAGATGTAAACACACAATCTCAGAAGGCAGAAAGCTCAGAAGAGAGGAGCAGGCGACAAGAGAAAATAAAATAAAAGACATAAACACCCTCCCCCACCCCCCCCCACATCCAAAACAAACTTTTAAGTATAACTCTTGGAACTGCTAGTCTGCGATTCAGCTCTTGATTCTGCATTCTCACTTCTGATAGACTCTCCCTCATTTCTTCGCTCTTTTTTCTTCTGATGATCAAACTTCTTACTTATTATTCTCCTCAAGAGACATCTTTAGAAAGTTTCACTCAGGTGAGCCTCTCAGGCACTGACACACTTTGAGACAATTTCAGTGACATTAACATATATAGTGCCCCCTTCTAAAGGCTCAAACATGGTTCATGCAGCAGTGCGTGCACCTGTGCCTTTGCAGACACACATGGCCTGTCCACTGAACTGCTGTACAGTTACTAGGGACTCTCATATCTCTCTACTTTCATGCTGGTTTAAACAACTTAGTTTGTCTTTTTAGAAATACAAATGTAAGTAAATATATACTTTGTACAATCCTAACAGTCCTTCAGCTGGTCATGATAAAGGAGCACTTATCGGTGGTACAGTATTAAGTCAGTTTCATTGCATCAGCTCAACCTGATTTCTCTTTAAGAATTGAGTTAATTTTACCGCTTTGAAAACTGCAGTTTTAATCTCTTTCTATTCAGTTATTTCAATTTCTCTTGTTGTTATTCACGTGTCACAGGTTTTCTGTTGGAAATATTATTTTAGATCCACTCTAAAGTATTAAACCACCAAATAGTGGCACAATATTTAAAATGCCATGCAGAGTTCGGTAAGCTAGGAGTCCTCTTGACTCACAACTAATGAGGTGACTGGACTGCATGATTTATTGAAATCAAAATGTTACATTCAAATTCTTTTAATACGAGTGGGAAATACTGAGCAATAGCTCAGATGTTTAAACTCCCACTGGAGAGCTTTTAGCATTAGCTTGAGTCAGTTTAATTTGCAGTGTATGACCCACACCTCTCCTCTGGGGCCATGGGCATCCTGCTAGGAAGCAAACCTCTTTAACAACCACACGCCATCTCTCTTTCTCACTCACACACACACACACACACACACATTGAAGTCTCCCAAATAGCCAACGACTTAAAACATTCAGGTGGACTGCAGTAAGCCACCACCAATAATGAGAAGAATGAGATGACTGAGGTAAGTGACGGTAAATTGATTTTTTTTCCCCTTTGCCTTGGTGCTTCTCTCTCTTTTCTCTCCCTCTGTATTTCCACAGTTTTTTCTTACCACTACCCTCCTATCTTGCAATACAGCTGCCATGATATTGTTTATTGATTTTGTGTGCATGTGTGTATTTGCACACCTGTGGTCTTTGCACAGCCTACAATATTGGCTCAATAAAGAGATGGCACCAATGCAGAGTTCTATTCATAGCATTGTACAGTACACACATGTATTGTAATTACGCACAGATCCAAGCAAATTTGCTGCAAGATTAACTGACTGGAGCAACAGTGTCAGAGAGGGATCATCAAGTGACTGTGTGTGTATTCAGCACAAACATAGCCTCAGCGGCTAACTGATTGATTGAGTGTGAACAGATTAATGAGCTCTAAATGCCAAAGTGATTAGTGGTCTGTCCGTGTATGTGTGTGCTATATTAATATGGCAGTTTTCTGGTGAAAAAAATGTCCGATAAATCCACAAGTTCCACTAATGGAAATGCTGATGAAATATTATTTACCAAAAAGCAATACAGCTTGATAAGCTTTTTATCATGAACTCATTGGTTGGATTCTTTATCTTTTTTTTTGACTACTCAATTATTAGTCAAATTATTAGTAAAATATCAGAAAGTAGTGAAAATTTCAATCCCAATATCTGCCAATTGTTTCCTTAGAATTGACCGTCAGTGAAAAACAAAATTTCTTTAATTGAGTTTTAAAAATGACACAAACCTTTACATATTTTCATATTTCGTCCCAAGTACAGGATGTAAGTTTTCCTTTTGAGTTTAATGAAGATTACAAAAAGTCTGCAGTAACTTTTTTGTTTAGTTAACACGAGTCAGAAGACCTTCAATCATAAGAGCCTGTAAGAACTAGTTCCAATTAAACTAAGAACTGCACCCTTTTACTGTTTCAAACCTTTAACAGTTTTCCAGTGAGATCTGCCCCAGCAGTGTACTTTAAAAGTATATTTTTGAGCTGGCAGAGTGTTGCAGTCATTTCTGTTATTGTCTTGTCTGTGTACTGTAATTATGATGTCAACTAAAAATTACTCAACAGTGATGTTAAAATTACATATATCACCCTAAGGTTCACTAGATCTGTGATGGTCAAAACAAACCATTGCAACTTCAAGAAACACAGGACAATCAATATCCCCATTTTTTTTCATTGATTCAAAATAATGCTCTTTAAGTGCCTGGCTCAAGAGCACACTGACCAGGTATCACCAATAATTTGGGGTATTTAGATAACAAGCCATTCAGTTTCCTCAAGCAGATGCTCTGAAGGGATTTTGAACTCGCCTGCTTCTTAAAGCTTTTATATTCTCTCCAATGGCATCAGCTGTGTTACATTCTGTACATTTACCTGAGAGTGCTTTCAGTTTTTCTGTGCATCCTCTCAACCTCTCTATAGAGAAAAATATCCATTATCTACTATACCAGCGACGAACGCCTCCGAAAGGCATCAGAAACCAGTTACAGTAATCTGCCTTATCTGTATTGTCACTCTGAGTGTGTGTTTGACTGTGCATGTGCTCAGAAAAGCTATCTGCTTTATCAGACTGTCACTGTGTGCATTCTTGTGTGTGTTCATACATATGTAATGCAATGTGTTCAAGTGTGACAGTAGATCTGAACGTGTGCAATGCATGCTCTCCTGTATATCTACACTTGTGTGTGCGTGTGTAGCCTCGTTATGACAAGCAGGTGCACTTGGAAAGCAGGTGCTCTTAACCATAAAAGATAAGTCTAGTGAAACCCAATATGTCTCTTATAGTCCCGACGAATATCATTCACTCCTGTTTGAGTAAGGTTTGCTAACCACAGCTCAGAGTTACAACAACCCCACAATGGGAGGTTAAGGGAGGTTATAATGTTCATTTTGTTCACTGATTCAACTTAAGGATCATTTTGGAGGTTGCAATTTGAGCTGCTGTTGACTTGTAGTGTGTTATATTGAGAGGTGTTTCTTGTATTTTGTCCATCACATTTGTAACAATGGGGGCAATACAAAATTACTTTTTAATTAGAAACACCTCTTGGTAAAACGCAGCACAAAGTACAGCTTCTAAATGACCATTAAGTTCAATCTATATCTTTCTGAAAAAGTTTGAAGAAATGCTGAACATTATAACCTTCATCAAAGTGGAATTGCCGAATTACTGCTGTGTTAGACTGCATTATATTTAGTCAAGTTTACCAAATACATTGACAAATACTCATGATTGATCTGTTTCTGCAATCTGTTGGCAATAATTTAAGTATAAACTACTCATGCAGTCCATATACTCATACTTTGAACCAATATTCTGTTATTGAGACAAAGTGAGAGGTACAACATAACACAATTGTGATGTTGTATGTAACACGTATGTGATGAACATGACGAACTTGATTTTGGACCACAGGAAGACTAGCTGGTGTCATTTGGTATCAGATAATGTATGTCCTATAGTACGAACTACACAAAGAAGAGTCAAAGGAACAAAAAAAAAAAATCCATTCTCTCTAGCGGCTGGCCGTAATCACCATCTAAATGACATAATGACGACCATAGCTTTATGACAGGACAAAATACAAACTGGCAAGTCAATTTCAAATAACATACTTCTGATTTAGAAGGCATGTTATATGCTTAAACACAGCGCATTAGTGTGTAGTACAGTAGACTCTATCAGCTACGTTTCAAATGGATTATACTGTACCTGTAGGAGACAAAGTCACTATTTAGGAAACAAGCGCAAAATATTTTCAATGTGTAGCTAGTAGATGGAATATTTTTATAATCCCAAAAGTTTGAAGAGTATGAACATCTCTGAAACACCTTAAAGTTTTGTTAAACAAGGACGTAGGTTTTTCCAATCAAAAGGGATTTCTCTTTTTAGGAGGAAAGAGGCTTAACTCTGTGACTCAAATGTAGTGTTAAAACTAGAGGCACAAAATGGGGTTATGCCAATGCAATAGCCTTATTGAAATGAATGAAGAGGCTGCCTTTCAGACACAATGCTAATGTTGATCTGAATGCTGCTTTAATCCCCATATTGCATTTTAAAGAAGTCTGAGGGGAAAATGTCTAGACTTTAAGGTCTAAAATACAAATCGGTATTCACAAAATAGAAATAGAAGAGAGACAACATGCATATGTGTGATGACCATGTGATTGTCTGAGATACCAGCTTCAGCCTTTGTGGGTGCAAACACGAGTTCTATCATGTGTTGACTGTGACGAGGAGTCCCTCATAGAAAATAATGGTTATTAAACTGTTAACAGACACACACGCAAAATCAGCAAAGTAGGACACTGAGCCAGTGGGTACGAAACTGATAACCCCATGATGCAGTGTTTATCCCTCTCGCTTGCTATCCCTCTTTCTGCTTCTGTTCATCCATTTGATTATTCGCTCATTCTTTTTGTTCACATCCCATCTGCCCATGAGTGTGATCAAGAGCTCGTGGAGATCTAACATGTCCAGCTGACATTCTGGACAAGAAACAAGGGATTAAAGAAATAAAAATGACCCAAATACTGAGGCAATTTCAGTCAACATAGCCTTTCATGATTTTACAAAGTGATCACATGTGTTGTTGGTTTTTTTTGGTGTTTGTTTGTTTGTTTGTTTTTCCAGCAACTGGCTTGTGGTCAGCGTTGCAGCAGCATTGGCGGCACACAAGCTGAATGATGTCTTTTCAACCCTGATTTAAAGTGATAAATTACTCAAACACATTTTTATTTGCAGCAACAAGCCTTGGGGAATTTTGTCACATGGGGAGGGAGCTTTACTGTATAAAATGTGCAAATGAAGAAATCGTTGAGTCTCACTAGTGTTCAAATGTTATTTGTCTTATATTTAAAGAGAATCAAACCATTGTGGTATACAAGTCGATGTCTTTTAAATTTTGTTTCATTGGGTACTAAATTAAAGAGGAAAACATTCTGCAATGAATGAAAAAACAGAATTAAACTGTCAAATTACTTGTCTAAGAAATATACAGTAAGAACCACTTCAAATGTAGATGGACATGTGTTTGTATTACGGGAAGTCTTCGACATTTTAATATCAAGATCCCTAAAGAGGTTCCCATCAGATGTATTATTCAGTTTTATCAAAAGCAACCTATCAAAGAAAACGTTACTGCTGGAAATGATTTAATAAAGAATCACATAACTGTTTGAGAAATGGCAGTGCACCATCTGATCAAATCACCCTCACACGGTGATTATAAACAACAGTGAAATTGAATCCCTACTTTCTTTGAAAACCCTGAGTGAGGGCCTGAAAGCTCCACATTAATATTCTAATCGTGAATGTGAAATACTTAGACTCTTCGATGCATGCTGCAACAGTCATGTGCGCATTTGTGTGCATGTTAGCCGGAGTCGCTCGGTGTACAGTCTGTACTGATGAAATAGCCAGCGGGAGCACTAATATGAAATGAAATCTGGAGAATTAATTAGGAGCTATAAAATTGAACTCTGGTGCTCCTTGATTATGTGCGCTTCAAGCCGAGCGGAGGCCCGCTGGGCACTGCATGTGATCCCTCTACGCACATTAGTTAACATGCCAAAGATAGGACAACGATAAGGGGGTATGACGGAAGGGGAGGTGAGGTAAGGACGCAAGGGAGGAAGAAAACATGTTGAGGAGAGTAAAGGACACTCAAAGGACAGTGGCAGGCGAAGTTGTGAGGTGGTCAATTTGTCTCAATATGAGCCCTACAACTCTTATTTCTTAAAGTTCAAAAAGGTCTTCATTTAAATAACTCTGCAAAAAGTTGATTTACAAGATAAATATCTCACCCCACTGTCAGACCTTTTCCTCACGCTTCAGTAAGCTAACATTTTGTGATTCATCAGTAGATTAAACAAGCACTCAGGAGGATATTTTTATCAGTGTTATGTCACACGTCATCCGCAGACTGAGAAAACAACTGCCTTTAATTATCAAGGTGCGAAACGTTGCCGCTGAGCTTGTGTGTCTGATACTATCTTCCCTGTGACAGAAGTGAGAGGACTAAATTACTCTCAAGTCACTAATGAGGCTGATTTGTTGTTGCATTTGAATTGCTGAACGTTGATTAAAAGTTATTCATGATCAGTGTGAAATTATTCATCTACTCTGTTTTTCTTGTACAAGTCTGTTCCAGAACAAACAGAGACAGTTAAGTTTCCTGAACATTTATCTGGGCACAACAGACGTAGTAATAAAAATAATGTTGTTCACTTGTGATCCATATTTATTGCATATTTCTCTAACACGAAACTAGTTTCCCAGGAGCCCAAATACCTGAAATAATCCCATTGCAATTTTTTTTTATTAGATTTAACACAAATACGCATGAGTCATTTCTGTATCATCGTTTCAGCAGGTGATGATGAATCCATCTTAGCTTCAGGCTGCCTGGACACAGTTTGATTGATTTGGCCTTTCAGTGTGTATCACCTTAGACACTACATCATTCATGTTATCAGTGATTATTCATTTGATTGAACAGTTTAGATGATGACCAACTATTATGTGACTTGAGTTTATAAAAGGCACTTCAAATGGCGGTTGGGGGTTGGAGGAAAAAAATGGATTACACCAAGACTCTTAGCTTTAAATATATATTCTTTTTGCGCAACACCTATTTTCAGGCTATCACCACAGTGCGATGTGTCGTAATACAGGGGTTTACTCATGTTTTTGGTCCATGTAACACAGAACACCACTGGCAGCTAAGAGGTGAAATAACCAGTCTGACTAAAATATTGTTTATATGTTTCTAAAAAGTGAAGGTAACCGCACTAATTTGTCAAAAATAAGCTCCCACACACTGCAGTGACTCATCGCGTCAGGGCTCAGCACTGCACCAGAGCACACACACCATCTCGTCTGCAGCTGTATGCGCACTGTCCGCAGCAATTAATTTGAACGTACTGGTGCTCTCGTCTTTTGGCTCCAAGACACTTCAGTGGGTGTTGGGGACAAATTTACATCGAGCACGCAGGCTAAAAGTTACAGAGTGTGAAAAGCCGCGCATAATGGCTCTTTGTTCA
Source organism: Haemulon aurolineatum (assembly GCA_038406115.1). Classification (NCBI taxonomy): domain Eukaryota; kingdom Metazoa; phylum Chordata; class Actinopteri; order Lutjaniformes; family Haemulidae; genus Haemulon; species Haemulon aurolineatum. Next base: position 3,690,547 of record JBCAUF010000085.1, on the reverse strand, counting down.
AACTTTCACGGTGGCTGCATGTGTCCACTGCGCAGCACGCATGTTGTTTGTTTACCTGCTTCCTCACTCTTTACGCAAATACGTTATCTGGTTGTGTTTTTTAAGTAGGTGGAAGAGGAAGTGATGGGATGGGAGGCAACATAGCGCAACAACCCAGATGGGGTGACTGAGGGCCAAAATGTTCCAAAGCCTCGATTACACAATGGGGGAGGTTTGCCGGTGCACTTGCAGCCTACAGATACAGAATACACATCTGTGCATTTCATGATACAAAAAGACTGAATTAAGAGCAGATTTTGCATTGTGTCATATACCTGAAAATGGATCATTTTCATTGATCATTGCCATTTATCATTGACATAGATTAGGAAGCTGTCTGTCTGTGTTTACATCTACAGTATTTGCATTTCTTTTACAGCCAAGCTCTCAAACCCAGGAATGGGTCTCATCTGGATTTCTGTAATCAGGATATGAACTTCAGATGGACTAACTTGGCAGGAAAGTCAGACACTCTAAACTCCCATCTACTCTTGGAGTGACTGACAGAGAGAGACCAGATGAAATGAAACAATCAGAGAGAGAAACAGACATGTTTACCACAGAGTTTGTGTGTGTGTGTGTGTGT
>JBCAUF010000085.1:3189940-3214202 GCA_038406115.1 Haemulon aurolineatum | reverse complement strand
TGGAATAAAAAACTTCACCAGACTTTTCTTCAGCATGGGGGGAGGAGATAATGACCCAATTTTCATTTTTGGGAGAACTGAAGGACCGTGTTCACAATTGTGGACAATCGTATCTGGTGTTAACTGTGTTCATAGATGCATACGCTTTCTGTCTGTAAAAACCGTCAAAGATTCTAATAGCATGTTTGCGAATGAAGAGCACACAGATGACAAACAGACCTTTTGAAAAAGCTCCTAAATTGAGTTACGTTTGCTTCGGCAACACTGGTGCACCTGAAGTATTCTACAACAAAGTACTGACTTCCTCCTCCACCAATGTCAGACTCGATCCAAGTCAGAGATTGATTTATTCATTTGCAGCGTGTTGTGTTCATTTATCGGACATGTCCGTCACTTGTCAAGGACGCACGTTCCGCCGAAGCACGAGGTAAACCCGAGGAACAGCAAACAGCGCCGCACACAAACAAGCAGCCGATTTGAATGGATGTGTGGTCCGATCAATCGCTGAGCCTCGGCCTGTGGAGGCGGACGGTGATGTAACATGTTTTATAGTCCGGTATCTGATAGTGCTGCAGACCTGTACCACTTACCTTGTTAGAGCCAGGCGTTACGGCCTATTTGTTATCCTAATGCGTCATGTGACCATGTTAAGGGGGCAATGAGAGGGACACGATTCGAGCTTCGCTCTGCTGCGAGTGTTGATTTCACGGCCTATTAAGCTGGTGATTGTCGAGCTGCTGTCTGCAACAAATTCTACATCAGTTCCACCTACGAGTGCTCAACGCCACGGCACACTGTGGTGACACTTAGAGAAACACACAAGGAGGAACGTGATGATAAGAGTGTGTTATTTTCCAGAGTTGTCCGTAATCGGAGGTGCCCTCAGAGGAGGCCATGAAGTCAGACATGTTGGCCACGTTCACGGCTGACCTTTTTACACACCATGTAGTGAATGAAGTATGTACAGGATATCAACAAAATTTCATACAGTAATTATATATTTGATATATTTTGTTGACTTGTGTTCTTACATTATCCCAAATGTTTCTATTTGGTCGCCTGTCATGGCGTCCTCAGAGGAGATACCATCAGATGATTCGTCGGAAAGCGAAGATGTGACTAAATTACACACCGTGTGTGTTCGGGTAAAAGTAGTAATAATACTCCATAACAAATAAAAATCCTACATTGAACATACCATAAGCACAAGTATTATGAACAAAATGTACTTAAAAGTATCAAAAGTAAAAGTGCTAATTAGCATTTTACTTTCGTCTGAGCTATTTCCGATCGTGTTGGGAAGTTTAATGTACAAAATATATGTTGAACTTGAACATGATGCCTCATTATCATGTTTTCTATAGAAAATCTTAGCCAACAAAGCAATAAGTGAAATTTGTAGTAATATGCTGTCATAATATTAGTGATATTTGGATTGTAATGGAGCAAAATATAAAGTAGCATAAAATGGAGAAACTCAAGTAAAGAACTTCAAATTTGTCCTTAAGTGCAGTTCTTGAGTAACTTAGTAGCTTTTCACACTCACTGGGTAACATTCAGCATAAAGCATGCATAAGAAACATATTGTTATTAGTCCAGTCATGTGGGAACACCAGAGAACTAGCTTAAACACACAGGAGCTGTTCTGCCAGATGTTCTCAAACCTGCACATCACACGCCTCTGCCACAGTTCTCCAATGCCTGAAATAAGGCGAGTTGCTAACAGGTCATGTGGACAAGTCAGATCTGTCACATGACAAGGACCTGGTGCAGCACCTACTGGGGCCTTAAGGAGGTGTCTGAACTGTCCAGGAATCAGCGCAGGGCGTCGTCACGGTGCCACCAAAACACACACAATACTCAAAGTCACCTGGCAGGGATCAAAGCTCCAAAGGCTGATCTGAGATCCGGCACGCCCAAAACATCAGTGAGGAACAACAGGCCTAATGAAGGGCATGGTGTGCGGCGCTAATCTCATCAAAGAGCACGCTATTTGTTTAAAACACACACGGGCGTCAGCAGAGCGTCATGAAATGTGGGTTCTGGAGTCACTGCATTGAGGTTCACTTTCTTCTGACGGCACAAGATGGCAGCATTGCATCAGTGAAGTGTGCCTGCACTGCGCCGCGTGCATTAAGCCCCTCACTAACTGTGTTTTAAATATTGCTCTGTGCCTTCCATGTTCTGCCAACAAGCTTAAACGTTGCATAAGCATAACAATCCAGCGAATATTTTGTCTAACAAAGGGGGAATGAGTCACTTCAGCTCTTCAAAGGAGCGCATAAGAAATGGTGGGAAAACGTAAAAAAAAAAAGAAGACAAAAAAGACAAAAACCTCTCCCAGGCCCTCCTTTGATCAACACTATAATTTAATTACCTGCATACCAAAGAGAGCCTTTATTTGGAATTTCAGTCTCACTCGGCTCATTTGCTCCGTGGCACGGTGAATTCAAAGAGAAGTTTAAAAAGTGAAAAAAGAAAAAAAACAATTAAAAAAAAAAAAAAAAAACAGGGTTTGTTCTCTCTCCTTTAAAGTTGAAATAGATGTTAATGATAATGTAACAGGCTCTACACAAGCGCACAAAACTGTTGCACTCACAGTAAATGTGCCCCAACAAGCAGATCTTTCATTTTCAACTTGTTGATCCAAAATGTCAGTATTTGCTTTCTAAAAATTAATGTGTGAAAAAATAATGTTATTGAATTTCTAAAATGGTGCAAATTATATGTAAACATGAAGTAAGATTTACACATTTGCTTACTTGAAATAAATGGAAGAAATGTAGCAGTCAGGATGAGATCCCCTCATGTTAAAACGCTTTCTCATTTTTTCTGACTGGCAGAACACATAATTTACAGATAGATTATTATATTTTGATGGCCCTCCATCTTGCAATTTGGTTGAATTTTCCTGCTCCAACCAAACCCCTGTGGAGGCGTTTTTAAAGTCACACACTCTGAAAGATGAATTTGTGAGGAAATTTAGGTCCAGGCCACACAACACCGACATGAAACTGAAATCAAGACATGTTTGCTTCCCTTTTTTCTATTTAATCTTTGTGCTCCACCTGGAGCTGCTGTGTGTACTCCTCTAAACTGTATAGAAAATGAGTCTGAATGTACTTCAGCCATCTTCCCTTCCTGAATGAATGGTGTCCTTGTGTGAAAAAATGGAATCGGACATAAAAAAAAAAAAAAAAAACCCGTTCTGTTCATGACCTCGTCCTCAGCTACGTATGGCCTTGATGTTGTTGTGATCAGGTGAAATTGCTCCTTTCCCGCTCTCCTGAGCTACATTATCCTACAATGAAGAAAAAATAATTCTGTTTTGACACTCTCAGCGTGAACCTTTGACCCCTCGTGTCTGCGCTCTGGCAGATCGTTGGCCTCCGCTGCCGGTTAATCTTCATTAGCTCAAATCAAACAGCTCGCTTCCTCTCATCCTCTCGTCGCGATCCGACCAATCCCCTCTTTTCCCGCGGCCCACTCCCTCTGCTGCTCCGTGGCGTCGGTGAGCGTGGGGCATCCCGTCTCTTTCCTTCACAGGAAGGAAAGCGTCCACGTTTCCGTCGGGAATCTGACGGATTGAAGACTGGTGTGTGTGTGTGTGTGTGTGTGTGTGTGTCGTGTGTGTGTGTGTGTGTCTTCTCAGCCCCTGTGGCGTGTCTTGTTTCTACCTTTTATGAAGGCGTGAATAATAGACTAGCTGTGTGGTTTGGAGCTTTAAAAGCTGCTTATATCTTCAAAAAAAGAAAAAAAAACTTCATAGGGTGGTAACAAATAGCCTGCTGATCAGCTGCATAATGCATTAATCTGCTATATTTTACCTCGATCCAAACCACTGCACAGTGATGTGAATTACTTACAGTGCTCTTGCCGCGCTCCTAAAAACATCACCATTGTTCTGATGTTTCATTGAATGTGACTCCTCTATTTTCATCTGCAAACAATGTCTTTGTGTTTGGTCTATTGATCTGGTATCACTGCCGTCTACTCACTATAAATAGTCTCATATTGACTGTGGCATTTATTCGTGTGGTATTCACTCTGTGCAGCTGAGAGGCGTCATGATTTGTGTTTTAAAGGTTTTTGCTCCATGAAAAAATACAGTAGGGAACAGTAACTAGCATTTCACTAGTTGTGCGCAATTAGATTAAAAAAAAAACATGAACTGGTTATCAATGAGGTAATAGTGTCCATCATAGTTGAAAATATTTGCTTCTTAAACCTCCAGTCACTGCACGTTCTCCTTTGTCATGCGCGGTTCGGGTTTTTTCTGTGAATCAGATCTTCCATTTGAAAAGCAGCATTGTGACGCCGCATGGCCTAAGTGCTGTTCCAAAGGCTTTTCAACTCGGAGGTGAATAAGAGATTGCAGAGTCCTTGAAATCTTCTGGACTTAAAGACGCTCAAATTGGAAAAATAAATAAATAAATAAAAATGAAGAACTGCCAGTGACAAAGCTGGCCTTCAAACATCCACTCTTCAAATCTCTGTTTATTTAGTATATTGTGTCTGAATGTGTGGACCTTACCTTGAATCTCGGCGCGTCCCGGCCAACAGCTGATGTAGCAGTCATCTCCAGACACTTACCTTTTCCACAGTGTGACCACCAAATCTTTTGAGTCCACTGAATGTGTGCTCATGCACAACCACCATTTAAATGCTGCTTGCAAATACACACTCCCCTCCTGGCTGCTTTCACGATTTAAAAGCGATTCTAGACGAGGGAATAAAACCCAAAGAGGGAAAATTAAAGAGGAAAAAATAACTGCAGACATGTTCTTGAATTACAGGCCACACATCGACAATAATAGAGGTGTAATATTATCTACCCATGGGTTGGATCCACAGGCTGAGGGCAGTTTATTGTATGCCTTGCCTGAACCTCACAATCAATATTTAATAACAGACTTGGCGGGCTGGTGCAGTGATGAAAGCAACAGATGCCATAATGTGCCAGAGAGCACATAATGTACAGCAACGTGGACATCTGTAGTATAAAGATAAAAGATTTGTGGTTTAAAGAGCTGGTTTAAAGTGAGAGAATCTGCACTTTGTCTTATTTATTGTTTTAGCCTCTCAAAAAGCAGCCGGCGTTGTCCTCATCTCCGCGTTTTTAAAGACTTCCCTTCCGTGTGCGGAGCCAAAGTACCACTTTTATTCATTCAAACACGTGTCAAAACTCTCCCTGAGATCTGTGAATGAAAGGTGAAAACTTTGACCTTTGACTTCTCTTTCCTCTCTTCTCTCTCTCTCTCTCTCTACTGGGGATGCAGTTGTGACGGTGAGACAGCACGGGAGTGGATCGGACACAGAGTGGACATACAGTGGACAGGCCTCGCCCAGGACAGCGGACAGCACAGGAAGTTGGGGGGAGGGTCAGGGGTGGCCAGGGGCCGATCCCTGGTGAGGGAGCACTCGCAGTAAACGGTCAGCTGTTCCCTGATCAGAGTCGGCCCTCTTATTGACAGAATCAGCCAATTCCAGTGTGAACTGAGTTTGGGGAGGCGGGGAGGTCAGGAAAACTGCAAATTTTAGCATTCCTCAGCTGGATTACAGCAAGTACAGAGGCTTATATTACACTAAGTCATGATTCGACATTTTGGGAAATGTGCACATTTGCTGTTTTGTAGAGAATAACGAGAAGATCTGTACTTATGAGGTAACAGACAGCAGCCAGTTAGCTTAGCTTAGCATAAAAACTGGTGACAGCTATTCTGGCTCAGTCCAAAGGTAACAAACAGCTCCAAAACTCACAGGTGAACACGTTTTATCTTGTTTCATCTGTACACAAATTGAAAATGTAAAAACAAGAAGCTGCTGTTTTACACGAGTGTAGCGACTTAAGGCTTAAGGCCTAAAGGTCACACCAGGTTAAACTTTGGTGGACTCTGACCAGCTAATTTCCAAATTTCAGGTAACAGAGTATAATAATCTGGTCTCTTAAATGGTCTGTGGCCTTTCTAATAAACCATGTTATTTGTGGCTTGAAAAGCTAACTGACACAGTACAGAGAAAACAGAAAGAGGCTTGTAGACTTTTGTAGCGGACTAGCGCTAGCATGCTACGTGCAAGTTCAGCAGCTACAGCAGGTTACTATGAGTATACCAAGCTTCAATGACCACATATTTTGTGCATACTTTGTGGTATCTCTCAGTAAGAATGCCTTTTAAGTGCATTTCCCAAAATGTCAAACTATCCCTTTAAGCTAAAAAAGAAAAAGAAAAAGAAATGCATCCAGCTTTTCTACATCCAGCTAATGTGTTTCTTAATTTTGAACTGGTAGAATTTTGGTTGAGATTCAATATGAAGTCAGCAGGATTCCCGGGATCCCGTCTGGCTGTTTTTGGGTGATAACATATTTCGCAACTGTCACGCGGCGACTTGGGCTACACAGTAATATACATACAAACACTTCGATGTATATTTACTATGTTTTGTGAGAACAGCATAGTGAGTTGTCACTGAGGGATGGAGTCAACTTTACTATGTGGTAAAAAAGAACAAAAACGTGAACACGAGGGGGAAGAGATAGAATGAGAGAGACCGTGAAAGAAAGAGGAGGAGAGAGAAGGAGAGAATGGCAGGGAGAGGTTGTGAAACAGTACAACATCAGACAGGCACTGGAACATAACAACACAGAGAGAGACAAGTATTAGGAAAAATGGTTTAATATAGGAGACAGAAGCAAAAAACTGCATCACACAAGAACATACGTTTACAAAAATAATTCTGACTGCTTCAGCTACACAGTTAGTTCACAGAGAAGGACAGAGAAACCGGAAAAATCTAAACAGCTAAAAGCAAAAAATTTCTAATTAGTTGATCTCTTTATTAAACTAATACATTAATCCACTGAAGGTGACTAAATATTTCTATTCCTTCTTTTTCTATAATTGTCTTATCGTGTAGACGGCACAATACAGAAGTCAAATGAAACTTACCGCTGTTGTATAGACAAACTTGCTAGAACTATTTAAAAAGCAAAAAATGAAAGGTCTGACACTCACCTACCCTCTGTTTTTCGGAAAAAACAAAGAAAGAACGAAAGCAAGAAAGAAAGGTAGAAAGAAAGAACAACACTCAAGTGAGGAAAAAGAAGTGAAAGAAATAAAGCCAAAGATCTTCTAGAAAATCTTATATCAAAAGCCAACTTTCTTGATGCCAGCTAGAAATCATACTCGGGGACCAGTCAGGGTCAGGCCACACCACCAGGCCAGACAGCTTTTTTTCTAAGATTTTTTTTGTTGTATCCTTTAATCTCCAGTATAAAAAATTCCACTGGTACAAAATGCATAAGTACAATCAGTTGTAGAAATAGGAAAGCCTGCATTTTTTGTACTTTTTAAATCCCATCCAGTGACAGATTTCGAAGTGTTGTCAAACAAACATACATCACGCTTACAGGATCCACTGAAATGCATTGACTTTGGCTTCTCTCAAGACAATAACTTTGAAACTACTGAAAACCTTTTTTTTGAGAATTAAAAGAGAAACGAAAAAACAACAACAACAAAAAAAATGCAAAGAAAATTGGATAATCTCTACAGACAACAAGCTCTTTTTTACGGCACGGAAAGAGAGAACACACAAAACATTTTTTCCTCAAAAAACTTGACATAAGCCATAATGCAAAGAAACGACAAGTTCGATTTTTTTTTTCCTTTCAGATTTCATTGTTTGATAAATAGCACTTAAGATAATTAAGAAAGAAGGAGAACAGAGAAGTGAACAGTGACAAGATAGAAAGATTACAACGAGCATCGGCGATGACAGCCCCTGAGGTGAGCCGCTCGACAGGAACTCCCGTTTCTACGACCCTCTTGTGCTTCGACATTGACACAAAGACAAGATGCTTCATGCTGGACCGTGCGACGTCAGGCTGTGCGCACCTCTGTGAGATTTGGCCATTTTTACGACACGGTTTTCGGGGGACAGAACGTGTGAGATCACGCGGAGAGTGGCGGGGCCGCGCGAGTCGACTCGGGGACGGCACGGGTTTTTTTTTTTACGTATCCTCCACACTCGACGGACAGAGGGCGTCGTGCGAATTTGCGCGAGGGTGAGGTGACGATGGGAGATGTGCGATCGCGGTGCTCTGGTTTTTTTGTTGTTGGTTGACGCTGCAGCGGTGACGACGCGGGACCTGCCAACACGCGCTGGTTCAGGAAGCCGGCCCCCCCTCCGCCGACGCCGATCGGACCGGGACTCCTCCTTGTCCGGCTTCTCATACAGGTAGTTATGGCTGTTTGTGGCACTGCTCATGTGTATATACTGCATTTAGGAAAAAAAAAAGTCTGCTCGCCTCCCTCCATGAGATCAGATAAAGTTTGGTATTGGGTTTGGTCTCGGAGAGGATAATGAAAGCTGTATTGCCTTCATCTCGGCTGTGGCTGTTGTTCTGCCTGCGCGGACCTGCGGACGTGACCCTTCCTCTCCAACCGACAAGCGCTTTATTTCCCCTGTCGCTATTCCAATAAGACGTCTCTGCACATCGCCCTGTTTCTAATAACCCCGGTTAGCCGGGGAGACAACAACCGAGGCGGAGGGAAGAGAGCGGCATCCTTCAAAACAGACGCCTCGCTCGCTCTCCTCCATCACCGCTGCGAGGACAAACGGCCATTTCAGACCCCTTGCCGCCCGCGTCCGGCCGGTCGGACGAAATGGCGGACGAGCGAAAACCCAGACTTTGACGAGTGGGAGGTTAACTGTACACAAAAAGTGAACCCAGACTTGGCACACATCACTGACTGACTGACAACAGCTTCTACTCTTATAATACTGGTACGACGCTCCCTGGTTAAGGCGACTGGTGAGCTTCTGTAGAAAATAATGCTGCCTTTCTTTTTCTTTTTTTTTTCCTTTTGTTTTTTTTTTTGCAGAGCGTAAACTAGGCTTTCAGGGAGGGGTATCGGGGGCAGTTGAAGAGACTGACAACACTGTGCCATGTAAACGGCTTGACTATGAGAATGTCAATAACACACTTTGGCATCTAAACATGATTTTGGCCCATTACACCACGAGACTCACACATGGAGAAGTCTGACGACCACTTAAAAGGAAAGAAGTCAAAGGATAGGTTCGGCGGCAAAATCAAACGTGCAAGTGAAAACTTGCTCCGGACCGTCCCGCCTCCCTCTTTCGACTATCCGACGGCGGCGTGTGCTTTTTCCTCAAAAGATCGCGGCTCGTTTGTGAATGAGCGAGTCTTGCCCTGTGCTTACATCATGAAAGCGAGCTCGCTCGTCTGAGGTGATACACAAAAGTAATGATCCTCGCCGTCTGAGACAAACGGCGGCGGCTACAACTCAGAAATGTTTTCCAACCCGACAAAAGGGATAAGAGGATTTGGAGAAAATAAGGCTTCGCGTATGACTCTCACCTCGATTTTCGTCTGAGGAGCCGGGACAGTGTGTGAGGAAAACAATCAGAACAATACGCGGTGAAGCCTGATGTCTGCGCTTGTGTCTGTGTGTGCGAGATACTAATAGAGAGAGAACAGGAGTGCAAAGATTTGTGGTAAGGCTTTGATGAATAAAACGGCTGTACAATGGCTAAAAATATCAGTGCGTGATTCGAGTGTGTGTGTGTGTGTGTGTGCATTTTATAGTGTGTGTGTGCACACTGGCGGGCGGTAGCGGTTGCTGTGGAGGCTTTCACACTCAGGGGCTCTCATGCACAACAAGAAAGTAAACTGTGAGGTCTGCACGAGAATGTGTGTGTGTGTGTCCGTGTGTGCGTGTATATAGATATATATATGACACATGGGCACTTTTTTTTTTTTTTACATCTTTACAAAGAAAAAAGCAAACATGACATTTTCAGGCAACAAGACCACAGAATAGCAAGTTAACAAACTCTTTTTTAAATCTATATTTTAAATATGAGGGATCCATACAAAACACTTATAATAAAATACCCATGTTATCAAATAATTTCACAAGAAATACACTGACGCGCTAGGCAGGAAGTACCTTCAGAATTTGGCACTAAACTCCACTGATCTTGTCTTTTTTTCTTTATAAGACATTTTGCTGAACAACAAAACACATCTAAATATTGTTTCCCACGAGAGAAATAAAATAATAATGACATTGATGCTTCACAAGCTGACATTATATATATATAGATATATTTATATTTATATATATTTTTAGGAATTTTATATAGCTAATTAACCAACAAGAAATTTAGCAAATAGGGACTCCTTAAAAAAAGAAGAAAAAAAGGAAAAAAACCCCAACAAAGTAACTATTATAGTAATATGAAAGGCTTTGTCTATTGTTCAAGTAAACTGATTTTTTAGTCTTCTCTTGAAAAACATGAGAACATTTAAGACCGTTAGACTTGTGATGAAACCACAACTAAACTCACGAGAAGCACCGACGTTAACGCAGGTTACAGGTATCTTAGTATTTTTTTTTCCTCTATACATTTAAACAGTAGAAAATATAGGTCATTTCATCATGTGCATTTAAACCACGGATTGTCTATCTGTGAGTCAGTTCAGCAAAAGGTGACACAAGTAGGTAGCATTTCTCCCACCCAAACAGGGCAAATGTCTTTTTTATTTTTACCTTTAAACTACTCTAGAAAAAAGTGGTTCTATATATAGACTTTGAATGAGAAACAGAGCCACTTAAAATGGCCTTATCAAAAAACTTTACACTGCCTGAAAAATGTAAAAACCATTGGAGAGCTCTGAGAGAGTCTAATATTGATCAGACAGTTTTTACTCAAAACTGTTTGGAAGTAGTCTTATTTCTCAGAGAAACTGGCGCGGACTGCTTCTGGCCCGCGCTCTGTTTTTCATCGGCGCCAGAAGCAAGATGACGCGCCAATTCCTGTGGTGAACTTTCAAGTTTACTTTAAATGAAGAAGAAAAGGAAAAAAAGAAAAAAAAAATTGACATAAAGAAGAGGAAGAACCAAAAAAAATGCAAGAAAACATACTGAATGGAAATCACTTTGCCACAGGTTGTTGTTTTTTTTTCTCCAAAAAGAACATTTGTTTTTCCATAAAAATCTCAGTCTTTTTTGTTTTTCATATGAATGCAGCGTTATATCTTTTTCACATTGATTCATTTCCTCACCCACCCCTCCCCCTTGTCGCCTCGCTCCCTCCCTGAAACCCTCCCGGAAAACAGATCCAAATGAGGTCACATGCAAAAAAACAAAACAACAAAAAAACACAAAAATAAAATTAAAAAAAAATCATAAAAATCAAAGTCCAAAAAAGCTAAAAGTTCAAAGTTGAAAAGGTCAGTAGGCGGCGGAGGAGGAGGAGGAGAACCAGGTTATGATCAGGTGAGCTTGGAAAAGACATCAGAAAAAACAATGACGGGGGGAGGAGGAGGACGATGACACTTTTTTTTTTTTTGGTGGGGATTTTTTGTTTTCGTTTTGTTTAAAGTTTTTTTTTTGGTGGGGGGGGGGGGACGCCACGGAGACATGCTAGGCAAACGATGAGCTAACAGGCATGGAGATGGGTTGTTCTAAAAGGGGGAAAGAAAAAACAGGGGAGAGGAGAGAGTTACACACAGAGAGCCAGAGCACCACACCACTACAGCATTTTTTTTGTAAAATCAGGAGAAACAACAACAACAAACAACAACAAACAAACAACAACAACAACAATGCAAACCGGCAGAACAGCAACACCACGCACTGATTTCATTGGCAATTTTTTAGCTTTGATTTTGTTGTTTTTTTAAATGATATAATGTTATAGGTCTATACTAACAGGCAACAATACACACACGTTCACAGATTCTCACATTCTCACACACACACACACACACACAAACATACACAAAAAACAGAGAGCACCCAAAGCTTTATCCATCAGATCCCAGATGGATGTTGTCATTTGGGAGAAAATAGTAATATTTTGGGGGGGAGGGGGAGGGTAGGAGGGGTCTTTTGATTTCTTTCTTTTTAAACATTTTAAAAATCTTTGGAAGGTTGAGGGTGGGGGTGGGGGGGCTACGGACAAACAAAAAACGGAAAACACTCAAAACAAAAAAAAAATGAAAACAAAATAAAAATAAAAAATAAAAACAAAAACGCGAGGAAAAAGGTAGAAATTCGACAAAGTGAAGAAGTAGTCCCACTACGGATGGAGAGAGGGGGAGAGTGGTAAGAAGAGAGAGATATGGATGAGTGAATGGATGAACAGCACAGAGAAATGAGTGTGTGTGTGTGTGTGTGAGTGAATAAATGGCACGTGTAGAGGGGAAGGGGGTCGAGGGCTGCGGTTCGGATGGCGGCGGAGTGTGTTGTGATTGTGGTTTCTGCACTGAAAAAACATGAAAAACACCGGAGAACCCAATTCCACGAGACTTCTCCACAAGGGTCTACTTTAATGATGCTGTATACTTTATAGGAGTCCAATAACTTAACGATAGGCAATAAATAAAATCCTTTTTTTTTCATCTGAGGCAGTAAAAATGTTGTATAAAAATAGAACTGCTTTTTTTACAAATAAAATTTACAGGCCTGTGGCTTTCTGTACTTTGAATTATTTTTTAAATCTTTCAACAAACATCAAGTATTTTCAGTTACCACCTAAACCCATAAACTCTTTTATTATTAGAATTATTATTATAGCCTTCATCAAATTCTGGATGTTATTTTGAAAATGTTCTACATGCTGTAATATCCCTTTCACAACAAAGACCAATGTGATCTGACCCAGAAAAGTAGTTACTAATTATTTTTTTTTCCATCTTCTGAGAAATAAAAAATGTTTTATTTTCACATAAATAATAAGACGTAGCTGGAGTGTGTGTGTTTGTGTTGTTTTTTTTTTCTTCCTGTGGTGGTGGACTGTAACTGTACGGCAGGCTGACGTCGCCACTGACTATAATGTAAAGAGGCCACTAACGTTTTGCAGCCTTTGCTCCCGGGTTGCCAGCAGGCATAGAGGGGTTTTGGAGAAGCAGCGGCGGCCTGCAACCAACACCGCGGAGATCAAAGGTCGAATGTGCATATCTGCGTGCGCGTCAAAAAAACAAAATGAACCCTTCGCCAGGCCTCAGGTTCACAGAGAGAGAGAGAGAGGAAAAAAAATTGAAAATCATCATGGCTCCTTTGTCTTTACCTCGGTTCTGACTGTAACTAGTCTTCAAAATGTATAAATAATCACTGAGAAAGAAAAAAGTCAAGTAACTTTTAAATAAACTTTTTTTAAAAAAAAAAAGCTACCCAAGATAGCTACTTCCTTCCATTGTAAAAAAAGAAAAAAAATTGCACAAAGTAATGGCGGTAATGGAAGCGTTCATGTGTGTCAAAAAAAAAATTAATTGTAATAAATAATAATACTTGAAAGCTAACATAAAAATCTTCAAAAAAGCAAGAAAAAAAAAGAAAAAAAAACAACAAACAAAACAAGGCGTGTGTGTCTCCCTCAGGGTGGTTGTAGGTCGTCTCCCCCTCCCTCCCACATCCCTCCCTTCCCTCCCATCAATCCCCCACCCCTCCCAGTCCCTGTGTAGAGGTCGTGGCTCGGTTTGCTGTTTTTTTTTTTTTTCATTTTCATTTTCGTGGGGGGGGACTTACCCTAGCAGTGCTAACATGGGGAGCAGATAGACCCTAGTGCTAAGATCAGTACGGTTTGCTGTCGTTCTTGGATCGCTTCAGCTGCACCTTCAGCCGCTTCATGCCGATCTGGAAGCCGTTCATGGCCTGGATGGCTGCCTGTGCCGACACTGGATTGTCGTAGCTGACGAAGCCTGCGGGGACACCAGAGGAAAGTGGATGGTGGTGAAAAAGAGAGGAGAACTGGCCCTATTTCATTAAACTCAACGGGGAGAGTTTAAAACACTGAATTATTATAAATGAAGATAAAGATAGTGTGTTATCCATTAAAGTTGAGTTAAAGTCACACTGTGCTATTTAACACTATCTGCCAATTGTATTCTTAAATCAAAATCAAACAGTATTTTCTGCCCATAAAAAAAGCATTGTTATGTTTGTACAGACCACTTTCAACCGATAATTTAACATCCATCTGTCTTTAACTTTCAGCAGATAGAGATAGTTTTTACACCTGTGTGTGTCTTTTCCACACCCAATGTTGTGTCTGTCCGGCCTGCCCTGTTTTACTTAGAAATACAAAATAATATCTCGAGAATGTGGAGACTCTAGGCTAAATGCTAGCAAGATATCAGGAGCTACCTCAGTCTCAGCAAATTGATGGCCAAATGACAACTAGCAGCTACATTGAAATAAATAAATTAGCAATATTACAATGGATTCAACTTGATAAAAACGAGTGAGATGGTGTTTGCATTTAGTTCTACTTGTTAGTGAATCCATTAGCCTATCTAGGCCTTTTTGAATGCACTGATGCTATAAGAACAAATCCTGCAAAAATGTACAGAGTGTTGTGGTCACAAATTCAGCTAGCCCTCACCCTGAATTAGCTACTTCCTCAAATTCCCAGTTGATCCTCAAATACCAGATTTAACTAAAAAGAAAAATAGGGGACAGGAGTTGTGTTCATGAGCCTGTCTGCTAATGCTCCATCATAACGATATCTAATCATAAGATAAAAACATGAAATTTGTGTTTAGCAGGGTTGGAGGCCTGGAAGCCATACATGGCGGAAAACCATGACATGATTGGTTGCTTTTATCTTGCCAGCTTTACTATTTATGTTAGCATCTCTTAAAATGAAAACCACAACTCCCATGATCCTCATTGTTTGCATCTAACATAAGAATTTTCAGAGATTCTCATGCCTTTCCTCTTTGTTTTGTGCAGCATATTTCCCTCCGAGCCTGACTCGCAGTACAAAATGCAGGCGGAGACCAACATGCTGCTATTGCTTTATTTACAGCAATTATACTGTCTCAAAATTAAGGTGTAATAATAAACTGATGTTAAACTAGTACGCGAGGCACCCTCACCACGTTTCTGTGTCTCGAGATCTGATTTATCTGGATTACATTTACATCTACATTAAAATACACCCCTGGCACACAATAAGAAAAGATTAAACTTTAATGACTCCTGGAGGGGGACTGAGTTGTTGCATCAACAAAATAATTAAAGAGTAAAGCTACAGTAAAACAAAAATAAGAAGGGGGGGTATATATATATATATATATATATACGTGTGTATATATATGTTTTTGTCTGTCTATATATGTATAGACAGACAAAAACACAGTAAAACTACACTGTCTTTTCCCAAAATATTATACCAGCATTTTTTACCAACAACTTGACAAAGGCCACTGTTGGACAAAAAAGTCTGACAAAGGTTTTTGGAGCAGACAGTGGGGTTAGATTACGTTTTATTTTTTGCTGTCTCTCACAAAGTCATCTTTGTGCACACTTCACTTCCTCTCGTAATATCTGCAACCTCTAAAACTGACAGTAAACTCTTCGTCTCGCTTGTCTCACATCCATCCTCGCAATCCATTTTCTGACAAGTATCGCTGCTGTTTGTTTGTGTGCTGTTCCTTCCCAGATCCATGCTTGATTTATTTCTGTTTCCCTTAGTTGCTACATGAGGAATGGCGATGCATTTTGTGTAGGTTTTGTTGTCAACGTGGAGAAATGCTATGCAAATGAAAACCTACAGTACACATAAATGCATTTCAGCTTGGGTTTGAAGCTTTTTTTGTATCATTTTTCTACAAGCCAGTCAGCTTGAATGTTAACACCAGGTGGAAAGCAGTCGCTTACTGTCCCAGTTCAAGGGTGGATCGTTTTAGTCAGGCAGATGATGGCTGCCCCATTTAAATCCGTGAGCGTGGCTGAGAAATGTAACCTCTTTTGCCTGAGTTTGGAGGACGAAAACGGTGTGTCCTCTGCAGCCCTCAAAATCTTACACTCCACTTTGAATCTGCCATTTGTTTCCTGCAGCATTCAAATCATCCCTGTCAAATCTTTAAGTCTGGAAATATCACAGGGAAAGATTCATGTACTTTGGTACTAATGTTAGTGAAATTACACAATGGATGCGAAACTGTTTAGTTGAGTTTAGTTAGTTGTATTCAGTTCATATGGAGGAGTTATTGATCTCCAGAGGGATTTCCTTGAGAGACCTGCTAAAATATGACTCACTGCAAAACCCCATTTAAACCCAAGTAAATATTAATGTATAGCTGGAGTCTTCATATTCTATATTTGATCTTGCCTGTGGACTACCTCTGAATTTAGCATCGTCTCCATCTTTCTTCTAATCTGAGCCAAATGACAGACATTTTCAGGAACCATCTGAGTAATACAGTTAAAGAAATGATTGGGGAATGAGCCTTTTACACCACGGGAAAAGCCACTGGAGGATGGAAATAAAGTAAGCGAGACATAAACGCCACAGGAGCTCTGTTCTTGTTGTCTGCCTCGACATGCTTAGTCTACCACTGGCCATCTGTGAGCAGATGATGTTCGTGTCGTATGGGATGGATGGACTTTGGCTGACGTGAGTCCTCCACGCTTGTTTGCTGAATTATTTGGTACCATTAACTATATTTTTTTCTTTTTGTAATCATGACTTGAGTATTTAGTTGAACTGTTTATGAGTCAGAAACTTCCAATTCAGCCTGGTCTTTATCTCCTCTGAAGGAGGACCCCGTCCCCTGAGCTGGGACGCGTCTAGCAAAGAAAAGGGACAGGTTAGGGGTATTTACTGCAGCCGTACCGAAGCACTTGCTAAGGTTTGTCTGTTTGTCGATGAAGACTTTGGCAGAGACCACGTTTCCGAAAGGCATGAACATCTGGAGTATGTCCTGGTCTCCAAACTCCTGGGGCAGGTGGTAGATGAACAGGTTGGCACCTTCGGGACCTGGCGGGGACGAGATGCAGAGCGGGTTTAAGGTCAGGGCGGCTTTTCGTCGAGCAGAAAAACCGCAGGAGAGGAGTACGGCGTTGTCAGTGCAAACGGGCGCCGCCGTGCTGTCATAGGAACGCAGCTGAAGCACGCCGCTCAGCACAACATGGCATGACCTTGAGTTTGTTATTGCTTTTAAACAACATTCTGAAATTGTATGGAGCATTAAACAAAGATGAAAGCTTTTGGGTTTCATTTAATAATCATGTTTCGGCGCACTCTAACGTAAGTAGCCCCCTGCTCTCTTGCTTTTGATTCATTCATTCTTTCAGCTGCATGTTGTGTCTCTTGAGAGGTGTCATAGGTCGCCCCTCCTTCTATCACGCACAGGTCAGATCTCTCCGAATCATTAAATATGCTCTCCACTGCTAAATGAAGCCGGGAGGGAGCCCCGTGTTTGTCACATCTTTGTCCCCCTGCAGGGTTTTGAACTCCTGGATGGATTGTCGAAGAAAGAAAGCATCTTTACAAATGGATCTTTGTTGGAGGCAGAGAGATGAGAAGTGGGCAAACAAACAGTATGTGGCTCCGTTTCTTTTTACTAGACATTTCATCAGCTGGTTTGTATTCAGCACTGTTGTTGAAAGCTTTCGGGAAAATTGAACATCAACCACCAGGTTCTGTGCGAGGGTGGCACTTTGCAACAGCGCTGATATGTAGACCGATCAATTTTACATTTTCTCTTCCAGAGTACAATAAAATGAACTGTACAACCATCAACAGAGATATTGATGATATTCATAGATAAGTTTGATTAAACACACATTTTGTGCCGCTAAAGTAATGTCACGTTTCTTTTTTTGACAAATGTTTGGTTGATTTTACCATAAAAATGGTTTCAGTCCACGTATTGATACTGATACTGATATTGATATTGGTTACACTAATTTAAAATACAATTTAAAAATCAATACAGAATGTGTATCAGGCACTGTATATGCGCTCATTATTATTAAGAAGAAATATCTAAAGTTTATTTTGAAAATTAAAAAAAAAAGAAAAAACAAATTAAAAAAACACATTTGAACATAAGCACCACATTGTGCAGCTTTTCTTTCTACTCAATTAACTCATTTGTGTTTTATGCACATCATTATCCTGCTTGTCAGGAAAAAAAAAACATTATTTTCCAATAAAATGTGTCTTTCTGTGGCAGGAAACACAAGTTTTGGGTGCATGGTAACCTGCTCTGTTTGAAGAAAAGTGTTGCTTTACATATTTATTGGACAAATAATCAGCACTACACGCGCACACACTTGACTCAGTGGGATTCGCTTATTACATTTCACTTCAATATCACACTTCTTCACTTTAATATTTTCATTACGATGATAAAGGTTTTAGATGAGAGTTTGAGTGTCTCGTGTTGGCTGTTCTCCAGAGTGAGTCCTGGAGGAAACACTGAATGTGAAAAACGTCCCCGGGCCCCCGGGCTACTGACCCTCTTTCTGGCTGCCAGCGGCCCCTTGCTGCTGCAGCAGGGACTGGCTGTAGAGGGTGGGCAGCGCTGCGGCGGCGTACTGCTGGATCCCTGAGTAAGCCTGCGTCAGCGCGTCCATGGTGCCCGCCGTCCCGTTGGTAAGCCCTGCGCCGCCCAGGCCTCCGTTTAGAGCCGCCATACCTGAGAGCATTTGAGCAACTTTACATAAAACCCAACAATAAAGAAAGAAGAGTGCACTTACTCATTAGCGCTCCCACTGAAGGTTGTGTTTTTACCACACATACACACAAAGAGAAACTTACACGACTGTACCAGACATCACACACACACACACACACACACACACATAGACACAGACTTTACACGACGTTACAAACACGTCAACGTCACGCACGAAACACACACTGATACTGTGTCTACGCACGGAACACGACAGCTGACACGTCAGAGGACAGGACACACACACACACACACACACACAGTTAGTTTAAACATTGTAAAGTGCAGTATGAGCGTAGCTGATGACAGCCAGAGCTGCACACAGGCCAAGTGTGCTCCACGTCAGAGGCACGCAGCGATGCATGCACGCACACACACGCACACACACGCACACACACACGAAGAACACACACAGACACACGGAAAAAACACAGCCGAGACCAAATGAAGAACGCCACAATGATCACGTGGAAAAAAACACTTAGAACGCAAACAGGTGTGTTTCCCAAAAATGTAAAATCTTTTAAATGAGCCGAGTGACCTTTCAACAAACTTTGGCTGCTCTCGGATCAGCAGTATGTGTTGTATTCGTTTACGCCTCGCGCTGCTCTGCTTTCTTGACTTTGTTTTTCGTCTGCTCTCCCATTTTGTTCATTTAACATTCATTTTTTTGTCAGTTTTAATGACTCGTGAAAAGCACTTCCACACATAATCGATAGTGATGATCTATCCACATGACAAACGAGCCCTAATATCAACAAAGTGTGTTTTTTTAACACAACCTCTTAAAATGACAAAGAACGGCACATGTTGACAGATTTATTATTTTGACGCTAATGTAAATTCCGCATGAGCTCCACTGAAATCCCACAATGCCCTGCTCCTTGTGACCGCTCTAAGTGCACGGAATAATCTCGCCATACGTTGAGAACGGCGAGCTGTGAGTCGATGTGCTTTTCCAGCCTGTGACATCTCACTTTGGGGGGGTTGAAGGCGCGCGGAGGGAAGGGAGGTGGCGGCTGCGGTGGCGGTGGTGGTGCTGGTGGGGGGGTGGGGGAGGCAGCCTGGTTTAAAAAGTGAGAGAACGCAGCAGTAACACTCATTAGCTGCTTGTAACGGCTTAATATCACGGCGGAGGGCAACTTGTCTGAGGGGGTCTGACATTGGCTCGGCGTCCTGTCGCCTCACCGTCAGACACAGTGAAATAAATTATCACCGCGGAGCTCCGGATTATAGGTCACTCATTTATTCAGGAATAATTGCACCGGTGACCTTTGCAATTCAATTAAGGCCTAGATGTGTTTAAATGAGGACGGTTGGTGGTGTGGCGGTGAGGAGGAGGAGGGAGGAAGGAGGAGGAGGGGGCACGAGGAGGAGAGAGGGGTTAGCCTGGACAAAATGGGATGCAAAAGGAAAGCGGCCCATTCCGTTTGAAAGGTTTGTGTGTGTGTGTGTGTGTGTGTGTGCCCGCGTATCCTGCGCTTCTGTACCTGCGCGCGCTCCGGCAGACGGCCGTATGATTTACACAGCGGATACAGCTCCTCCAGCCGAGGAGCGCTAAAGGTCAGAGGAGAATAATGTGGTGGAGGAGGCCGGCGGTACAGGATCTCTGCTGTAATAACAGCGCTGATTAAGATCCCAGCCCCGTCTCCCCGGAGGTCAAAGGCAGGACACGCCGCCGCCACGCAGCTCGGCGGGGCTGCACGGACCACGCGCTCGATACGGTTCACGTGTGGATGGAAACAAGCGTGGTTGCTCCAGATCAAGACATACGGTCAAGACAATCCTGACAACACCCTGTGACTGATTCAGACTTTGAAAATGACTTTTATCTTTATTCATCTAACACTGCCTGCATCGTCTGCTCATATCTTACTGATAAAAACAAAGAGTCTTACAGGTAAAGGTTCAAACTTTTGAATTCATTAACGTGCAAATGGTCCTTTTTTTTATCATGATGAAAATGTTTGGGACAAAACTGTGTTTGTGGCATCCCATTGTTAAATTTAGTATTAACTGGACATAGAAATTGTCAATCAGTGTTTGTTTTGGAATGAAATAGTCAACTATTGTATTGTGATCTATTTGGCATACTAATATGATACATGAAAATAAAATAATGAAAATAACCATGATTTGTAGGCTACTTTTAATGGTCAGACTTCTGACACGTGAATTTACATATTTTGTCTTTTGTGAAACAAATTAATCCTAATTTATATTGCTAATATGTAAATGGACAGGGTTTTTATTTATTCAGCATTTAAATTGATACATTTCTATTTCCATTTGCATGAAAGTTGTCAAATTTAGTTTTTTTTTGGCACTGAATTTGGAAAATGTGGCACACAATGGGCAGGAAATGTGTCAAACTTTGGGGTTTTTTTGGCATGCAATTGATAAAAGCATGGAGTTTAAGCATGAAATTCTAACATTTTGTATTTCTTTGTCAAAGAATGATCAAATTTTGTCATTCTCGGCAGAAGAATTATCACATTTGGCGAGAAAGTGGTGCTTTGGAGGACATGAAAATTGCCACATTTGCATAATAATGTCAACAGACCTGGTTCGAGTTTTGCCCTTTGCCGCCCCGCGACCCTCTGATGGTCAAACTTGTCGAAAGGACGGGAAACACAACAAAGGACGCGACAAAACAAACACAATGTGAGACGACAACGTGGTCCCACGGGGAGACACGCGAGGTGACGGCAGCACGCCAGCTCTGCCCGGACGGCACCGCAGCACTCTTACAGCAAGCATAACCTTGGACACAACCAGGAAGCGGATGGAGAGATGAAGAAATGGAGAGATGGATGGATGAAAAGATCTGTGGCCCGTGGTGAGTTCATGAGGTAGCCGCCATCGAGAGAGTGAGGACAATTTATCGTCGAGTGAAACACAGAGAGACGATGGGAGGAACCAACTCCAGAGACAAGTTTGGTGTTTGTCTTCAAATATACACATTTCTCAAACATTTCTTATCATTTACTTCTTCTTGTCTATTCGCTTTCTTCTATTCCTCTTCTACTTTTCTCTTTCATGGCTAAAATAAAGTAAATGATTGATTTAAATCTCCCAAAATCAATAAATGATGATGTCCAATTTGATCCTTCGACTTCTATCTAAACTGTGTACTTCCAGTATGAGTTATTTCCATGTAGACAGTGATGCGTTACAGCCACTGGCATTAGAGTTGGATAGCTGCATGGGTTTTCTCAGTGGGTTACTCAGCCTATGTTTAATCTGCTGAAGCACATTAGCTTTTTCTTTTTTTGTCCAAATTCTGCAGGTTTGTCTTGAGCAAACTCTGTTTGTTTTTGGCTTTGATGTAGAATTCTAGTCGCAAATCTTTTTCTTTTCTTTGAATGTGCAAAAATTAAAGATTAAATGTGATGAATTGTCACGTTTAATTAACGAATCATCAGCAAAAACCCACATCAATCGAACTCTAGCGACTGCCATGCAGCGTGGCTGCGACGCTGCGTCTCTCTGCATCGACTCACAGGCCGTGGCCGCGACGCTGCCAACGCTGGGCGTGGATGGTCGGAGGTGGAGGTGTGGGTGGAGGTGGAGGTGGAGATGCCGATGACTGGGTGAATACTCACTGTTGATGCTACCTGCTAGTGCATTTATGTTGTTCAGGCCCACAGTCGCGCCTGCCAGGCCCTGCAGGGTGCCCAGAGAGGTCAGAGAGTTCATGGCACCGGCGTTGGAGCTGGCTGTGGTGCCCGCTGCTGGGTGGGGAGGGAGGGAGGGAAGGGCAGGGAAGGGGAGGGAAGGAGAGCAAAAAGGACGGAGGTGAAGAGGGAAAGTAAGAGACAAAGAGCCAGACTTGTTATACAAGCATTCAACAAACGTCAAGGTTCCTCATGTCGAAGCTTTCTTATTAAATTCATTCTAAAACTCTTTCTATTCCACACAGCCTGGCCTTTATAGAGTTCATATACAGTCGAAGGTGCTCCGTGTACAATTCTGCACAACACAACACATAACTGAAACCACTGCAGAGGAGACTGGCTGCCTCCACAAAGGAGGTTATGTTTTGATGCTTTGACGCTTTGCAGGTTTGCAGGATGTGGGACCTCAAAAGATCATCTGAATGGAAACTGATGGAAAGTTGATTAATCGTCGGGTCTACAGCGATCTGAGACACGGAAGCAAAAGTCCGACATCTGACAGTGAATCTGTCCGTACGATCCACCTAAACAGGCCGAGACAGGTTCAATCCAGGTGTAAATGCACAATCAATAGCTTTAACAATCCATTATTAAATGAAAGTATAGTGTATAGTGAAGTGTGCGGCAGCCTTGGCAGAGGTTACACACTCTGGGAATGTTTCTGCTCTCCCAGACTCGTCCGGTCGGACTTGTTTGGGAAGATTTGCAGAAACCGCTCACTTTATCGCTCCGGCGCAAACACAGTTACATCTTGTCAGTGAGTGGAGGAGACGGAGGGGAAACGTGATCTCCAGGCAGCCAGTTTCCTCCACGGTGATCTCATTCTTTTATGAATCCATGACAGCATGTCACGTTTGATGTTTTTTTTTTTTTTTTCACAAGTATCACAAGTAGCACCTGTAATTAAACGAACACACCGCGGCCCCTTGACCCCCACACACACAGAGTGCGAGCAGAAAATTACGTGGAGATGGAGACAAGTCGAGGGTTGAAAAGAGGAGAGCTGCATGGTTTGTTTGTTTCAGGCGAGATTCACAGAAGCAGCTAAATTGCAGGTTGTGCTGCATTCAGAGTGATGCTGTAATTGCATTGAGAAAACACAAGGACCATCCAAAAGAAAAAAGAAAATAAAAAAAAAATAAAAAAAAGCACACATATGTACAGAAAGGCAAGAGCACAACCAGAGGAGACTTTTTTTTGTTTGTTTTTTTTTGCGCTCACAAATAATCTTTCGGATGGCGTTCGTCGCCGTGAAGCTTTCGGGATTCTTTCCCCTTCTGAGCACACGGCCGGGTTTTTAAATCGGTCGATGCCACAAAACACACACACACATAACCCCAACTCGGGGGTGGACGCAAAACTCACACACGCACGTACACACACACACACACACCTGGATGGCAAACGCCGATGCGAAAGAAAATGCGTTGCGCCGCGAGATGGCGGGAAAAGTATGGTGCACAAAGCTCAGAACCTCGCTCGGCTTTCAGACGACAAAAACAACAACGACGACAACAGCAGCACAAAAAAAAAAAAAAAAGGATTTAATCTATTAATTTACCCTTGATCTCATCAAAGCCATGCCAACAAAGCAGGATTGCCGCCGAATATATTAAGAAATGGCGCGATAAAGGGAGCATTATGTCGGCACATGGTGCAAAACAAAAACGCTGGCCTGTCTCCATGCAGAACTGTCTATATTTATCAAACTGCTGTGACGTTCGCAGGCTCATTGACACATGCAGTATAGCGCCGCTCATTCACACCGAGCGCCGAGTAGCTCAACCTGAGTGTGTACTATTCAAGGTTGGACTGACATTCAGAGTCAGAAAGAGAGAGAGAGAGAGAGAGAGAGAGAGAGCGTGGCATTCATGCCGGGGCGAGCCGGCTCGGTGGAGGCAGGAAGTGGGATGGAAGCGGCGCGAGCGTTAACGTGGAGGGAGGAGGAAGAAGAAGAAGGAGTAGAAGAAGAGGAGAGGAGGGGATGGGGTGAAGGTGGAGGAGGTGGGGTTGCGCGAGGGTGGTGGAGGGGGGGGGGGGGGGAAGCTTTTCATCTTCCTGCTCTGTTGGGAGTCCACTC
>JBCAUF010000085.1:2992846-3011580 GCA_038406115.1 Haemulon aurolineatum | reverse complement strand
TGTGTGTTTACATGTGGAGGCAAACTTGAGAGTGAGAGTAAGGCTAGCTTGCGAGTGTGTGTGTGTGTGTGTGTGTGTGTGTGTGTGTGGTGGAAGAGCCCAGATAAGGCCAATCTGGTTTGTATTACAGTTTCCGATAAAGAGAGAGAGTGCCGAGGGCGAGATAACGGAGCGCCGCAGAGGGGGGGGGTTGCACCTCGGCGGCGGCAGCGGCAACACGCTCGCTCGAATCGCCGTGGATGTGGGGGGCGGGCCGCGTCGGGAGGGACCTCGCCGCACGCGCAAAAAAAAAAAGGCTCGAGTTTTTCGATGAATTTGTCCAAAATCCCCCCCCTCTCCCCCCACAGCTCGCAAAAAAACCCCAAAAACTTGTTTTGGCGCCGCTGAGGATAAAGTGTCAGTTCTATACACTCTGCTTCTATCAGCAAGGCTCTATTATATAAAAAACCCAATGGGCCGAGTCCCATCTGGGAAGCGGGTAATGACAAATATAGAGGGAACATTAGGATTAGATGAGTGCGTGTGTGTGTGAGTGTGTGTGTGTGTGTGTGTGTGTGTGAGAGTGTGTGTTGACGGGAATGTGCATCAAATCCCCAAAGCGACGGCCACCAGCTTAATTGAAGGGTGTAGTGGCATAGTGATAGATAGAAAGAGACAGAGGAGACGAGTCGTGTGTTGCTCTGTGCATGTGTGTGTGTGTGTGTGTGTGAGAAAGAGAGAGAGAGTCCCACAGTGGTGTAATGACTCCCCAAGGGACCAGGACCCAGGGCTGAGACTCCCCTCTGACTCCCCCACCCCTCCCCCCCTTGGTATGGTGGAGGAAGATGAGGAGGAGAGATGGCGGTGAAAGAGAAGACGGCGGTGGCGACAGATGTCGGCTCCTCGGGACAGTAATTGGTTGGCTGAGGGAACGAGAATACACACGCTCGCGAACACACACACACACACGCGCGCGCGCTCGGGCTCGCATGACGGCTTCACATGTGCCGAACTTCACCGCCCAAAATCGAAGGTGGCACTCTGAGATGGTCATTAGCCACATCCCACCTGGCACAGGCGCTCTGCCGCCCGGCCGCTGCACCCACGGGTGGGGTGAGTGGGTGGGTGGGGGTTTTCCTGGCGAGGGCCAGGAGGAAAAGGGGCGAGGAAAGGGTGAGGTGGGCTTATTCAGCGTGACACCTCCAGTCACATCTCAGTAAACAAGCCATCGGACCCCCACACTCGAAAGCCATGAGCCGGAGTGACAGCTCCAAATCACACATGACAGCTTGACTGACAGGTCGGTATGGGCAGAGGGAGGGATGGAAATATGAAAAATAATAAGCTGTAATATTATCCAGACAGGAGTGAAGGGGGAGGACGAATGGGAGTGTGTGTGTGTGTGTGTGTGTGTGGGGGGGGGGGGTCGAGGAAGGGAGAGATGGGTGATGTGAGGAGACGCGGATGGCAGGAGTGGCTGCAGAAAAATCAAACTCCAACATGAAGAGCGCGAGGAAAAGGAGACGTGAAGTTCTGAGCGCAGAAACTGAGGAGAGGGACCGACAGGAAGAACCAGGGGGGTCTCTGACTGTCCTCACCGTCAACGACATGAGACTGAATTTGGTTTTTGTGTCGCATTTCAAAGAGAAACTAAACCTGCTGAAATTCAACTTGTGTTTGATTTGAAGATGAGCGGATGTTGGATCGAAAACACAATGCACAAAGCTGCCTCTTCTACAGTCAGACCGTTTCTATTGTCTTTTGCAATGTGCTTTGTGTTGGAGCACAACAGAAAACTTTTTTTGTGTTTTTTGCAGGCATGGAGAGATAAAATATGGGTAAAAATCTGTTAAAACCAAACTTTTGGACCTTAAAAAAAAGAAATAAAGAAATTGGTGAAAATTGGACACAACAAAAATAAAAATGCCAAAACATATTCGCCAAAGAGTGAAAAGTGAACAGGTTTTGTTGTTTGTGGTGGTACTTCAGTATTTTAGTCGTATGTTCTGCCTATAGATGGATCTATCTCTCTTGGTTCACACCTTCACAATTCAAAAATGTAAGTGATCCTCATCAGAAATAACCATCAGCTGTTATGTCATTACATTTTGAAAATGTGAAATATTGATATTACTAAAAGCCCTTAATCATCCGGTATCAGTGGGGTTCTTCATGCTAGCATTTCATGCATACTAATGAATTCTTTGTTACCACGAAATCCATCTTGCCCCTTTTAGCAGCACGGTCATTAGACAGAGAACAGAGAAGTGCACTTATGAATGTGTCTTCTTTAATACATCAGCGTGTCTGCTCGCGTGGTGTTTGCTGTTCCTCTGCAGCACAACCTCCCTCTGAACGACCTTTTTGAAAGTTTGAACAAAACACAGTTTTCATACTGTATGACCAGATCCTCATTGGAGATTTTTTTTGTCTCTTCTCCCAGCAGCGTTTTGCAGACTGTGTGCAAAAGCCTTTGAAATAACACTCAGACCACCGCCATGGTTTTAATATTAATGATAAAACATATCAATCATCATATCATCATCTGTCTTACTGGGGGTGGATGATATGACTGTCCCATATCTCATTTTAAAAAAGGCCAGAGCTGGTGAACTGACATCAGTCAAAGCCTGGATAATAAAGTCAGTGGAAAAAGACACTAGTCCTTTGTGGAGGAGGGCAGGTGATGGGGAGAAAGAGGGCAGAGGGAAGAGGAGGGAGAGGCGAGGAGTGGAGAAAGAGGGGTTAAAAATGTGAGGAGAGGAGAGGAGGAAAAAAAAATTCAATATATTTTTAATCTAGCGGATGTAATCAGATTATGCGTCTGCCAGGAGCGACGTATTTCATAAGGAATAACCAGTTTCGCGGAGGGAAGGGGAAGCGGAGTGGCGAGGAGCGGCGGCGGAGACGTGCACTTTGGCTGGCCGATCTACATCGACACTGACAGATTCTAATAAATGCGCTGGGAGGCGCCCGGAGAAACACAATGCCGTGTAATCATTTTATCATGACAAACCGGAATTCCAATGCTGTCCCATGTGAGCCCAGCCGGGGGAAAATTGAATTAACTGTGAATTGCTCATGCTTGGGGAATGGGGAAGAGGAAAAAAAAAAGTGGGGGGAGGACAAGAAGGGGGTGTGTGGAAGAGGATAGAGAGTAAGTAGAGGGGAGGGGAAGAAGAGAGGCGGATTTGGCCTGCTTTAGTTTTTGGCACGGCGTCTTGACTCTCGGGGCCCCGGCGGTTTCATGGAGGAGCTCCGGTTTCAGCGGGGCTCCGAGCTAACGACGCTAACCCAGGCGATCCGATCCTGACGCACCGGAGCCCCGCGTGACTCCGCGCCACCGCAAACACATTACACACTCGCTAAACCAGACGTGGACGCCCCCCCCCCCCTCGAGTGACCGAGGGAGGGGACCGTTAGCTAACTCATGTTCAACCACACGCAAGCTTCACGCGCAGGTGTTTGTGACGCTTCCACAGCTTACATGTATCCCCTGAATGACAAGCGTGAGCAGGTTTTGGGGGCAGACCGGCTCTTTGGTAACCACAGAACCCAAAGTTATGCTTGCGGCTGCGCTAAATCATTGCCTTCAGCTGTCACTCAAGTGACTTTTTTCCCCCGTGCTGCTAACATGTCACTTTAGCTCGTAGCTCACGCTCAAAGGTCTTCCAAATTTCCAACTTCCATTTTTCAAGCACCCCTGCAATTAGTGGAAGTAACTGCTTTTTAAAAAAAAGAATTTGTCCAAATCATCTTTGCGACCATGAGAGTTACCGTGTGCACAGCAGCGACTGGAGGACACCTTCCCACAAACCCTCAGAGCTCCATGCAAACAGTACAAACAACAATAAAGCTGAGAAAACGGTTTCTCAGGCTCTGTTTCGGACTTATTTCCAGCGTCTAAAGTTCAATACATCTGTCTCAGGTAAAGTCCACTCTCGCCTACAAGCTAGTGGTCCTGCAGATGAAGCTGTCTTTAAAAAAGCAAAAAAGAAACACTGGTACGGTGCAGCAGTCGGGTTCCAGCAGCCAGCCATCAGCTCTCCCTCGGCTAACACAAACACATGGATTGAGCTTCTCGGTTGCATTCACACGTGACAGTTTTGGTAAAGAACAGCACCCCTTGCTGGATCCATGCATTTAGTTTTACACTTTAAGCTGATTTAATACACGGCTTCTCACATTTGGCTGCAGATCTTTGAAGAATCACCATGACATTTAACTTAAGAGTGGCATTTTGTTTTTCTCTCTCCCGCTCTGGCAGCGGCAGCAGGATGGCATCGTTAAGTGTTGGCTCAGAAGCTGATATCCTCAGAGATGTCTTTAAAAGATTTACCTAACAAGTCAATTCTCAAATGGTTCTTTTACTCTCATTATGAGCCTGTACCTCATCAGAGCCCCTGGTTGAAGTTCAGTAAATGCCTCCACTTTGATGGAATTTCCTCACCTTTTTTCCCTCCTCCTCTTTATCTCCGTGGAGGTATTCAGTCCTCTTGAGGATAGATATAAAAGATCATACACACAGTGAGAGAACAGTATCAGCCCTGCTGCGACCTGTGACTTCAGATTAGGGCCTGTCAGGGATCCGGGGTCGCTACGGATACAACCCAGATGCTGCAGCTACGCAGCAGCGTGTCGCCGCTCAAACGGGAAATGTTGACTGCTGCGAGATAAAGGGCCTGATTCTTCCCCCCGCTGATCACATGTCACACAGGAAAATGAACGTACACACACGTGCCGTACTCATGAGTGCAGTACATGTGAGAATACATTGGGGTGTGTGATGTATGTGGAAAAGGAACCTCTCTCTCTATTCCTTTTGACTCTCACAGCCTCTCTTTCTTTCCCGGCTGTCACTCTATCACTCCTTAATCATTAATATTACAGCTTTGACCCAGGCCAATGAGGATGAGGCAGGGATTTACATAATTAGCCCCACTTGGTGGACAAGTCCCACTCCAGACCCTGTGAGAGCGTCTCTAGTGGGCCCGCTCAATTTCACATGTAGGAGACTGCGTACAGTTAGATAACCACAGCTGAGAGGAGGGAAGAGTGCCAAACAAATGACAAGCAGACAAAAGAGCACATATTGTAGGTTTTGTGATAAAGGAGCGTTGCCCCGGGATAAAAAGACAAGGCCTAGTGAAGTAGCGGCTTTGACACTGGCATTGCTTCAGTCAAAACGTCAAGTGAACGAGATAACTTTTGGAACTTTTGAGAAGTGAGAGCTGCAGCGGGCGAATTGCCTCGCTGTATTAAAGCGCATAAATCAGCCCCCTGTCCTTTATTTACAGCAAATGCGTATCAGATTTTATGCTTTCAGGCCAGGAAAAAAATAAAAAACAGAAAAAATACTGACGCACCATAAAATCACAATGAAAGCCTGATACTGTACACGCACCAAAGGATTCAGGTCCCTCACTGAAGCAAAACAGAGCAGAGCTATAGCACAATTTAAATCACAGACACAAGTGAAAGCAACGCTTCCAAAATATTACTCGCAGTATTACTGGCAAAGTGATACAGCTGAGCAGCATTTTAATGTTGCAGCTGGTGGAGGTGGAGATCATTTCGATGTGCCGTTGAGCAGTTCAAGCTATAAAAAGCGTCATATTTCATAAGCTGATCAGCAAATAAAAATCTGTGAAGTAACCAGTGACTCAGCCGTCAAACAGAGGAAAAACACAACACTTCACTCTGAGTGAGTGTACCTTACTTCATTCAAGCACAAATACTGCATATTTGCACTCCTGTACAGTATATGACTAATGTCCTTAACTTACTTTTCACATTTCAGACTCAGTGACATCTGAACTCCATTTATTCTGAAAGTTTTAAATATGATGTGGCTCATTGTCTTGTCCAATTCTAGTGAAGTAAATACACAGGATGCATGAAAAAAAAAAAAAGATACACCGAACGGTAAAAGAAAAAGTGCAAAAGAGGAGAAGAGTTCAGCGTTCATTATGTTCGTTATGTTTGTAAGTGTGACAGCTAATTAAATCCATCCATGATGCAGAGTTGGAAACCCAATCTGTGTCTCTTGCCACTGTTACTGTAACGTCAGACGAGCCGCCACGAGGAGTGACATTTCTGGCGAAGTTGCCGTGGACAGTCATTTCACTGAAAGCTTGGCTGTAAATGTCGCGACATCAGTTATTTGACAAATGTGCTTCCCTTGACATTTATTGCATGACTTCTTTATTGACAAAAACCCTTTTCTGCCTCGAGCAAATGTTAAAAGTTTTTTTTTCTTTTCTTGCAGTATCGAGTAAGTTTTATAAAAATTTCAGACTTTCCATTCAGGCATTAAAATTCAATGCATGGATGGAAAGGCAGCTATTGTCACCGCAGAGAAGCAGAAAAAAATGGGCCAAAGAAAGCAACGCGGCAAAAGGCGTGGGGGTTAAAAACCTTATTTCGATTGTAATAGAATTATGTTCTGATCCAATCCGCCCAGGACTCCCGGATTGATTACAGCCGGACGACCAATGAGGCGATGAAAGTCCAAGCACTCAAAGCGAGCGGAGCGGAGAGGATGAAGAGAGGGACAACTGACGGGATGAAAGGACGGATGGATGTAACACAGAGTAGATGTGTGGAGGAATACCATTAAAGAAGGCAGCGCTGCGAGAGCACGTCCAGACAGAGTGGTCTGAAGCCCAGGGGATGTCAGCCTTTATCACACCCACACACAGAAACACACACTCAAACTGAAGCACCTCTCGTCCGCCTGACAATCCCCCACACCATTAGCTCTTGTAAAAGATTTCTTTATTGGTATATGTCATGCTCGGAGTTTTCCTAGAAAACAGCAGTGCCTAGTTATGAAGTAATAGCCTTAATCAGCGGCTGGCTCCGTGCCTGAACCTGGGCTCGGAGCTTAATCACCACTGTTTGGTTTTCTCCATGGCTACGGGAAAGACATCCCAAAACACTCTCGTTTTATGACAACATGCCCCAAAAGTAGGAAAAATGAGGCCCACCGATGTTGGGGAGGAACGAAGCGGTTATGTAAGTTGAAAACAGACAAGGCCCGACGTCTGTTGATACACGAGAATCACATTAGAGGCCGATCGCATCTTGTTTCACTTCGGCCCCGGTACAGCTGGTTGGTGACGAGGAGGAAAGGCAGGCGGGGGGGCGAGTACAGCTGAGTGTGACAGAATGAGGCGAGTCGAAAAGGAAAGTAGCAGCGAGGTTGTTTCCACTGTCACTGGCGGCTCAAGTCGTTTCCTAAGAGGCAGCATCTCCGCTGAAGTCCCGGCTAAAAAGGCACGCGCCCAAACGAAACGGAGAGACTTTGGGGAAGTTCAGAGAGGGAAGGTAATCTGTGGCGAGACATGAAGGAAGTTTATGTGGGCACTTAAGTCCAGCTGTGCTGCCTGTCTCTTTGTGTCTGTCGGGTAATTACCAGCCGACACATACAGGCCCGTACGGCTCTCTCAGCATAAACGTATTACGCTAATGCTGCCAGGCTAACAACCAACATGTACCGAGAATTAAACAGAGCATTATCCCTACTCTGCTCTAATAGGGTTCAAGAGAATGAGACTCAGAGAGCTGCAATTGACCCGTGATAACCCAAACACTTCACGGCCTCTCTCCTTGTCTTGAAAATATACTTGATTAAGCTCTGAGGACCACAACACTGTACAGTTATGCAAAAAAAAAAAAAGAAAAGAAAAGACAACAGCTTTTTTTTAAACTTCCAAGTCTGACCACTGCATGTGAGGATCTTTCACAAGGTTTGGGAGGGCGAGGTCGCACACGTCAGAGTATTGATTTATAGGCAGTCTTAGTGCAGGAATGGTATGTTTAACAGTAAACCGTAGATTTATGATGCTGACAAATACCACTGGACGGATGTGAACATTTGAGACTTAACACCTGCCAACGCAGGCTCGCTTCAAGACAGAGAGGCCATGTATAGAGCTGGCACATACAGTACTTTAGTCTTTAACGTTGGATCCAAAACATGGCAGCTGGCCACATACTGAAAATGGCGCAGATGGCCCGGAAATGGAGCAGCGGCCTATAGCATCCCAAGGAACGGGGACAATGTGCGCGGCGCACGATTTGCATGCAATGCCAACATATGGTGCCAATGCAGGCAACAGTGACCTTTATCTACACCGGGTGTGGAGAAGAATTTCTTCAAAACAATCACAATTGTCTTGGGCTGCGCTAAGCCCTCGGGAGCCACGACGACGCCTCCGCAAAATGGTGACGATGGGGAACTTGAAATGGCTGCACAAATCTGAGCAAAAAGGAAAAGAGCCATCTTACCCACAGCTTCACAATGACTGATTTGTCAATGAGTTGACACACTATAGAGCAAAACGTTCAGAAAAACCTTTCTCTTTTTACAGACTTGTCTAGCATCAGTGTTCAGTCTGGTGATAGGGTTGAAAAAAATGAAGTGCCATCATGGCAAGGACGGACTTGCATCATGTGAGGAAGTTTCTCTGCGTAATTACAGTGATTATATAGAGTTCATAACTGCCGAACAGCACCATAAAGTACCACACTGTAGCTGTTCATGAATCTAAAACTGACTCAGAAGTAAATTGATTAAAAGTGAGTGTTTCTTTAATTTCAGCCAGCAACACAACACAATCGAAGTGTGCTGCATGGGAGGCGCACAGAGGCTCGTACATTTCCAGAAATCTGATATTTTCTAAAGCCCTCGCCCATCTTTTGTATTGATGATTCAGCCGCACATGTTTCAATCCCATCCTAACCTTCAGCGCTCCACCTGCCGGCTACCTCATCGCACTGTCTACAAAAACTATTAACAGGATTTACTTCAGCACTTCCAGAGCATCTGGGGTTACTTCTGTATCCCTGGATGCCCGAAAAAGCCTGCTCCCATTTACTCTGCCGCTCAGTCCGCAGCTCTCTCGGCGGCGCCTCCACCCCGGCAGCTGCAGACTCAGGTTGAGGGACTGCCGCGGATCAAGTGTGGAAGTGGAGCGTGAATGGTGGAGAGCTCGAGGTAGAGTCTTAACTGTCTCCACCTGTCCTCTCCGTCTCAATCTTGTTCTGCTCGAGTCACTCTGGGACGATCAACCCGCGAAAGAGTGTGAAATAGCGATACCGGGATCTCATCCATCAAATCCACATAGGAAGGTCCCCGGAGGGCCTCGCGTGGGGAGCGGCAACCACATCCGATATCATAGTAAAACAATGGAAGACCCGGGCTCCCATCCTCGCAAAGATACAATCAAATTAAAGATGTCCATCATGGAGCGCTTCACTGGCTACCAATATGATTTGACGGATCACTTCAGAGTCGGCTGCCATCAGCGTGAATCTATTTGCGAGATGAATGGCGATGAGCTCGACAACAAGGCCAACAATTGGTCCATGGTTGGGTTTCTCTGTTTAATATGGCAGCATTGAGCTCATAGTGCGAGTCTCCTCCACAGCCCTCTCCATCCCGAAGAGCTTTAATCTCCCACTGGGCCTCTGGGCGACCCATCCAACACACATTTGCATACATCTGCATATTTCCCATTAGGCTCCACTTGTTGCCTTTTCATGGAAAACTCGGATATGGTGATGATCACCCTCGACGGTAATGGTCCTATCTTTCTCTGCCTCTTTCTGTCTTCTCTTTCTCCCCAACTGCCCCCCCTCCACCACCACCACCACCACCACCTCTTGATCCCTTGTTTCCACTGTGCCGTCTCTCTCTGTGCTATTGCTGTGATCAGAGTGCAGTATGGAAGTCTGATCCAGAGACAAAAGCAGAGGCTCCCAGTCAGATCGGCGGCGCGAGCTATAGCAAACCATCTGGGGCCACTGACAGCCTCCGGCCTGAGAGAACACAATAACAAGACGGAATAAATGAATTCAGCGCACAATGACCAGGACTGAACCAGACTAATTAGATTAATATGTGATCAACTATTCAATTAGGCTCATTCAGCTGCAGAGCTCAAGAGGTATGGATACATGCAAATGAGATGAGTGAGCACAAATTGGGGAAAGAAAGCGCCATCGTGGGAGACGGGCTGAATGAACAAAGTGTGTTAACAACCTCCACGTATATATTCAGTGAGTCACTCGCCGGCAGGACTGTTTGCATACATCCAGGGCATTGGATCAGCATTCTATATTACATCCATAAGTGTTGGATGTTACGGCACAAGCGCCAACAGATCGAATGGCAGCACATGCCTTCAGAGGGCCAGCTGTTGAGGAGCAGCCTGCTGCGGCGGGGCCGAGTTAAATCAGCGCCGGGGTGGATTAAAATACTCTCGGAGGTGAACCCATGCCAACGTTTATTTACCTTAGAGCCAATGTTTAATTTTGCTCCGGAGCCTCTGGATTGCTCGTTAAGTTCAGATTTATGCTCAGACAGGTGGACGGAGTGTGTGAATATGTGTCGGTGTCGAGCTTTCAGACAGACCAGGATCTTCTCAAGGGTGTTTTTCTGCCTGGCATCCATTGTGTCCGACTTGAAAAAGCTTCGACTGACACTTAACGGGGTCAGTTCACCCAAAATTACACGAGAGAAAACACTTTACAAGCACTGGTGGCATGGAGCCATGCAGATAGGTTGTCTTGTTATTTGTCCTGGTTTTCAGATCCCTCCCTCCGACACGGCACAATGAAGGTGAACAGTCTCTGTGTTAGCAACCGTTTACACTGGTGCTACTTCCTTACTTCCTGCTGGAGAAACAGTTCCTAACAAGGCTCGTAGAACACCCAGAGTTAGCATAACATTAGCCCTAAAAAGACAAATTGCATCAAATGAATTTCTCATGAATGGAATTCGATTCACTTTCCTCACAGTGGGTCGTGATCTCAAAACCTGGACAAACTGAACCCAGACTGTCGGCACGGTTATGCCAAGCGAGGAAAAAGTGTCTGATTGGTCTGAACACGTGTAGGAAATGAATGCACAAGCAAATATTTTCAAACCTGAGCTCGATGGAAATCATATTTAGCACCACCTGTTGGACAACAATCAGCCCCGACTGCGTTCTCTGAATGAAATATGATAGCGGGAGCCTTTATTAGCTTCCCATTATCAGGACGAGCGCCACGCTATCAAACTGCTCTCACCGACGCTAAAGACGGTGGCATTCACCAAAAATAAAAAACCAAAAAAAAGCTCAGCATCACCTTTCCCCCAGCTGCTTCATTTTCTGCAGGGCACTAATCAAGCGCCTGTCTCCGCTCATGAATGCAGAGGGAAACCTTGAGCATTTAAATGTGCATTTAATTGCGTTGGTTCTGGAAGCGTCATTAAGTAAGAGCTGGGAAATACATTTCTTAATGCGACTTAGTGATGCCCGGCAAATCAAAGACCATCAAGCGAATTAATGAGGGTGAGCGGCGAGCGCATTAAGAGTGGAGACAGAGCGCCTCCATAAACAAATACATATCTCTCAACTAGACAGCAGGGACAGAGGGATAATGTGGGAGACGTAATAAATACACTTCCCTGTCAATAGACATGGTGCGCTATCCATTCCTGCACAATGTGCTCCACTTTAATAGTGTAAATACACGCATGCAGACACACACACACACACACCTTTTCTTTCCGCTGTGTTTTTAAAAGACAGACAGATGCTTCTTCAGCGGCGTTCCTTTGCTCCCGTGAATAGAGTCGAGAAAGCTTCTAAAGACGAAGAGAGGAGCGGGCAGGAGGTGGGGGGAGGCGGCGGCGGCGGTGGGGGGGAGGGGGCAGAGATGAAAAAGTGGAGAACTAGAAATGTGAAACCTTCCTGGTTATTAAAAGCTGTCTTGCGAGGGTAGCGCTCCTGTTGTTAAGTACTCTTTCAATTATTAACGGCGCCGCCGCTTTCATCCGTCGGCGCGTGAATGCCAATACAGCCCCGGCACACACTCCCGCCGCCCGCCTTCGTCTCTTTTCCACTTGGTAACAGCCAAACACACACACACACACACACATCAGGTATTCAGCTGTAATTGTCGCGGAGCTGGTGAGAGGACAGGTCAGCGGTGAGAGTGATTATATAAAACGGGATGTTTGGAGGCCGTCTGAGAGCTCTTCAGCGCGAACAGATGGCCGGAGACAAAGAAAATAACTTCATCATTAAGGCGAAATTCAAAAGCCACCGTCGCCGAGGCATTTTTCAAACCTGAGCGGGGCCCGGCCTCTGGGGGGAGCTGCAGGTATACACGCAAACATCGTTCACGCCGGGGCCCAATTTAGGGGGCATTTTTCTCAACTGTCAAGTGGCCGTCAAGCTCCGGCAATAAAGGAGAGCAGATAAGGAGAGAGATTTGAGATAGTTGGGATTGAGCCGCGGGCAATAAGAGAGGAGCAGGAAGCTTTTAGGGTGTTATCCTGCCTCCTCTCTGTTCGCAGCTCCAAATGTTCCCGTGCCTCCGATGAGACGGGCTCACATGACAGATTACCAGCACAAATGCTGCTCGGGGAAGAGCTGGCACAGGGAGAGATCCAAACACACCACCGTCACGTATACAAGAGTGTGTGTGTGTGTGTGTGTGTGTTGGACAGCGCGTGGTGTGTAGAGAGAGAGAGACGGATGGCATCCGGTAGAATGGCAGGATCATATTGGAGCCTGATGTAGTCGCTGGGTGGATGTAATAAGATGTCTTCTGGCATGAAAATGCAGGACATCACTCACATATTCATGCACTTCTGGCTGCGGCTCTCTGTGAAGTTCGAGGCTCTCCGAGGGCCGGAGAAGGAATTAAAATTCAGAAATGAGGGATACGCCGAGCCTCTGGTGATGCTCTCTTACGAGGCACGCTTTCAAATGGCTAACAGGGAGCTAATGAAGCCTTTATTAACTGTTTAAAAATGAGCCATTTATGACAGTAACCTTTGGCAAAGTCCCTTCAGCTGGTGCTCACCCTGCTTTTAACATAGTGATGTATGATTTTAGTGCTATCTGTTTTCTGTGTTCGTGTTTACAAGAAATCATCCTAATTAAGCTCACACCGTTTTAATCTTCTTGAAAACAAGTGAAAAGGAACACAGCCTGTGAACGGAGGACGCTTCAAACTGCTGCAAATATTCTCAAACATCAGGTTTCATTTCTGCGCTCACGCCGAGGCAACCCGCCTCAGTCCTACTTGTGTCAAGTCGCAGGCGTAAGTTATTTTTCAAAACATGAAATATTGAAAACTACTCTCCTCAAACAAGTGTGGGGGGGGGATGTTGCCGGTGCAGTGAGGAAACATGTATGTCAGAGCTGCTGCCTCTTTGTTTATTGAATCATGAAACAAGATGGAGTCACACCGGGCTCTGCTCTCTGCACCAGCAGACACACTCGGCTCATCTGAAGACAATAAAGTCACGTTTTAATTATAGAGACGACACGATGGAGATGTTTCTGCAGTTTGTTGTCATGTGCGGGCTCCTGACACCCGGGCCCGGGGCCTATTTTGGGCTCTTAGAGAACACTCGTTTTAAAGTGATGTCCAGTCGCTCTTCCCATTGAAAGTTAGCAGAGGGTGGTGGTGGTGGGGGGGCGATGTCGGGCTGAGTGGGAGCACCGCTTATCGACCATGGCCGGGCGCGCTTCCACTCTGGAGATGGGACGCGAGGCGCTGGGGCGTGCTGACGAGCGTCCCCGGGGACCCCTGTCCAATTACAGCTCAAAATGAGCCAGGAGAGCGCCGAGATTGGGCTGGGCGCACCGAGGTGATGATGGAAGGCGGGAGGAGGAGGAGGAGGAGGTGAAGGAAGAGGGGAGGGAGGGGGCCGAGAGATGGAAAGTAAGGGGGCCGAGGATATGAGTAGCACTTGAAATTAATGGGGCAGGGTGGAGCGGGACTCCCAGGGGCGAGCAGAAGGGGGCCCGCTGATGACATTAACTCCGCCCTCAAGCAGCCATTAGGGGGCGAGAGGTTTTCGGTAATCTCGGGACACGGCGCAAGGTCCCCGGGGGCCCGAGCCGGCCCGGTACACCGATGTACGGCGAGGTAACTGCGCGTGCCACGATCAGGGGGAGCCAGACACCCCCGGTGCTCCGGACAAACCCGTGAAACCTTTAAAGCGTGATCACATGACGAAGCTGAGGATTTCTGGGTCCGATCCGGATTCCATTCGGACCCTCGTCACGTAAAAACTGACAAATTGAAAGATTTCAGCAAAGATTTTAATAAGCGCCGGCGTTCGGAGGGCTTTCATTTGAAATGTCATATTTGGACGACTCTGCTCCTGGAGCTATTAAGCAGAAATGCGTTCGCCTATAAAAGAGCTCTTCTGTGTGTGATTGCCATTTAATAGCCAGCCATACGTTCACGCTCCAGTCTCGCTTTAATGTTGCGCTGCACCGGGGGGACCGGCGGGCGAGCGAGTGAGGAGAGAGAGAGAGAGAGAGAGACGCCGCGGCCCCAGAAACATCTCGTCCAAATTACCGTCATCTTTGCGAAAGCGCGGCGTCGAGGGGATGAGATGAAATGTTGTCATAATGTTGCGGCGGCGGAGCTCATCGCCCGAACGCATCCGGATTCTCTCCGCGCGCACGGGGCCACGAGGCGGCAGCGGCGGCGGCGATGGCGCCAAACACGCGCCGGCATCACACCATGAATCAATTTTGATTACATATTCAATGCTGATTTAATTAACACGAGACTGATTGTGTATCGGAAGCCCTGATTTGATTCTAATTCTACACAGAGATCAGACAACACATGAGTAAGCTTGTTAGATCGTTTCTGCTGGTGAGTTCTCCACACCGAGGGCCCCCGCGCTCGCAAAAACCTGCATTTCTTTGTGAATTTGAGAGCATGAAAACGGCTCCATTTATTTTTAAGATGGCGAATAATGCCATAAGATACGAGCCAGCGTCGGCTGTAATCCAAAAATAACCAGCTATCTGTTAAATCCCATCAATAAGAAAAGTGGCACAGACAAGTGCACTCGTGTTCCCCCGACTGACACACAAAGAAAACACGACAGTGCACAGTCGAGAGAGGGGGGGTTTGGTGTGTGGGGGGGTGGAGAAACACATTTAAAGTTTTCACCGCGAGTCAGCGATGCTTTTAATACATACAGTTACATCAATGGCACATTAAGACAGCGTAACCACGGCAACAGACACCGGGATTATGTCAAAGAGAGGCACACAAAAGATCAGAAGATGCTTTGTTTAAAGCGCCGGCGACACAGTCCAGAGAGGGAAGAACAAGAAGAGGAGAGAAAAGAAAAGAAAAGAAAAGGAGGAAGAAATAAGAACGGTTCCAAGAAAGAACGCCTGACACACACTCAGGACGGCGAGGGCGAGGCTCCCGCTGAGTGTGTGTGTGTGTAGCTGTGTTAATCACACCGCGCCGACACAAACACGAGCACACACTCAGTCAGTTTCTGGAATTTGGGAACAAAAAGTTTACAAAGTCTTGAAGTTTACAGTAAAGACTTGATGTTTCGAGGCAGGATTATTGTCGGGGTAAGTGTGGGCGAGTCTCCCTCTGCTTCCCACTTGCATGTCTCTCTCTCTCTCTCTCTCTCTCTCTCTCTGTGAGGTGTAATGGCCACGCTGGCCCTCGGGCTCTTTCTTCAGTCATCTGACTGTGAGCAGAACATTAAGCAACGGTCCACTCCCATGAAGCACACACTGTTCCTGCAGCTGTGGCGACGCCGTCCCACCCTCTCTGCCTTTTATCCGCCTCTCTGGTCTCGGAGAGGCAGATTCAGCGGGGCCGGGCCGAAGGAGGACGAGACGCTCCTCAACACCTGCCGCCGCCGCTTGAAGACTCGGCTGCAAGTCGACTGTTCTTCACGAAGAAGTCGGCTGCGAGGCGTTCCTGTTATTCTGTCCACCCTGCTTGCCGGTCGGCTCTGGCAGAAGCGTGGCAGGGTGGCAGAGCGCCGGCCGTGACGCGAGCGCTTCGCTTTGCCACTTCCTCCTTTAGCTAAAAACGTCTTTTTGATGACTGGAAGTTTCTTGAAGGCCGGAGTTTTGAAAGCCTGAAACGTCTGAGGCCGAGGAGCACAGTGAAGTGATCGTTGGATCATTGATCATTGTGGGCTGAGGGAGAGGAGAGTCTGCTCGCTGCACCTTGGAGAACTTAGCTCTGCATATTCCCACACAGCGGCTCTGCTGAAACGATGCTCCAACTCCACCAAACATGGATGCACTGCAACATTATTTTGTTTAAAAGGATCATTTTGGACATTTTGGACTGACAGCTTCACATGTAAACACATGTTTATACAGTTAGACTTGAAGCAAGAGGCTCTGCACTTTAAGGAAGATCTCAAAGAATCTGCAAAGTTAAAGATTCTCCTGGGAGACCTTAACAAACAGATCTCTTGAGTCAAATCTGAACAGGCCAGGGTGGAGGTGGAGGGGGGGTGGAGCAGCGGCAGCACACCGCCCTGTACACCTGTATTAATATGCCTGCATGTGAGTCGTCGGCAGGAGGCCAGCTCGCTGATGAATGAGCCGCTGAGAGGAGCAGCATGAATGGAGCAGCTGATGCAAATGTGACTCCGGTGCTCTACCTGAATTAGAGCTCGTCCCCGGGGGGGTCATCTGAAGCAAATCCAGTGAAAACTCAAGCCCAAACCTGACGTGCATAAAATCGTGAAAAAAAGGACAAGAGAGAGAGAGAGAGAGAGAGAGACCTGATCTGAATAATCCACATTGTAATTAGACCTTGGTTTAATTGTGTTTGTCCTGAGCAGACCTGTAAAAACCTCGAACACAGCCAGTGTGCTGAACGTGGAGCACTGAAAGTCATGCGAGAACAAGTGTGGCACCAAATCCAACTGAACTTATCGTAAAAATAAACTTGTGATTGAGCTTTTTGTGAGGATGTTTACCACCACGTGCAGTAAATAAACCTTCACAGGATGTTTTTCTTTCTACATCACGTTCGCTCTGTTCTGGTGGATTTGTGAATGTGAAACTGCACGAGCTGATGCTCAGCGCTGCTTTTTAAAAAGGGGGTTTCCTCTCTCGCAGCCTCAGAGTCTGGAGCCAATCAGTACGAGCGGTTACATCATACAGTATTCCCGCTATCTGGACTCCACCCTGCAGAGCTCTTCCCCTTTCAACACTACGAAAGTGTGTGTGTGTGTGTGTGTGTGATCTCCTTCATGGCATGCACCGAGTGGGAGAGATGTCAGATTCCTGCTCTTGTTTACCTCTACCCCCCCAGCACATGACCTCTGACCCCAACCCTCTGACTGAGTCTGTGTCTGAGCAGCTCTCAGCAAATGCTTGTAGTTTGAATGATCATATTGCTGAAATCATCAACATGTATCCAATCATGTGAGTGATAATCAAACAGCACCGCAGCATTGAAGGTGTCTGCGAACCCTCTGCAGTCAATCAGCTTCACTTCCTGTATTTAACAAAATAAAAAAACAATTCTCCGTCTCTCATTTCACTTATTTTTTTTCTCTCCGGCTCCTTCTGGTTTTTTTTTCTCCCCCCTCCTTACCCCTCCCGTCCCCTCTCCTCCTCCCCCACCCCTCGCTTTCGCAACACTCCAGGGTCACCATCTGCATGGCAACACTCACAGCGTGACACTTCCATAACCCAGGAGGAGGAAGCGAGCAGCGGAGCACAGACCTCTCTCTCTCTCTATCTCTCTCTCTCTCTATTCACAGGCCACCCATAATTCATTAGCTCTCCCTCTCATCCTCCCTGCATTTTTCTCTCTGTGCAGTGTGACCGATGTGGGTTTCTGAAAGCTCGTCGGGACACTCTGTGGAATGAAGGTGCTGACAGTCGATATTTTTGCGCTGCCGTTCAGCATGTTTTAAATTTGACCATTTTCATGCCAAACCTCATTCAGAAAAGGCCGTATTTTAGAGCGCCGGAGAATAGAACTCCCCCATCGAGAGTGAAGATGGCACGAACAACGACGCACACTGCGATCAATCAAACTGCATGTGAGCCGTCATGATGACAACATATGACCGGGTCAGACTTCTCAGTATGAAGTCAATATTTATTGCCTTAATTGTGTGATTTGTTTTGCAAAATAAAAGCCTCAGTAAGTGGAGAACATATCCATGTGTATGAGCAATAATGATTTCCTTTACAGATAGCCTCTGGTTCCGCACAGCTTCAGTCTGACCTATTGAAGTGATCCTTGCAAATCCAAACACTCACTGTGATTGGTCAGTTTCTCATGTGGCCTCCGGTCATGCATTGTGTGCAATTTTTTTTCTTCCTCTTTTGGCTTCACTTTGAGCATCCATCAGTCACACACAAAGAGATCTAATGCCTTTTTTTTTTTTTCTTTTTTCTTATTTTCACCGGGCAGAGTGCCAGTGTTTTTCTTTCTTCGCTGACTCTCACCCCCTCATCCCACCTCCTCCTCCTCCTCTTCCCTCCATCTCCCTCCTCCTCTTCCTCGCCCTCCCTCCTTTACTCCGCTAAGCTTTCCGTTTCGCTCGCAAGCAAAAGCTGTTTATTTATTCAGACAAGATCTATTTTTTTCCCTCTCATTTTTCTCCCCCCCCCCCCCTCCTCCCTCTCTCTCCCTCATCATCTTCCTCTCTTTTCCCCCCCTGGTTACATGCTTGTAGAGGATCACGGTAAGGAAAAAAAAAAGTGTGCGGGGGGGTCCGATGTGTTGAAAGGGAGCAAAGAAATCCACCGCGGATAATGATGGAAGGTGAAGGAGAAACGCTCAAAAGAGAAGGGATGTAAAGAAAGGGAGGTGGAGGAGGAGTGGAGGGGTGTATGCCATACTTCCTGTGTCCCTTAAGCTATACAGCACAAAGACAGTTGTGTGTCATCGGGGGAAACACACACTCACACACACACACACAC
>JBCAUF010000085.1:2876283-2899875 GCA_038406115.1 Haemulon aurolineatum | reverse complement strand
TATCGTATCGTATCGTATCGTATCGTATCGTATCATATCGTATCGTATCGTGAAACATAAACATCTTACCATTCCATTGATTAATCAAATGAAGCCTGCCAACATTTTCTCCAAAAGAAAACATTTTCAAATGAGGGTCATGAAGGGAGACAGACAGGTTAAAGGAGAGGAACATGCAAGAGCTCGAGCATCTAAATGTAAAACAATGAGGAGATGGAAATGATACAGGTTGAAGACAATGGGAGGAAAAGCATTTTTACCCACACTGACATTTTGTTGTGGATTTGGAGCTGAGGAACAAAGACAGAAAAAAAAGGAAAGCGGTGGAAATTTGCAGGTCTGAGGTTTAACCCATGAAGTCGTTTGGCGAATTCAAGCATTTGAGACGAGTAAAGCAGCAGCTCGCCGGGACCTGGCACCCTGCTAAATGCAAGGCTGAGCTCATTAGGACTGGCCCAACATCACACACACACGCACGCACACACACACACACACACACACCAATCTGTCAGTGTTTTCACATTAAACAAGCAGACACAGGAAAAAAAAAAAAAAAAGCAGGAAGATAGAGACAATGCCGGGAGAGAAACCGAGAAATGAGCCGAGCAAGGGGAAAGAGTTGGCAAAACAGCAAGGATCACACAGGAATGGTGAAGGAGCGATAGAGAGAATGACAGACAGAGATCGAGTGAAAGACAGAGAGAAAGATACAGACAGAGAGAGATGGAAACAATGAGGGGAGAGACAAAGCAGGTGGCCTGGGTAATTGCCTGGGGAATATAATGAATGAGCCACAGTGCGTCTGACGGAATAGGAAATCGTCTCTATCTTCTCATTCCCCTCGCTCTCTCTTTCTCCCTCTCATTATCTCTCGCCCTCTCTCATTCCACTCCTCCCCTTATCCATCTCCTGCGCACCCTTTTAAACATATCTCCTAACCCCATCTTCCTTTCTCGTCGATTGCCAGCGTTTTCCTCCTCTCGACTGCGAAGCTCTCGCCTCCCTCTCTCTCCCCTCAGCTCGACTCCCCGCCAGTTTTCTGTTCCCACGTTGGGTTTTTTTTTTTCTCCAAACATCAAACTTCCACTTCCGCTCGCTACCAATCGCTCCCTCAGCGGCCCGGACAGCTGCACCTATTCTGACTAGTCTGCTCGTACATCTGTGGGATCACAAAATGCCCCGACTAAAACACGAAACGAGACATGTTCAACATGCTGCAAATATGTAGCGGTGCCTCCTCCCAGAGGTGATCTGTTGGATCTGGACTGATATACAGTGTTGATGGTTAGTGCACTATTCTTATTGCCTCTCAAAGCCTCAATCTGGGCTCATGTGAGACTCTCCTTCATCTTCTTGGCAACATCGCTGGTTAAAC
Organism: Haemulon aurolineatum; assembly: GCA_038406115.1. NCBI lineage: Eukaryota > Metazoa > Chordata > Actinopteri > Lutjaniformes > Haemulidae > Haemulon > Haemulon aurolineatum. Next base: position 2,898,500 of record JBCAUF010000085.1, on the reverse strand, counting down.
CCAGCAGCTAGGACCTGGACCAATCAGCAACCGATGAGGAGGGGCTTACTGGTGACGTGACTCAGCAACACTTGGAGGTTCCAAAACACGGGAGGAAACTTTAAATAAATGTAAAATGAAGCAGTGATCTGCTACCACACATCAAAATGTGTGCTGGAGCTGAGTTTGGGGATTAGTATAAGTATTTTTCTTCTCTGCTGTATCATTTGTCTGATGTTAGAATGTCATGCCATGGAAAAGACACCAGCGGCAGAAGTGATTTGTTAAAAAGTTTGTCCACTAAAAGTTTTCACTTTACGTTAATGTGACACACTGGTGTAACCAGCAGGTGTTTGCTAGTTTTCTAATCTAAACTGTCATTGATCTTTTTGGTCAATGAAGTAAATAAATAAGCTCTAATTAAACTGGAATTCTGCTTTTGCAAAGAGGCACATGGAAGTCACTGCAGACCCATGCAGAGGAAGGTGTTATGTATGAGTTACAGGAGATTGCGAGCTGATTGGTTGATCCAGCCCAAGTCAGGAGGTGGACTCGAAGCAGATGAGATCCTTGACATCGTTTTCAGAGCCGCCTCCATGCTCTTCCAGGTTGAAAAATCAAAGGCCAAGGGCCAATGACAACTGTGCGGCCAGTCTGCAGAGCCAATCAGGGGCAGGAAGCTTCGTGTTGATGCCTCAGCAAAGGAGAGTACGAGGAGCCAAGATAAGCTTTTGCAGTGGTGCTGTTTGGATAAGTCACTCGCCAGAACAAAGGTTAGCCTTGTACAGTTCTGCAAAACCACGGATACATAACATTTGAAGATGCCATGTGTTACATTTATATTTAGTTTGGGTAAGGGGAAAAAAGTCTTCTAAACGCCTGGTTTTGTCGCCACAAACACACCTGAACACGCCTGGGCCTCTGACAAACATCCACTCCATGAACTACGAACGTCAGAAACATCTACTTCAGTCTCCACAATCTCCGCTGCAAAAGCCCGTATGTCTCATTCAAACTAGCTGGTTGGTGGCTGGTGTCAAACTGGTGGCCTGTTGCTTATCAGTCGTCTCACCTTCCCATGACGATGCCAAAAATGTCCAACCTCCTGATGTGACGTTCGGGTCCAAGTCGAGGAACGGATGTGGCCCACCGATGGATCCTCGCTCCGGTTTTAATTACTATAGCAAGGCTGGTAAAGCAGTGTTTGATATATGTAGCCACTTATTTGATCTCTTACAACAGTGACTACTTCCACTTCATAATGCCTCTCTGGCGACAAGCTTGTCAGCCAACCTTTGAAGGTGGCTGCTCTAAAGAGTATTTACAACATAGCCTCTGAGAGATAATATTTCATCCTTTGCAGTTTTGTTATATCTGACCTAGAGTCTGTAGGAGTGATCCAGCTGTATGAAGGGAGGCGTATCAAATAGACCACTTTAGCGTCCTTGCTGTATCACTTATATATGTAGTAAACAGGGAATGCAGGAAATATAGAACCAGAGCTTTAATGTTGCCATTCAGCTTCAACCCGTCTTTCTTCTTCCTCCTGGCCTCCTGTCAGTGGTCACTGAGCGCCATTGTGAGCGAGTGAATGGGTGGACGGATGTCGGTGGTCGCAGGTAGATAGAGGACAGAGTCAAGACAGATAGGGAGGGAGGGATGGATGGAAGGATGTGTGGGTGAGATACCGGGAGGAGAGGTGGTGGCGGCGGAGGAGAGACAGATAGTGTCACGTCGACTATTCAGGCCCGTTTGATGAGATGCCTCAAACAGCTGAAAAGAGGAAAGACGGGGAGAGTAAAAGAGTGAAAGACCCCTTTCATCACGGCGACTTGTGCCACACAACCCTCCCGTCGCCTCCTCCTCCTCGTCCCTCCCTCGTTCTTCCTCTTCCTCACCGCCTCCCCTTCCCCTCCCCCCTCCCGCAAGCCCCTACGGATAGATAAAACACATTCAATCAGAGGGAAACGAGCGAAGGGAGGGAGAAATAAAAGAGAGGAGTTCAATCACACTGGCGTTCCTCTCTCTATTTCAAAGACGGGGATCAGGTTTGGGGGGTTGGTGGGGTCTTTGAGGAGAGTGTGCCACTGGGTTGATTCGCACTAGGGTGCTAAAATCGAGGAAACTTTTGGCGTGTGCATTACGAAATGCCCAGGCTGAGAAATAAAGACAGAATTCACATGAGGGGAATGAGGATCCAGTAAATTAAAACAGTGTTTTAACACATAGAATTTGGCTCATAATCAGAAACACAGGATTAGAATTGCATTCAAAGAAGATGCTAAAGAGAACATAATTACAACGAAAAATCCCGTCATGAAATGTTTGGTTCTATTCGTAAAGTTGAACCAGGGGACGCACGAGCAGAGACAATGCTGCCGTCACAGATACTGGTGACAACAGCAGTTAAACAGGGTGGGAAAGTAGAATTCCACCAGCATGTTCCCACCCACAAACAGCTTTAATGTGGATGAGTGGAGTTAATGAGAGCCAAGATGTCCCTGCCTTCAAAGAACCAATACTCCTGTGGAGTTTTCATTTAAACAAAGTTATGTTTCCATTCAGCGTTTCTCACGGAAAAACCAGTTGAAAGTGAGTGGATTTCTCTCCTCATTAAACATTTGTAAGGCTGATTTTTTTCGAATGTTTTGAAACTTGCTTCATTAATGTCCACGATTATACTGGCTGACACATCGCTACATCTCTTAGTGCATTACTGCTATTAGCTATAGCCAGTTCCATCTTGGATTTGGTCCCTGGACAAAATCTCGAGCCACTAAACTCTGATGCCAACTCGTCTCCCATCCAATGTTTTATCTCTAGTCTTTGAGTATTCTAAAGAGGAAGGTACAAAAATGGTTTACTGTAGGTGACAAGCATCCCACTTGTAGGCATTTGAAAATATTTAATTACTTTGTAATGGAAAAAATTTACTTTTGGTTGTTGTCTGGTGAATGCGTTCTCATCTCGCGACTAAAAAAATTAAATCAGAACAAAAGACAAACGATCTGGATTAAAATAAATAAAATGCTATTGAACCCCTCGCGAGCCCCAGAGAGATAACATACAAAGAAAAAGCCAGTCTTTGGATTCGGTCTGCAATGCCACTTTTCTTTACTTACAATGAGCAATTGGACATGTTTGTCTCTTTCTTATTTGTGTTTTTGTGACTTTCCAGCAACTGGCACTGGCTGGCTGAATGTTTTTTTTTCTTTTTTGGAGCTTGCAAATTCTGACTTATTTGTGTGGGTGTACTCCAGGTGGCCCGGTTTCCTTCCACAACCCAAAGACAAATTGGTGACTCCATATTTCCCATGTAGGTGCAAATGTATAGAGAATAGTAGACATTTTGAAAATGTTGGATCTTGACCAATCTTTTGATTGGTCATTAATATCTGGTTAGGGCGAATTCTACATGACCAAGTGGAACTAAAAGTCTAAAATAAAGAGTGAGACATTGCCTGTGTGATAAACAGAGATACAGTGCACTCCCTCCAGCAGACGTTGTAGGCTTACTGTACTCACCCAGAGCTAAGCCAAACCAGCAGAGGCTGGAAGTCTGGGTAATAGTCGGCTGTGGTTGCGTCTGAGGCCCAGCTGATGTGTTAGCACTGTGGTTAGCGGTCAGATTGGAAGCTTTAGCAGCCTGTTATTCTCTCAGCGAGTTGAACCATATGTGGGCGGCAGTTGCGGTAGAGAAAGGAACCCCGTGGTTATGCCAAAGAGGGGGAAAGAACAGAGTGATTTGGGTGGCAGCGATGATGATTTTTCATAGAGTACAAGCCACTGCAGCTGGGTATTTTGGTCAGTTTTTACAATGCTGATTGTGTGTGTGGATTTCTGTGTACGAACAAAAGCCTCTACACAATAATTGCAGGTAAACACAGTAAAGGCAGATTTGATTGGATCTGAATCTCGGCTGCAAACACAGGGGCTCAATATCTATCAATCAGAAAGCCAAGACGTGGACAAAATACTAAAGTTCACACACACGCACAACAAAAAAGGCTCTCTGTTTGACTAAATACATGATTAACAGGCTGCTGATACCACAATGCTATAACAGTTCAAGGGTGCATGCACATGCAGAACCATGGTTTTATTGAGTCGAGACACAATGAGGAACTACAGATTCAGCTGCTGCTGGAATCAACACCACTGCTCAGTGTTGGTTTTACCATTCTGGAATAATGGGTACTGACTCCATAACCTATCATATCAAAATGTTTTACTTAACTACCCAATAAGTTATCTGACCTTGATGTTGCGTTGGAAAGAAGTAGTAGAGCTTCAACCTAAAATCTTTCCTGTCTTCCTTTTTGCCAGAAAAAATATGAAGATGCTGATATTCCACCTGAAAATTTTATCCAATCTGACTTATGGCTGACAGTGAGGTTTTCAATTATCCAATTCATCTTCCCCATAACACCTGCTGCTGAGTTAGAGCATATAATAGCAAATAGCTAACTACCTAATTTAGGTTTATCCATGCTTCAAAAAACATTGTTAACTGGTAAAATAATAACGGTATTAACTTTGCTTATGTATAATATCTTTCATATCAAACTTGTGTTTGGCCATGTCAGGGAGCTATTAGGCCCCATGCTATTAGCAAGGAAAAACTCAGAGTGGAATGCTATAACATCCAGGTGTAACATGCAAGGTGATGTTAGGGGCAGCAGAAGACTGAGAGACCTTTTAGAAGACTGCTAGTCATGGCAGTGTTACTTTGTTGTGGCAAACAGTTCTTTAAAATACAGGTGCAAACTATAAGTCTGATTTCCTACACTGCAAGATAAAGTGTTGTTTTGTAAGAAGTCCACGCTTTCTGAAATCACTATTCTGAAGAAAACTGGTCTACATTTCAGGTCAGAGATAGTCTTTTTAAACACAAGTCCATCTAGCCTTTAGGTACAACGGTGAAGAATAGGGCCTATTTTGGGGTTTTACTCTTTTTATGAAAGAGAAAACATAAAACGTGCAATTAAATACCTTGTCCAGAGTCGCTATGGAGTATTTTATATCACCAAAACTCAGCAAAGTCAGGGTTGACAAAAGGTGCTGGAGAAAAGGGCACAATGTTACTGCTACAAGAGCTGTTCCAAAATATGGGACTCTTAAATAGAAATACACAAAACTATTGAATAGGTAATAGGACACTCAGAGCCTCTCTCTGCTGTTTTTGTGACCCCTCTCTCCTTGATAAAATATGATTCTCCAGTGCAGAGTGGGTACAAACAGCCCTCATGCTAGGGCACAAACTAATCATTAGCAAATGGAAAGTGCTATCAGCTCTCGGAGTAAATGTGTGGCACAGCCAGCTTGGCACAATAGAAGCCTAAGATGGCCTGTCATTCTGCCTGATGACTGGGGGAGAGAATAGTTTCATACAAAGGACAGGAGTTTCATATCAGGGAAGCTGATTAAACATTAGACAAGTTGAATGAGAAACACGGACAACTGTAAGAGCCAACTACAGCCACGGAAATTATTCAGTTTTAATTACACAACCACAGTAGTTTTTAAAGGTATGATTTATAGAATTAGGCATTCAGTAAGGGGATCTGATGTCTTTTTTATTTTCTTTCAATGCTTTTGCTTTTCTCACCCAACCTCAATACACCATTCATCTGTGGACTGGCTGAACCTGCTTTATGGCCACAAAACCGCATGTTGAGGAGATAAAGTAGTGGCAGATAGGGTCAAGCCCTGTATGATCACACACTCGTAGAGACAGAGGGGCTTACACCGACCATTAGAGGTATTTTATTCCCAAGGGCACATACAAGAGCATGAAATAGGAAGTAACAGCTGACTTTGTGGAACGAGGAAAGATTTCAACTTCAGGGTTAATTTTACATCATGTTTTGTTTTGCCATAACTGATCAGTTGTGAGTCATGAACTCTGTCATTTTATTTGACATGGGAGTTGCAGTGATGTTTGCAAGGGGCACTTAATATTTTTCATGATACTAAAAAGAAATACTTTTAGATTTTAAGACATGTGGCCACTGTTGTGGCAACGTTCCAGGTGCTATTTGTCATTGATGTAGGTAGGTAGCTATAGCCATGAAGAAAGAAAACGCCACCTTTACTTAAATCCTGCCAACAATGCTCTGATTGGTCGACTGGCATAAAAGTCCTGCATTGGCACCACATCAGATCAGCCTGAATTGCTGCATAAATGCGAAATGTGGCAGGCAGAGGCTTGGAATCAACAATTCGCCACTTATCACCATTTTACATCATTGTGTTGATTATCTTTGAGGAAGGATCTCTGTTGAGCTCCGGACAAGCAATCTCTGCAAATTCTGATTTCTCATCATTTCCTAATATTTTTCACACTAAACCATTATTTGGAAAATTAATTGATACTAAAAATAATTGCTAGTTACAGCCTTAATTCGGCTACATTTTAAAGGTGAGATGGATGACACAAAATATACAAGCTGTGCAAAATGGACACACAACACAGTGTGCAATGCTGCCAGTCATGTGCAATGACTGTGCAATCCAATGTACTGCATGTGCACAAACCAGATGTTGCATCTCACGTGTCAGAGAGGTGATGATCTGCACTGAAATTAAAGACCAGACAGAGTAACCAGCCGACTTACAGCGGACCAGTTTGGTTTGGGCATCGCTGAGACTGGTGCTACAGTAGTTGCGCAAGATTTCATCAGGGTGCCTACACTAAATTACGCAGCTCTTTGAAAATGCCCACTTCGTCCCGCAATTTACAGGCTGCAGATGGACGGTGCATATATATACCTGTCCTGCCACCCTCAGATAGTTAGAGGGATTTATTCATCTGGAAGGAGAGGCCGGAATTGCACTGCACTACCCGACTGTTACTAACATGCCTCTCTTCCCAATTCTAGACAGCAGAGTTCACAATTCACCTGTAGCATACACCAAGAATTTGGAAATCGGTGCATGCCCCGTAAAAACACAGCTCTGCCTACTCCGAAGAATAAACAACTTGTTAAAAAAAAAAAAGAAAAAACGTTTTCAAGATGATCTCTTCAACTTTATCATTCATCTGTTAACACCTGTTGTTCAATGTCAAAGGAAGCTGGAAGCTTTGATCTGCAGGCTGTAGGAATCCCTTTGTGAATTCTGCCCTCGCCTCCACAGGGAGCCTCGACGTACTGTAAATGGCGTTAGAAGCTAAGGTGAAAAAAAAAAAAAAAGAGCGAATCAATAAATTCAACAGATTACAGCGCAGTACATGGACGCTGGCCCTGTGCGGAGAATACCTCTATCTGTGGCCTGCTAATGGCTGCCTGGATTACAAAAGTGGAGAGACATGGTGTGTCCACACTGTCTGGATCAATGAATCAGTCATTAGAGTATCTGATTCATGTTAGCCTTTTATTAAAGAAAACAACACATCTGTAGGGATTACAGACGCTGTAGTACAACAACACTTATTTATTCACTGAAGTGCTCTCATTTCGTTTTGTCACTTGAAACACTCGGTCAAATGGAATCTTTGCTCAGATTGATGTGATGTTTGTTTGGGATACAACACAGTGAGGAATCATTTTAAAGCGATGGAATATTAATTAAGAGAGAAATGAATTTGATTTTTGCAGTATGGTCAGAAGAGTAGAATTACCTGAAGGAGAAGCACTTACAGTGGAGGTGTTGGGGAGAAATTCTGCACAAGTAGAACAACTTACATAAAATCATTTGCAGCTCCAAGGGGAACTGTGTCAAATCTTATCGGTCACTTCAAGCACTCAAGTGATGCAGCTCTGCTTGAGTTTGGCTGCTCCAAGCTACATTAGCTGCTTCTAGAAGGACAAACCTGAGCTGCGTTTGGTCCACACTTGAGTTGCAAAGTGGCATTTTTTGACGTTTTTTTTTTAAACTGTGCTGGCTTTACTCACTAGATTTTATTTTAATGTAACTTGATATATTTCAGCTGCTTTTTTCAATCTGTCTGATGGAACACTTTTAATCAATAAAGCTTTTTACACAGGTCACACGACTGCCCACGCTTTGCTTGACCTTTACATGTGTAAATGCAGCCTAGAGCATCTTTTTAGGATTCAAGTCTCCTTTTATCCATCTCACACATGAAACTGCACTGGTGAATGTGAGAGTTGATTCTTGACCTTGGGAAACAACCGTCTGAGAGTGCCGTGCCTGAAGAGATCCGGTGCAGACAGCGGTGCGGGCCTTCTGACGCGCTCCGCTGTGCAGCTGGTGTCGACATGGTTAAGATTTACTGTGATGGTGCGAGAACTAAAATGGAGGTGGTGTACTGAGCATTTTCAGAGTGTTTGGAATATATAGAAAGTGTGGATAGATAGTGAGGATGGCTATTATGCTCCAGCAGAGGTTTGAGAGGTTTCCATGGACATGCTGAAGGTGGTATTAAACCTATTCTTATTCCCGGATCAGATCTCGTTTTTGACATGGTTCTATTGAATTTCAAGAAATTTCAAAAAATTGTAACCATTTAACCAAACGACAAAATATTGGCGATCCAAGGCACCGTTCCAAAAAGAAATGTATTGTTATTAGCCTCTTTGTGCTGGTCTTCTTCTGCTAAGCTACTGAGCGTGTGTACTCGTTCTTTGATGTAAACAGTCATTTCCTGAGCTTTGTTCTACCTGGATATAGGCTCGCTCATTACACAGAGGCCGATTTAGCCACACTGCTTTGTGGGAGAAATCAGAGAGGACGGATCAGGATGTGCAGGGGTGGAGCCAGCGAGGCGGAGTGGAGATAATCAAACACTGTGTCTTCACGCCTCGCTGTGGCTTCTCTTATTAGAATATTGTAATAGCACTTCTAATGAGCTGCACTTCCACTGTTGGCTGATAATGCTAAGATGATGTGTACACACCACATAGAGACAAAATTACATTTAAGACCCTGGATGAGTCTGATGAAGTGTTTGATATGAGCTGTGTTTGTGTGCTGTATTATGTATTTAGGCTTTAGCGTGGATACCGTGCGCCCACATCCTACATTAACTGGTTCAAATCGCTGTCCCTCTCAGTCTTTGGCCCGCATTTATGAGATAAACATGAAGAGCAGACTTCACAGAAACATGACACACAGCATGCAGTCGACAAATTTGCTTTTGCAAAGTTTTTAACTTGAAAACACGTCCAACATCGATCTAAAATTCTCAGCAGTGGTTGTAGCAGCTTAGTCCTATCCATTTATAATGGCATTTCTTTGATGGACTAGCTGTTGGATGGGTAGACATAGAGAAGTCTGTAGCTACAGGGGGTGAACAAAATAACAACACCATCTTACAGTTTAATGCAATTCAATGCAATAGCCCTGCAATAAAGTCTACCTTTGTGAAGCTGATATTGTTCAGTTTTTGTTGGGACTGCGAGAGAAAGAAGCTCATGGACTGAGGCCACGGTCTAAAAATAAGGCCATAGCTTGTGTTGCTACATTTGATTTCATTTTTGTAATCGGATTGCATCACGATTGCATTGCAAGGTATTTTTGTCTCGTCATCAATGCATCACAAAATTATTTTAGACATGTCTGAAGACTGTGAGATCTGATTGAGAGCCGCAGAAAAAGAAAAAAATACCCTGAAAGAAAACTGTAAGATCGCTCGGTCAGACTGGACTTGTGGTGTTGTTCGATTCTGTTGCTATGTAGCATGTTATGCTCGGTTGCTAGGCTGTTAGGTGGTGCGTTGCTAAAAGGTACCGTGTAGAAACAAAAAACTAACGAACTAACTAACTTACTGACTCTAATAAACAGCACAGATCAGAACTACAGTGAAATGAGAATTCAATAAAATGACGTGAGGCAGTTAGTTACGACACTTTTAGGCAGAACTTTTCCGCTGACATCAGGCTGACAGCGATTACCACGACTGCACATGTGCGTCAGGGACAGCAGCTGAAGGTCCAGCGGCAGTTTTGAAAGAAAAACAAAGCTTAAAAAATAAACGATGACGTTGATTATTAAATTAGTCGCCAACGATTTTGATAGTCGACGCAATCGTGACTAGTTGACTAATCTTGGCAGTAACGTCTGTCACCCTTCCTTCTCTCACATAATGGTGTGATCCTAGTCTGTCCTCGCATGCGATTGGCCACATGGTGTGCCTATCTAAATAAAGCTGAACAGGAACAGCTGAAGATTCGGCTCCTCTCGTTCGCTACAAAGCATCGGCTCGTTCGTGAACAACACATCACTAATCAGCTGAAGCTGCAACTTATTACAGTACAACTACCCCGACACAATACACAACGTACTCAGCGTCACGTGTCTCATGATATCTTTAACATACTAATACATGAAGCTAGTTCTAATCATACAAGATGTCAAATTTTATCAAATGTCGGCCCATGGCTTAACTTTCCGCCAAATTCCATTTAAGACTGCTCATAAGTTTGGGATATTTTTTGCTGATAAACAAACATGAAAAGAAATTAGACTAAAAAATAAAACCTCTTTGGTGAAAGTAATGATCAATGATTCAGAGAGCCTTTACTTTGTCATCCAATTAAAAATCATCACAGGTCAGAGTACATTGGCAGCTATTTCCTCTCACTCGATTAATGAGTCATCAGCTCAGTCACATGATGTGCAAAATGCTGGACACAATAACTAGGTTTCTTTCTTTTACAGAAACCTATGTTTCGTTGTATATCTTGTGGACCATCCCCTACCCCCCACTAAGTTCTGTGGATGAAGATAGCAAGGTGACAGGGTGGCCGGGGAGCGAGGCAGGAGGTTGAGATGGAGATCAGGTTTTTATAAATCTCATTTCTGCTGCTGATTTATCAGCTCGCCCCGGTCCCTGTCAGCCACACACACATGTGACCGGCATGGCAAAAGGCTAACTCATTAGTCTGCCTCATCACAGTGGGAGGTTTTGCAAGCGAGCGTGCGTGTGCGCACACACACACACACACACACTCTTCCGTTCATCTCATCCTTTTCCTTTCCTTGTCTATTTCCCATTCTCCCTTTTTTCCAATCAGTCTCTTTCACCGCGACTCTACCTTTCCTCATTTTCATCCCTTTCTTCTTCCCCTTCACCGTCTCCGTCTCCTCTTTCTCCCTCATTCTCCAGGTCTGAGTGGTGGCCTCTCCATCCAGGATTTAATTAAAGCAGTTTAAATGGCCAGGGGTGATCCTCATCATGTCATCCCCTTCCCTTTCTCTCTTCCTCTGGAGGTTAATATCAGACTAATCCACTCTTACCCCCCCCTAAGCCCTTCCTCAATAATGCATGGCTGCTCTCTGGCCACCTAGAGTGGCTGCCTTGAACGCAGGCAGATCTTACAGGACTCATATTCGTACTGTCAACGACGGACACACCCTCATCTTTGTGTCTTTATGTTGGATAGACCTGCAGTATGTCTCTGTGATGATAAGCAGCTCTCCTCTCAAGGGGCTGTGTCGGTCGGACGTGTTGTATTAAGCACATGAGGCAGTGAAATACGATACAGGAGTGCTCGTTGTCGTCATCACCAATCATATATGAATAGCAGATCTACTGCATTCAGGTTGGAAGTGATCTGACAGGAATGTGCACTTGTACGTATTTCCTTCAAGTGTGGCGTGTCTTGTCACATGATGTCGCATTATATCGTGAAAAAAGGTGAACACAGTTGAGATATGGCTCCTGTAGACTGAACAAAGACTCATTTTGTTTTTTGTTCTCTGTTTGCTCTTCATAAACTGGTCTTGTTTTTAGTGATTTTTTTAATACAAAAAGTGGCTACTAACAAAATGGCTCCACAGCCCAGCGCCGTACGCAGGTATTAGCTCGTGAGCAGAGGTGAGAACTTGGCCTTTTTCTGCCCATGATTTTGCTTCTCAAGCTACAAACACGGTGTCTTAATCCTTTTATTGGTGGAGTTTGCGGAAACACGGCTAAAGGCTGAAAGTGTCTAAAGTACCCTTGTATTCTGATTCACAGGTGGCATTGTATGTGATCAAAATGTTTTGATATCTAAAACTATATGAGAATTAGAATATCATTTGACATCTTTATGCTGTATTTTTTATTATTTTACTCCTTTTTTGTGGTTGAAAGCCTTTTCTACCATTAATTCTCAGTTACAGCATCTATTGAGGAGACTCAATATTATGTGTTAAATTACATAATTATACAGCATTTTCATTTATTATTCATTTAATTTCTTATATGTATTAAGAGCACAATGACCATTTTCATCATAAATGATTATTTCCTACATTGACAGAAATACAGTAATATTATAAGGGCATTCAAAATGTCTTATCATTATGGTCTGGTTGAAGAACCCCTGACTTCAGTGTGTCCCTCCAGTCCAGACACTGGTCCTACAAATTGCTGTGTGATAGCACGCTTTGTTGTGACTGGTTGTTTTTTTTTCTTTTTTTTAATATCCCAGCAGACTTCTTGCATGAACGACAACTGCGGGATCGTAAAGCACAAGTTGTCATGAATGAAGGCTCGAGATGCTACGATGGAGCATGTTTGAGAGTGTCACGCTACAGCAGCATTCTTTCTCCTCAGCCTCTTAACCAGCGTGGTTTTCAGTCGTGCTCGCTTGCTTAAAATCTTCATCTTGTCAGTCGTCGCAACTGCTTATTTCAGAAACCACGGCTCCACTACAATTCCTTGGAGCAGGCGCTCACAAAGTTTGAATTAAGTGAATGAAAATACCTCTAGGTGTCCGTGGAACACCGGCAGTTCTGGATGACAATCTGCTATTAAACCAAGCACATCTAATGACCTTTTCACCAATAGCTGTGTCTATGTGTGTGTGTGTGTGTGTGTGTGTGTGTGCGTGTGCATGTGTGTGGGAGGAGAAGCAGGTAGTCTTGGGCTGCTAATGAAGACAGGGATATACACGACAACTACCAATTAAAGTTGTCAGAGCCACAGTGTTCCCAGGGTTTGACAGTCTCCTCGCACAGCCGCTGATTTTCCTTTACATGCCTTGCAGCGCAATTAGAGCCCGGTGGGTGTGGTTGGACAGAAATTGCCTCACGTGCCATTGTCTTTGCCTCCATTATGGATTTATAGCTGGTATCGCCTGTGTGTATGTGTGTGAGTGCGCATGTGTGCGTGTGTGCGTGAATGCAGCGGCGAACACAGCGCCCGTCTAGCGGCACGCGGCTCCGGAAGGCGAGCGCCGCAGCCACCAATTAAAGACGCATACGGGTTCACATTAATGCCGGCGAGGACACAAATGTGCATGAAAAGCACGAGCGAGCACGCGTGTGCGCACGCGACATCACACAGGCAGACATGCGCGCTTTAGTGGAAGTTCTAATCCTTACCCCGGCGACCCACGCCTCGACTGGTCTCCCTTTCAGTAACCATGAATCATCTCCTCAGAGAATTAAAAGACTACAGGAGGTTTCATTTGATAACCAGCATGTCTAATAGCTGCTTCAGCCATCGCCACCACCGTAAATATCATTTCATGGCTGGTCTACATAATTTATGATAGTGCAGTTGATAGGAAGCGATTACCACTTCACCAGGCTGACCTTACCTTAATTAGAGTCTCCGATTCACATTAGGAGAATTTATGATTACTGTAGGTCAGATTGACACACTGGGCCCATGGTAAAGGACAAAAATATATACAAATTCCCTTGTCCTCACACGTCCATGTCATTTGAAAGTAAGAATGATTGACACATTTTGGTGTCTGCCAAGAACTGGATCTACCAGAGGTCAGAATTAACTTTAATTCAGTGCCAGGTAGCAATGACACTGCTCTTTCATTTCATCTGCTCAGAGCTGTAATAAAGTCAGTTATACTTATGTCAACAACAATATAGCACTTTATAATCCTCGTCTTTTGGCCAGAATGTTATTGCAAGACTTTTATTACAAAGCAGCTCTGCTCCCCTTGACCACCGACTTAAAGGACTAACGCCTCGCTGGTGCATAAAATTTGGCTTTTTGGACATTTTGCAACATTTTAAGAATCAGCGCTGGATGCCCCAGCAGGTAAATAGAGGAAGCAAAGAAGTGTTTCTCGAGATCAAACCTCGATGAAACACTTACTGTAACACGTCAGTGTGTATGCTCCTGTTCAGTTTTCATGTCTTTGATTAGAGGCAAAAAAGTACTGAAAACAAATGGTGGCATCCGATCAAAAGATAGCAGTTCTTAGCAGCCACAAACTTTTGCAGACTGAACTTGAATGCACTCAGGTTGATAATGATGAGATTCCCACTTTTAGATCTGGACGTGACTGAGAGCAATAAAACACGTAGGTGCTGTGCAGCTTTGTGTCAGCCTTCTCCAGAACAACAGCAGAGGTGTCTGATGATCTTTGCACTTTCTTGAAAGCTTCAGATGGGCAATAATGTAACCATAAAATGACTTCAAAGAGCTAGTGCACTTTAATCGATAATATTGCACTTTTGGACCTTAAGTCCAAGTGTTTTCTTCTTCTGCTGTAAGTTATCTGAAGAATGTTATGGTCTGTCACAGTCAGTTTTGGAGAAAATTCTACTTATGATCACAAAAACAATTGTGTCTGTCCTGTTTACTAATATTGTTTCTTTTATTTCTGCTGTTGTGATCCTGGTGTCAACCTGTCAGTGGCTTTTTGTCACAAACTACAATGAAACTGAAATTAAAATGGTCAAATTTAAATATACTGGATGTTTACACAGAGTAAAAGCAATAAAAAAAAGCAAAAAAAACAAGAAACGAAACCCAGAAAAGCCCACAGTGGTGAAACCCCTACAGTAAAGTAACAGAGACATGGAAACCTGAGAGAGAAAAAGGTAGAGGCTGAAATGAGGCCGACAAAAAGGGCGAGCACAGAAGAATTTGGTGGGGAAATAAAAAGTATGTCGGTCAGGGTGAGTCTAAAATGAGAATGGAAGAAGGTGTGAAGGAACAGGATGAAAAGCTTTCAGCAGGTGATTTTGCATGTGTGTATTAGAGAGAAAGAAAGAGAAATAAAGAGAGGATGCTGAGTCAAGATGAAAGCATAGCCTTTTGGGAATGAAATAATGGTGACCAATGCATTTCCTCTTGGCAGGAAAGACCAGTGTATGCGGACGTGTGTACTTTGAAGTACAAATCTTTGAAGGGGAATCACCGACTTTTCTGGCTGGTACCTGTACTGATTTCAGGCCTGTCTGTAGTGATAGTGTGGGTTAAGGGTTGCAGTGAAGCAATCTCAATGTGAGAGCTACCACGTGAAGTTTAGGTTTAACGTTGCTGCAGGCATTTTGTATGTGAGCGTCTCCAGAGGCAACGCGGGAAAATTGTCTCATTCAACACTCTGAAATCTTAAAAAAATAACAATAGCAAATACAAGGCCTGCATACATACAGTGCTCCGTACAGCACATTTATTTAAATGCAAGTTATTCTCTAAGTGCATGGATGTAAAAAGAGGGACTCAACTGTGCATGCTCTGAACTTGGAGTCCACAAAAGAACCATGGAAATGTCTTGGCAACGTTTTTAACTTCTATTACACGTAACCTACTCATTCATGTATTCAATACTGCAACATTGCAAAAATCTATTCCAGAGATGTGATACACCAAAGAAAAATGTATTCTCATCAAAAGGATAGGGTTTAGTTCGAGGGACACACTTGAGTCAGAAATTGTATTAAACATCAATACAGTAGTAATGCTCTGATTGTTATCAGCATCATCTTGGCTGGGAGAATCTGTACTGTAGCCCTGTTTACTAAAGTTTTTACACTCAAATACTGCATAAGCTCTAGTGCCGCTTTGAACAGTAGAGCAGAATATTAATACATGGCTGCTTGTTTACGGCGAGTTCCTGCGGGCGTGTTTGCACATACACTTGGGTTTATTTTTTCTTTATGCGTGTCTGTAAATTATAATTTATTCATAAAATAAATATGTAGTAACATCTGTGAGACTAAGAGTTGCACTCCACTTGAGTAAGTGTTACAGTGGCAGTGCCAATGCATCTGACCAAATAGTGATTATCCTGAGATTTAATGCAGATTTATTTGGCCCTTAATCGTCTGAAAGTGCATAACTACAACTCTGTAGACTGCTGAACTTTACGGGAGTGTTTCAGTCTTATGCTATGGTAAACCTCTAATACGCTGACTGTTCCACCACCTTCCCAACACCAAATGGCTAATAGGCTGTCAGCAGCCTTGTGAAGAAAGTGGAATGGTAAAATTTTTAATTGACCTTGCAGGTGTGACATCAACAGCCTAATGCGGCGCAATGCATTATGGGGTTGTGCGACTTTGGGGATTTGTGACACTTGGCGCTAATGCAAAGTTACATTGACTTTGGTCACAGACGAGAATAAAGTCTCGTTTGATCGCCACATAATGTGGATGGAGGCATATAGAATTAACAAACATCACCTTTTCTCGTTCCGTTTAGACTTACATTTGTTTTAAGTACTTTATTCTCATAAATTTACGATTTTTTTCTCGTAAAATTAGGACTTTATTCTCAAAGTCTGTGAATTCCTTTTTTTATCAATGTGTACTAATAGGTTTGAGAGCTATGACGTATTTTACATTTATCATTTTTAAAGCTAGCAAAATGCCAAGCACAAGATTCTGACATGATTCTGATACATTCCCACTTGTCTTACAATGTTACGGTCTGGGTCACTTTACAAACAGGCATTGAAAATACTGGATCAGAAACCAGTGACACACACACACAGAGTGTAATTTAACATGTTTTTAAATGTTAATTCATACTGAATGACATGAACTAAGGAGGTCGTTACGCTAAGTGCCATATCTAGTGTTGTTGGTGTTGTTGCCAAGTGCCGTATCTACCCAGCATGCATCGCGCTTTGTGCCATCAAAGTCACGTGTGCCTGCAAGGTCTATTGGTTGTTGGTGAACATCGAACAGGAGCTCAAATTAGAGCGATTATTGGCATGAATGCTAATGTTGCTTCTTGTCTCTTCAATGTGTTCATAAAGTCATAAAGTCCACTTTATGAGGTGAGATTGCGTCAGTGTTGTTTGGAGCTTATTCCCCCAAAAAACCAACCAACTGTCAAAAGAAATAATAAGTACCTTCATGGCCTACATGCAGAACTTTTGCTTGCAGTTGAGTATTTTTTTATATTGCTGAGAGCAGATCTAAATGCTTTTTACACCCCACAGCCAGAGCATCAAGGGAAGGCTCCAGTGTCTTGCCAACATTTATTTAACCTTCTAAATGAGCTTGAATGTCCAAGTTGACTCCAGATAAGCAACATGAACGGCCCGAGTGGAGGGCCTTCAGACCCCCAGCTAGTTTTCTATTTCAATCACAGGATGCCTGAATGTGTTGCAAAAACCAGCCCAAACTGAATGCCAAATTATCTTGCCACTTAGCACATCCAAGGGCGTATTTTAACACCCACAGACCATACACTGCAATCACTCTTTTGTGCCGGTTTTCCATAATTTGTGGTATGTAACGGGGCCAGAGGAGAACAGTGTATTGTCTTGAAACTACCAGGTACACAACATGATACAATATCTAGTTTATGAGTCCAAATTCTTGCCTTCAGGGGTTGCTATGACAACTTGAACGATGCCACTGGTGTGTGTTGTTGGCGGCGGGGGGTGTGTGGGGTTACGGTTCCCTCCCAAACCTGGGGTACTCAGGATAAACGCAGCCAATCAAAAGGGGATGTGGAGGTAATGAAGACTAAGGCGCTGAGAGGCAGGGAGCTTTTAGAAGCCGCCGTAATGCTGAGCACTTCAGACCCGCTCTCTCCGTCTTCCACAGCTCGTCGGATTAGCTGGCCTAGTCTCTATGGAAACCTTGCCCCACATGAAAACACGGAACGTGCGCACACACACGCACACACATGCTGAAGATTTTTATTTCCCTCAGTTCGAAAATGAAACGGGATAATTTAAGTGCTACTTGTGATTTTCTGGTTTTTTGACATCGCTTTGCCTCGTGGATGTGGTTATGGAGTCATCAGCTCCACTGAAGGAAAACAGGCCTGACTGCAGCAGACAGGCACATATATAAAGTCTGACTCCTCAGACCTAATGCCTCTCCATTCAGTGTGCTCCACAAACTGGTGCTAAAATGTTCTTAGGGTATTTGAAAAAGAGGAGTCGGGGAGTGAGAACGCGGCTTATCAGCTGTGGAATCTCCCCACAACGAAAATCTACAGGCTCAATTAATTTCTCACCTCAAGGTATATTCCCTCTCTCTCTAGGTTGATCCCTCCTCAGCTGCGGAACATTGCAGCCAATAACCCTTGCTTTCCCAGTGTAAGCTCCAGCTGAAGGCTTTGGTTACGTCAAGGTGGAAGTGCAGCTATTTGGAGCCGAGCCAGGAGGGCAGAAACCACCCACGGTATCTGAGAGCACACATCGAGGCGAAAACAAAGAGTGTGCAGGAGAGGACTGACGCATGTGGACGTGTACGTGCTCATGCTGGAGTCAGAGTGATGTGGGCCTGCAACTAATGATATTTTTTATTGTCAATTAATCTGTCAATTATTTTCTCGATTAATCAATTAGGTATTTGATCCATAAAATGAATGAAAAGATGAAAAATAAAATGTCGATCAGTCTCCCTACACTGATTTATCAATTACCAGCATAGTTGGTGATTAACCTATTGATGATCAATTACTAAATGAATCAATAAATCACTGCAGCTCTCTTGTGATGATTCAGTATATTTCCTGTGGGACAATGATGGGCACCAACAACAATTTGTCGCACCAAAGTTGTGATTCAACAAAATTGTAGCCATCTATTTCACAATTTCACCAAGTCGTCAAACTTTTGTGTAGTTTTTTCTTTTTGTGCAAGCATTTAATTATAAATAGTTGTAATAGTTGTAGATCTATTCGTTGGGAACAAGATAATTAATTGGCTGATTATATTCTTGATATATAATGATCATTTGATTTATAAAATGTCTGAAAATATTTTTAAAAAAGAAAGAAACCTTCCATCACAAGCTCCCAGATGTCCCTGATGTAACATCTTCAAATTGCTTGTTTTTGTAAGACTAATTATCGAAAACCCCAAAATATTCAATTGGGAATGAAGCAGAAAGTCATCATGTTTGAGAAGCTTAAACCAGTGAATACTCAACATTTTCATTTAAAATACAAGTTGTATGATCAATTGATTATCAAAACGGCTGGTGATTAATTTTCAGTTGATTGACTGATTCATGAATGGACCTTTTGCTTTAAATCCACAATGTAATACCTGCAGAGAATTCTTTCTCTTGTTTTGCCCTCACACATAAACAGTTGTGTAAGCTAAGTGACGTGTTACAGCTACAGCATTTGGACCGTGCATAGAGAACATTTCCCGCAGTGTTGGAGACTCATGCAGCAGGCACGCTGGTTTCCTTTTAAATGAGTGGTCGGGCTCATGTAACATATCTGAGCTGCACTGTGGAGCAAACACAAGAGGACCACAGTGCAGACGGAGCGCAAATGGTCTTATTAAGAATCATTATGATGAGAATCAGTAGACGCTAAACAAACTGCACGTGTAACATCAGGATTCACTGATACTTTTGTGTGGCATCCCAACCATTAAGCCGGGCACAACAGCACATCCATATACTGTATGTAAGAGATGCAAATATATTGAATAATTGCAAACAAGCACATCTTCACAGGGCACACATGAAGACGTGTAGAGGCACATTAGTCAGGAGAGATGAGAGGAGCCGAGCTGTCCTCGTCTCTCAGGAGGCTTTTTATGTCCTCCAGCAGCTTTTCCAAGTTGCTGAATCGCCTCCTGCTAACGCTCCTCCTGTCACCATCTGATCTGATAAAGCGAGGATACGGTGCAGCTCATCTGTGCAGCTCGCCACGATAAGACTCGACTTCAAAAACCGGCCGGGTCTCCGCGTTGAAACGTTCAAAAAGGGCCCCGGTGACAGTCCACTCCTTTTGTCCGCTGCCGGCTCGGCGAGACAGTAATCTGCGGCCGTGTCCGCCGCGCGCCCTGTGGGCCTTTGAGGCTCACATTTTAGGTTTGACCTCGCCGCTGTAAGCTTACCGTCAGGGTTCAGCCGTAAGCAGTCAGAGTGGACAGTGGATAGAGGAGAGGACAGGCATGGGGCCATATGACAAACCATAGATAAAGACAGAATCAAGCTGTGTGACACACAGATTATGGTTGAAATAAAACACGCTCTGAACAAAAATCAGTTCCTCCCTGAGCTCTGACATCCGTCTGTTTGATAACCACATCTACTGTACTGACCTATCAGACATGACACTGTCCCTCTGTTGCATAACTCTCATTATGTTCTGTTATTAATTGCCTGCATTCTCACTAAATATCACACTTTTTACTCCTACCCACCGTTTACTATTTCTCTGCTGCTGCTGTGACCCCGTCTCCCTTCAAGCATCATTTAAGTTTTATCTAAAATAATCAAATCTAATTAACACTTCAAGTAAAGTCACTTAGTGGCTCGTTAAATGCTGTTAATTGTGTTAAATATAGTGAATCCCAAATTGGAGCCATTCCACTTCAGCTATATCTACTGTAGCTGTCACTTTTAAATGTTTTAACGATCTGTTATATTGTGGAAACTGTCATTAAATTTGCACTCAATTCATCATATTATGTACGGAGTTTGGACCCAAATGAGAGGGTGTATTACTGGTGAGTCAAAGAGCAGGTTTTTGCTGTTTTTGACTGACTAGGAAACACTAATATGCCCTTAAAAACAGCAGCTCGAACATTTTTTTTTTTTTTACAGACGTAATTTTGAGCAAATAAGTAAGACCTTGCGAGCGGCGAAGAGACATGGGAAAAAGGATTTCAAAGCCTTTTAGATTTTGAAAACACATTTTTATCATGTCTGAATTTCAGTTAGGATCTTGTGGATTGAGTGATATATCTTCATGAAAACAACACAAACTTTAACTGTAAGGCAACAATTCCTGTACTTCAGCCACGCTGGGATTGGAGAAGCCCCGGACTGCCCCAGCCACATTCACCCACATGTTAATGTCATTCATGCATGCTTTCGCACACACAGCAGGACTTTAACACAACACGGGACTATATTTTCTTGCTTTGTGCATCAGCATCGCCGGACTCTCACCACTGCTGGCCCACAGGTCGACCGGCCCGCTGGGACAAAACTCCCGCTGCTCCAGATGGTGCCTCGGCCCCCGCTGCCAAAGTCTCCATGCTACATAATCATAGCCAGCTGGTTTGCTAGGTAACAGTGAGGTCAGGATGCCCAAAAGTAGTTGGTTGTGGTCATGAAGTATGAAGAAGCAGTCGTGTCAGAGCACAGAAGGCAGAGCTACAGAGCACCGGAGCTCTGTGGTTTACATTTAGATACAAAAACCAAGTCAGTGTGATTTTACAATGAAAATACAACTCATATTAGTCGTGTTGTTTTCCAAGTCACACCTATTAAGAACACAAGACAGCTAACACTTGATGTTGAATATTGCTTCTATAGAAGAATGCTACGTTCCAAGAGGAGTACAGCATTGGTAATCTGTTCAAATACTTTAAAGACTACAGCTTGTACCCTCACCTGCCAGTGGTCAACAGGAACTGCTTTGACCCACAAGCAGATCTTAACACATCCAAATCTTAGCCATGAAGGTGTCAGGTCGTTTCTGACATGGCAGTTTTTGAAAGATCAAACGGTTGATATGGAGAAATGCTGTCCTGAAGTCAAATTTTCTGCTTTCGTGATGCCAGATCTGTGAAACTGTGAAGTTTGTCAATTAGCTTTGAGTCAGTGGTTTTCCCCATATGGTTGAGAGCTGGATACAGATGTCAACAGATGTAAAATAAATCGAAGGGAAAGCCTCAAGAAATGGTGAGTCGGTTTGGGTTCATCACATTCTCATCACATATTCTCCATTAAGATGTTTACTGGAGTCCTGGTTGGTTCTGCAAACCAACTGCCAGAAGATTGACATTCAACGAATCTGCAATGATGCAATATCTACATTATCTACACGTAGAAAGACTGTGTTATGGCCAATAAAGTTAAGATATGTTCAGGATTGGGCAATAAAACACTTTGCTAAGTTTAGGTTTGTGGTTGGGATTAAGAAAAAGGTGATAAGTGATCGTAGGTCAATGGTGGGGTTGAACATCAGTTTTTGATGTGGGAAATCCAGCGCATTGTTTTTTGATGACCTGGGAATGAGACTCTGTCTTAGAGAGTCCACCTCTAACATCTGAATTCTGTTATTGACCAGACATTATGAGGTGCGGCATAATCTGAAATGAATATAATCCCAGGGTACAGGAATAGTTAATGGGTTGGGGTTGAATGAC
>JBCAUF010000085.1:2839359-2862820 GCA_038406115.1 Haemulon aurolineatum | reverse complement strand
GTGAACGGAGTCAGAAGTTTCCAAAACAGGTTTAAGGTAAACTAAGCCGATGGTTGTGTCCCTGAAAGGTACTGTGGGCCTAAATCAGTCCAGCCTGGCAATCCTAAAGTGGAATATATCAGTAGTTCCCAAGGTGGACTGAATCAGGGGTTCCCAAGAGATTTAAGATGGACTAAACTGGTGTTTCCCAAAACAGGTTTAAGGTGATTGGAATCAATAGTACCGAAATCAGGTGCATTGAGTAGGATTAATTAACTTGAAAATCAGTTGTTTCCTTAACAGGGTTTCAGTCTAAGTGGTTTTGAAAACAGATTTAAAGTGGACTAAATCATTGGTTTTCCGAACCAAAAATAGGTTTAAGGGCCCGAGATGATAAAGAGCCTCCAATGTATTATGCAAACATATGCACAGAAATGACACAGACACCGAAATTTAACGAAGCAGTGCTGAGTCGTCACTGGCGGTAAAAGTGTAAAAATAGAGTCATAAAAACCTCTTCAGCCATCTATTGTGAGAATCAGTCTTATTAAATCACACCCCGCGGAGACAGGCAGGGAGAGATTACTTGGTTGCTCTTCATTTGTCTTGAGCCTTTTAATCTGTGAAAAAGAGCCTGAAATGACCTATGTTAGACACGCACGCACACACCAGCCCTGTGCGGGGGCCACTTTTGATGTGCCGTTAGTCCGGGTGCGCAGCAATCAGGAGCAGCATGTAGCCCGAGGCTAGCAAGACACCATAAGATCTGCTGCAGAGGAGAGGCAGAGAGATGCAGCGGTAAGTGAATATGTGTCGATGGGTGATTTTTGAGGAAAGCTTCTAAGTGTTTACAGAAGGCAGAGCGGATATAAAAGCATAACGTGGGAGTTTGTCCCTCAGTGGATTTCTCGAATGTGCTGTAATATTTTCATTTTATCTGCTTCAGAGGGAAGACGAGCTTTCAACCCTCCGTGCTGCTGATGGAGTGTTTGGTCTCCCTAAACTGTGTGTGAGAATGTTCCGTGCACAGCTTAAAGTTTCTGTGCATGTGCATTTCCCGCTTTCTCAAGTCCCGTGTGCCTATATGTTTACGTTTGTCAAAGCGTTGTTGCATGCGTTTGACATGTCCTTTATGTCTGCGCGTTTCTTTGTGTTTTAACTCGCGTTTGCATGTGTGTGGGTGAGAGTGTGTGTGTGTGTTTGAGCCCCATCCTGTCTCTCTAAGCAGGTCTGGCTGTGACACAGTTGCCACTAATTACAGATCAGGCAGATTAAAACCTGGAGAGGAACGGGCCAATCAGAATCTCCCCTGGAACTCTCCTCCTCTCACGCCTCACCTTCTCTCCGTCTCTTTTATTTCGCAGTTCATCATCTTGTCTTTACCTCTCGCCCATCTTCAACCTCTCTCTGCATCCCACTGACTCTTAAGTATCATAACCACTGAGAACTGCACTTAGACTGAAACTACGTCTTCTCGACTCCGAACAAGGTGAGAGTAAACATTGCATCCCTCATGAATGATGCAAGAAACTCAAAATGGTGGGAAATTCAATAACTTGATAACTAGGGATCGAGTAGCATCTGAGTTACAATTGTGTGCTGAAGCATTGTGTGGTTCTGCTTGGTTTTCACTCTCTTTATTCACAGCTTCATGCTATCGACATTAGATGTGCCACATGGTTCTTTTTCATTGTTCAGTATAAGGCTTAAGGATGTTTCCCACCCCCCCTTGTCCACAAGGGAACTATATGATTCTGCAAAAATATCATATCATATATTAAGAATATTTAGTCAATACTGTTTTTTTTGTTTTGTTTTTTTTTGCCTTATTTCCATTTTTGGCCTACATTTGTCTCCATTTGCAGAATCTGCACTATGGAAAATATCCATTTGCTCCCGCCAGTTCTTGTTTGCACCGCAACCATGGAGGTACAGAAAACCACATCAGGATTACTCACTAAAAAAATAAAAACACCTTAACATGATGATTAGAGGAAAAGATATTAAGAATAGAGTCGTTTGCGCGGCGACGCCTTTGCCAGAGCAGTGACTCAGAGGAAGATTTTCTAATGCAAGAGGCATAAATCTGCGGCTGAGGGTTAATGTTCACACCGAATGAATCAACAATAATCCACAATAACAAAAAGATTAAGCACAAAAACAATCAAGAGCAGGATAGGGAGAGAGGAGACAGCGGCGGCTGCTTGGCGATGTCAAGTCTGGGGATATGAGTGGAGCAAATGAGGATGAACCAGTCACTGCTCCAGACAGGCAGCTGAATAGACGAAAAGAATGGAGAGACAGGATGGGAGGGCGAGAGGGAGGGGAGGACCGGGGAGGGGGGAGTGTTATTGTGAGCACCTACAAGTGATGGCAGAATCTGGGTGCTGGGTGTCACTTTGGAACAATCAGAACTGACGTCCCAGGTGGTGTGCAGCGGGAAAAGGGAATTCGCCTTCCAGGGCTGCAGCACTTTCCATCCTAATCATACTTGGAAATAAATACTGAGCCAAAAAAAGAAAAGAAAAAAAACCCCACCCTCGAACATGTCGTCAACACCAAAACAAGCCCAGATGATGAGAGTTAAAGGAGTGTGACACGGTTTTCAGGGATGTGAAGGAAGGTCTCACTGTTTAATTTGATGAAGATTTCTTTATTCTTTTTAAGGCTAGCTCACAGCACCACTCTTCTTCATGTTGGAATTAAAGTATGTCCAGCTTTTGGGGAGGTAATGTCATCCAACAGAGCCCACATTCCTTCTGCCAATCCGTCTTGAAGAGCAAAAAAAACCCAAAAAAAAACCTAAACTCAGAAATGGCCAGGCTTTCTTTTAAGACTGGAGCAGTGGAGACTATAAAAATTTGGCCAAATTTTGGTGCAGAACTTCGGGCAGACCATACAAATTCTGTAAGAGCAGCTTCAGTCAGTTGTGTTTTTAAATCACTCCACATTCACACTCCACACACAGCTTGTTTCGGAGAATTCTGCCAAATCGAAGATTATGTTCAGTAGAGACACATACGAATGTTCAATAAATGATTTGTAAAGGTCATATTCAAATAATGTCCGTGCATAAGCAGGAAGGTTAAGGTATTGATTGATGAACTTTTTCATTCCCAAGAGGGTCTGAAGACCAAGATACATTAATGCAGGTATTTGGTCGCATTTGGTCCAAAATAAGGACAAAGTGAAATCGGACCTGATTACAGGATTACAGATTGCTAAATGAAAACTTTAGGATGTAGTTAGGTTATTATAAGTCATCCTAAGAGGGATGTGATTATCTGTATCAAATTCCATGGTAGCCCATTCAATCATTTTAAACCAGAAATGTCAACCTCATGGTGGCACTCGAAGGAAAGGGGAGGGGATCACCAAACCAGTTGGACGCATCTTCTGGAAACCATGACAGCCTGCGCAAAAGTCGCTGGTGATTCATCAAATCGTGAGATTGGTCCGTCTGGACCAAAATGGCGGCGCATAAGACGGACAAACTGACCAATTAACAGACAGGCCAACTGACTGACACTGAGTCATGGAAAAAAGCATGAATCACAAACACATCAAACACAGGGAGCTCAGTGCCGTCAGTGTGTGAGTGTTTGTGGATGGGAGACTAATTGTGAAGCCCTTTGGATAAAAGCACTCTGAAAGCAGTCATTCATCATTTATACACAGTCTATAGATGAATGAATGAATCGATAGCTGAATACAGAACCTGTACTGGTGGTACATTCAATGAATATGAGTAAAATATCCTGCTAGACAGCCAATACATTGCATCACAATACAGCAACAAGCTACGCTCACAGAAAGATTGCTGTTACGAAAACTCAACACTAACTGACTTTCTAAATACAGGACACACTGCTGCCTACATTCACTGTCCAACATGTGAGTGGGCTGCTGCTTCTTCTTCTTCTTTTTCCCAAAATGCAGCTCTGTGTGATTTTACTTTTCTGTTGTTGTTTTTGGTAGTGAGCAATTTGTGAAACTTCCCATCACTGGAAGCAGTTTAAGTGAGGTGGACACACAGCGCTGACAACTGGTAATGACTGCTTATTAATCTGCTGGCCACAACAAGCTTTGATATACTGACGTCATATTAGAGATAAGGTGAGCTGTGTGTGGTCTTTTTGTTAAGCTGCTATTCGGATGGAGCATTTCTTGTTTGTTTTTTTTAGCAACATTTGCTTGTCTGTTCAATTATGATTCAGCGTGCGTTATGACATATATTACAGATATTCTGATTGGAGAAACAGGACATGCAGCAGCCAGCGTGGCTTCATAACCATTAGCATAGCAATGATTTCAACTTAATGTTGAGATTTTTCCCAAGTTCAATTCTGAGAGTCCAGGTTTCAGGTGTTGAGCCACATATTAATCAGCAGTGCAGACATATTTAGCTCTAAACTCCTCTCTGGTTCACCCATCAACATCATTTTGTCTGCCGGGTGGTTCAGAACACCATGTTAGATATTTAGTCTGTCAGGAAATCTGCCATGAAATTTGGAGAGCAGATTGGCCTTGGGCAAAGGAACTGTCGATTAGATTTTGGTGGTGATCCGGATCTAGGATTTCTGCTGTTCCACAATTATTGTTCTTATCTTTAATCATGGACCTGCTCGAGATAGAGACTTGAATTTAAATCCTAAAGGTATGTTTTCAAGGTCAGGCAATCAATTTAACTTAAATCGTCGGTGGGATTTTTTGCTTTAGAGTAACAGCCTGTTTAATAATTGGTCAGTGTGGGCAGAGGTTTGCACTTCCTTCCTCGCTTTATAGATTGTATGTCAATGTAAAGCTGAGCCATGAAAGGAGTAGTACTTTGATATTATTTCTGTCTGTCCTACAAGTTTGACAGCCAGTAATTCTTCGAATATAACTTATAATTCTAATAATTCTTCTACAAATAGAGAATCGTAGATGAGCTGACAAATGAATTTCCCCTTGGGGATTAATAAAGTCATTTGTCTCGTATTGTATCGTAGTAGCTTCTACTCACTTAACCCAGTGTATGCTAAGGAGTTAGCATTAAGTGCCATCATCTCAGCAGGCATGAATGATGATATCGAGTCTCAGTTTCCATTCCACTTGAATGGAAACATTTGAAATTTCTGAAACTAAATGAGAAACTGTGCAAATGTTCCAAGATTGCATTCTATAATCAAGTACCAGTAATTCTAACACATCGTGGTATTTCAGTTCAAAATTCTTATAAGATGCTCTTTTTAGTCTTTATTTCTGCTCTTATCAATGGGGCAGAAGCATGAAAGAGGTGGCTCATCAGACATGCTAACTCTCTCTTCAGCCAAATTTCTGTCGTTTTCCCAAAATAGGAAAAAGATAATATTCACATGACTGAGGGGAAAAGAAACGTACCTTATGGTTTCAATATCTGACAAGATACAGCAACCAACACCTCACCATAATGAAATTCAAATACTGTGTATGGTGAGTCATTTGAAGGGAAAACCACATTAACACTAATTAGAAACATACTCTGTTGCTTCATAAAACTGCTGTTTGAGCTATGACCAAATTACTCTTTCATTTGTGTGTCATGCTTCCAGCTGTGATGGAGAAAATGTCCCCATGTCCCAGTAAAAACACAATGGCTGGTATGTCCTAAGAGATGTTCAATTATTTACTGCCTGCGGAGCGGCTCCAGGATTCGTCTCCAGATAACATCCCCACTACAATCTGTCTGTGTTGTTCAGCTTGAAGAGAGGCTTGTTGAAAATTCATAAATTAAAACAGAGCCGTGCACGCCACAGAGCTGACATACGAATCCCGTCCTTTTAGGGGGGATGTACTTCATGCGTGCTAATAAAGCAAAACGATCCGAAAATTGCTGCCGCATTATGAGCAGATCAGAGGCACGAATCAAAAGAAATAAAAGGAAACCTAGCCAGCCGCTAATGATGTGTGGATTGTAAAACAGCCGAGCGAGACACTGGGAGGTTTGTATGTGGTGAGAAAAAAAAAAAAGAGAGAGAGGGAGAAAAAAAAGGGGAGAGAAGGAGACAATAAGGTGGTGAAAGAGAAAAAAAACTGGGAAAAACAGATTCAGCAGCTTTGGAAGGAGGGACTGGCAGGCTGACTCAGAGGGAACAGCAAAAAGGAGGAAGTGTTTTCATCTTCCCTCTCCCTCTTTTTCCTCGCCCTTCCATCCTTTTCTATTTCCATCTCGCAACATCTATCACTCGTTTCTCCTCTCTCACTTTCTCCCCAGTATTGTTCTCTCCGTCAAGAGTTGTCATGACAAGGCTGTTTATTTCTAATGTTTGACATTTCGCCCTGTGCCGCTCGCCTGAAAGAACACACCAGGATGAATGCTCCGCGATTTTCAAAGGAACATCTCGTTATTAGCCAGCGTCTCACCATTCTAACACACTCGGCGCGCTGATAAATACTCGCTGCGCGAATGCATCAGCATACACATACACAGGCGCGCGTGCACGCAGAGAACAGCACACACACACGCGGGTGCAGAGGTGCATTTAAATGCGGTAAGATCTATCAGGCTTTTTAACCTTTCATCTCCGAGCAGAGAAAAGCAGGTTTCTGACTCCCACATCATGTTTCAACCCTCAGCCGCAACCTCTCCCGTTCCCTCCCCCTCCGCCTCCCTCCGTCTCCTCCCTCCTGTGTGGGATCAAATTAAGGTAGTGGATTAATAAGAAGGTGTGGGCTCTGGTGTGAATGTGTGTTAATGTCGTCCACGGGCCGCTCACTGTGGCGCTCCGACAGTCAGAGGAAGAAAAGGAGGGATTTGGATCTATTCTCTCTTTCGCCCAATTCTTTGTCATGTCCACCTCCTGATGCCCTTCTCATCATTTTACTCTCATCTATCTTTTTTTGTCTTCTGTTTTTCCCTCTCCATTTTTACCAATTTCTGTTATCTTTTTTATCGTTTTTTTGTTTGACCTGTGTTGATTTTGACACGATGACTGAACAACATCCTGTAGAACGTTGGCTCTCAAAGTCAGGCCCACGGACTGCCAAGAGGTGTTGCATCACATCTTCAAAAAACTGTTGAATATTTATTGGAATAAATGGAATTTCAAGGTGCTTTTTTTTGACAAGCTCTATTCAGTTTTCATAACTGGTGATATGGCTTAATGGCAGAACATTGACATTTGCTGGTAATGACCAATATAGTACAAACTAGTACAAAAATGATAAACGTGACTGAAGATTAAAACAATCGACTTGGCAATAAACTTGATTTTGATGAAAAATTTCCAGACAATTTTGACCCTAACAGGTCTCCATCAGCCCGTTGGGGGTCTGATGAGACCCCGTATGGTGGAATCAATGTCTTTTTTGGGAGCTTTATTCCAATCTAACATCACTGTCCATGTTTCCTTCATTGAATATGTAATCCTACAGATGGACACAAGGTGCACACAACCACATTGGGTGTGCCAAGGGAAAGATCATGGTCACAAGTAATAGAAGCCCTGACCTCTTTCTCAAGAGGTTTCGTGGTGCTGTAGCAACATCCAATTACTACCATCTTTGCCTCTGGAAGAGGAAAGTCATTATTTGCATGGCCACAAGAGGCAGCTTGACACAAACTCCTAAACTGAGGTTGTTTCTGGGAACAAATGGCCAATGCCGATGATTTTCTTGAAGCCTCGTATTTAATGTCGACATTGAATTAAATGACAGAAAAGTGAAAAAGTTGCCAGTAAAGTGGATTCTACCAAGAATCTGTAGCCCTGTCTGCAGTTCCGTGCAGCTTTCCGTTGTTTTTGTCAAACTTTTCTGGTTTGCTCAGCCCCTTCACATAAAACCAACACAGACGCTCATGAAAATTGCGTCTTACCTGCACACACACACCTCAGAATGGTGGTGCAGCACAGTAAACATGGCAGCTCAAGCCGTAAAGTAGGATATCTTCTCAAAGAGCGGGAAAAACCATTCCAGATGAAATTAAACTTCGGTTCCACATCTGCTTAAACTGGAGGACTCCATTGGGAAACGACATCCATATGGTGTCTTTTCCGGTAGACGTATAAGGAACATTAAGGCCCCACAAGACAATACCAAACCTTATCAAATGGTGGTCCACAGCCTTAATGTGAGTCTGTCTGGGAATCCATCAAATGAAAACATTTGCTCGGGAGAGATAGATAAGCAACAGTACAGCAGGTCGATAGGCTGACACCAAAAAGCAGGATTTACTCAAAATGGATTAGATAGCTTTACTTCTAAACTGTATATTGCAATTGACAGCTGTAGCCGGATCAAAGCCAGCACCGTGTGAGATCCCGGCAAGGTTTGGTCAATTCCCATCAAGTCAACTGGACGTGGAATTTGTCCATAGGTGCCTGATCCAATTCGCGGCACTGACGCGGACGTGAAGTGAAATTGAACAGTGGACTGAATGCGCAAGGTAGTGTTATTGGTCTTTTCCTCCGCTGAGGGAGACAGAAGGAGAAGGCCACTCTCTCTAAGGTGTTGTGCACACCTTGTAGGCTGCCAAGCCCCATTAGAGGGTGACAAACAGACGTCCACTCGGCTCAGCGCTGTCAGACCCCGGTAATGAAAGACACATCAGCCTTAGAAAAAGCAGAGGAGGAGGAGGAGGTGGAGGAGGTGGAGGAGGTGGGAGAACAACAACAGGCCATGCACTGACACAAACACATTTTAAGACTAATGGCTTAAATGCGAGCGTACTGTGTAGCAATGCAGGACAGGGAAAAAAAAAAAGCTCTTTAAGCTATGTAATGACAGGAAGCCGAGGGACAAGACTAGACTGTGCAAAAATAGATAAAAAAGAATCACACAAACATACAGGATGGAAGAGAAACGCGAGAACAGAAGCTTCTGCAAGATCTAATAAAAGAGAAAGCGGGCGAAGGCAGGAAGGAATAAAGGAGCGAGGGTCCTTTGCGACTCATTGAGCTACACGTGTCGGTGCCACGCCACTAAACGACATGATGCAATGTCAATAATTATCTCTGTTTCAGGAACACTGCTATCCAATGATTTAGTGGTATTAGTGAAGCCCTAACACAACAAAGCATCCGTCTTTGGCACTGTGGTGGAGAACTGTACTCTCCATAATAAAGCTGGTTTAGAGCATTTCTATTCCCTTTGCAATGAATCAGAGTTGCACTTTGTGAGCTGTGCAGGAATCCATGAGTACATAATAATGAATTATACACAAGGTGGCAGACAGGTGCAGCTCCAGACATTATGGATTGAGCAGTTTAGGAGTCTTGTCATCATAACCTATGGACGCTGGTGGAGGAACAGTCTCCTGCTGATGCAGAGGTGGGACAGCGAGGCAGACTGTGTCATTCTCTGTCCCAGCCTGCTTTGTAATCTTTCCAGAGAGGAAGGATGAGGCTCGGCTCTGTCCGGGGGGAAATGTATTTTCTCTGCATGGATGTGGAGCGCGAGCACGCGGCCTTATCAAATCTATATTTCTCCCTCAGTGCCGCCTTGAAACAGGGAGGAGAGGAGAGACACGGGGAAGGAGAGTCAGACTGGCGGCTGGGGGGTTGTCCAATTGATTAATTTAATGGTGTTTGTAGCACATCAGACGTGGCACTTTTCACCGCGTTGCCTCTCAAGTCAACCGGAAAGAAGTGTGTACATGATGAAAAGTTATGAACTCAAGAACAACAACAACAACAAAAAAAGCAAAGATGACAAAGCTGTTGACAACTCGACAGATATCAGTTATACCGATATCAGTCTGCAGATGTTGGGCCGATAAATTGGCTTTTTATCATAAATCAGATGATAAAATGATGATAACAAGATGGTTTCACCTCTGATAAGATGGGCACTGTGCAGTTTGTTCGATTAGATTGTTCCTTGAGTCATCAGTTTGATCTCTATAGTTTACAAAATTGTAAAAATGCTGTTCTTTTCTATTTGGTCATTTCAAGCTTAGCAGCTTTACTTACCAGAAAAAAGAAAAAAAAAAAGCTGAAAGCCTTTACCAGCCAAACCAAGTGGGAACACAAAAAGGAGGAAAAAAAAGAAAAAAAAAAACATTATTTGGATGTGTGTGTGTGCGTGTGCGTGCGTGTGTGTGCGTGTGTGCGTGCTCCTCTCAATAGAAAATGACACACTGACATTTCCGTTGTGGTGTGGATGCTTGAAAAGCAGCACGCCATGAGTAACACCAACACCACTGAGCAATTCAATACTGGCCTGACAAAATCATTACGCTGTTTCCTCTTAGGTTAAAACCCCACACTACACGGCCACTTAGGAATATGGATCGGACTTGTAAAATGGTGAAAGGGCAGGTTAATGCAATCAATTATTTTTTAACAGTAATTGCTATGCAAGAGTCCTTGACATACCCACACAGTCTATCTCTGTGTAATGTAATGGGCCTCAATGATTCTTTTGTGTGGGTTTTTGCTGTAGTTGGCCCCCTGATGACATTTAGAAAGGGACAAAAGATCAGTCCATTGGAAAAATCACATTTTATGGTTAAGTCCCCGTTTTAGGTACAATTAGAGCAAAACACTGTAATGCACAAGACAGCAGTCAGAGAGTATACCTCCCACAAGGCTGCAAAATCCTGCACGTAAGCGTTTGTTTTTTACCGAAAGATACAGTAATGTTTAGAGCCGCTTTATCTACATCTAGATTTCTACCAGCATCATTGTCGTGATAACTGACTGATGGAGGCGGTGACTTTTGAAAAACCAAGGAGAAAGAATTGTGCAAAATTTCAAATGACATTTACACTGATCATGTTCCTGTAGAGCTTCCAAAACGCAAAATGTCACCATATTTATCTGGATCACTCAGAGCTGACATATCATTTGAATTTGGCCGCAGTTGCATAAGGCCTTCGCTTGAACGCACCCCTTTGCTAATTAAAAAAAGAAATGCATTTGACTGTAGACGCGAAACAAAGGTTTTAAGCTTCTTGCATGTATGATACATTGATTGTCACACTGACTTGTGTAAAGAGAAAGCAATCTCTAGCTGCCAAAGTTAGGCGTACTGTCATTTCGTTTTAGTTACTCTTTAAATGGTGAAGGTCATATCTAAAATAGATGGCTCCAAATTTACATGAAGGTCTGAAAACAAATGAGTGACATTTTTTGGGAACTATGTTATGTTCCAAATTATTTGGATGGAGGCAGGAAACAGATATTGACAGTAAGAATGTAACAAAGGGCCCCTGACGAAAATGAAACAAGGACAGAAGCATTGATTCACATCACGGTCAGATCATTCATTCAGATCCATCTTTAACCCAGGAATTTAGTGACTACGAGTCTAATTTGCTTGTGCGCAAAGTTCAGCTGTTATGAGCCAAAGTGTAAAATGGCCTCATGGTGGTAATCCACATCGACACCAAAAACTAATTTGTTTCTTCGCCCGTGGTTTAGCAGTACACCTAATCCACTAACACCTCTCTGGGATATTCTGTTAGCTGGCAGTCAAACAAGACTGTAAATACACCTCCTCTGTGGAGGTACTGCAAAAACCTTCTTTTCTCCTGTTCAAACTACAGTCTATATTATAATGGCATTTGCAGCTTACTACTGTATATATTGTAAAAGCCTTTCCATTAAAACTCAACATAAATCTGGCAGGGAGCTTCGTCAATGAGCAAATGAGCACGCACCACATGAACACACACCACAGGGGGTTAGAGGAAGGGGGCAGATTTTCCCCAGCGCTCCGGGGACCCTCATTACAGCAGAGAGTGGGTGCAGGAAGACATGGCAGGGCGGGCATGTGAATAAAGCAGCATGGGGGCAAGATATTGGGACTTCTTGCGTCAGTCTGTTTCCTCCTTATTAGTCACCTTGTGGTACTGCATGTACAACTGACCACAACACTGAGATCACCGCCGTCTGCAGAGTGGATTTGTGCGGAGGTGTCTGTAATGTGACAGCGAGAAAGCTTTTCATTTGCTAGTCAGGGGCAAGATATTCGGGAGAAAATCCACCTGCTGAGTTTACTGATGTCACCAAACAGGATTTATGGATGTTCAATTTCAATTCACACCTCTTGCTGTTTTTGAAGTTGCCTGGTGCAGCTTTAAAGGATTGATTCAACCAAATTACAAAAACAAAAACAAACATAACACCAGCCAATTCTTGCTCCCAAGCAATATTAGAGATGGAATTGAGTTTGTGGTGCAAACAGCATTGAAAAATCAAAAGGAGATCCAGCTGCAACACGTCTTTTGAGAACCCTGTTTCCACGAATGGCGCAGAGAATAACTGGTGACAACAACACTATCACAAAGTCGTAGAAACATTGAGGATGGTTGGAACATGCCTTTTTTTTTCACTTGCACAATTCTATTCACCTGCACTATATTTGGAGCAGATTCACTCAATACACATTTTAAAGGTACCATGTTATGAAAAACATGTTTTCTCTGGTGGTCCTACCTGAGCCTACCAACTCCCAGAATGAGGAAAGCAAACAAGTCCTGCATCGTCTCTGCAGCCCACCCACTGGTAAAATGGTGCTCCAATGGGCTGTTCAGATTCAGCTCCTTTAATGACATAACGAAAGGATCCTCTGTGTGAAAACACTCCATAAACTCCATAAAAACACTCCATAGCTATAGAGATACATTCACAGTAAACATTAGCGCATGCTACCGCTAGCGGAAGCAGCATCCTCTCCCTGCGAAGGGTATGTATCGTTAACAGACGGAGTCCATTAGCATTTAAAGGGACAGGCACAGAAACAGCCTGTTCTCAGCAGAGCTCATTTGAGTGACTTTTAGACAGCTGAAATTCAGGACCACGGATGGGTTTGGGGCAAAACATTTTGAATACAGTGTTGTTGGACCTCTGACAGCTGTGTGACACTGCTGAAAAACAGTATAATATGGGACCTTTAATAAATAAAATTCTCAAAATCTGAATTAATTAGTGTCCAATGTGATTAGTCTAAAAATGATTGAATGAAATTGTATAAAATATTATGATAATATAAATACAAATATTCACAAAATTTTTTCATGTCTCATTTCCCCAAGTTTCATGTTGGAAATCAAATTCATACACATCTTACACTCTTCACACAATAACTTGCCCTATTCAGCTTTGATATCATTCTCAAGAGTGAGGCTTTCTTTCAATTATATAAGACATTAATGCTTCAGTGAATTTCTAATTCATACAAGCCTCTACACTGTTACTGTATAGACCTTTTTGACTAAAAAATTGATGTTGAACCCCAACCCTTACTCGTGAAGAAGTCCCTCAGTGCACAGAGTCTGCCCGGTGTCTCATTTATGGTTCCTCACAATTTCTGCTTCAAAAGTAGAATCCAAGGACAAAGACGGCGCCGAACTGCCCGCAGCGTTTGATTGACAGGTGATCTCGGAAAAACACACAGCCATAAGCACTAACCACTTCAGTTTTTGCTGGAATAAGAAAAAAACAAAAAAAAACAAAAAAAAAACAGAGCGATGTCACAGGTGAGAGCTTTAAAAGCTTGCTTTGGTGTCACGGGGAGCTGCTGATGTGAGTACTTTGTGTAACAGGAATAGCACGTCTTTAATGACTGACTTAAGTAATGTGATTCATTGCTTTTGACAGTCGTGTGTGGTTGCAAATTACACTATAGCAACCGGAGAGCACGCGCACATCTTAAAAGCCGCCGACTGAACTTCTGCTTCCCAGCCCACGCTGAAGACAGACGACAGCTACTTAGCCTTTTCCAATTATGACTTTAAGTTAATTGAGAGGAACGACAAGCACATTTTAGTCGGTGTCGTTGAATTGATGGGCATTCGGCAACGGCGAGAACTATTAGAGCTTGTTTATGAAAATAACACCAGAGTAATATCCATTCCATATTCTGCATAATATGTTTATCTTGTACAACATACAGTATAATGTTCCTTTATGTGACTAGACACACAACAGCGTGCACAAGACACTTAAATCGAAGGTTTGAATGCATAATCAGGCTTTTCCCCTCCGCTCTCTCTGTGTTTGTGTGTGTGGAGTTTTAAAAGGGCTTTCACTCAGCCGTTCAGCTAATTTGATTTTAAATCTGGCGAATGGTTGAGGTAATATAGGGGCTGAGCTGTCATCTGGGGCTCACATCAAACCGTTGGTAATGAACAGGGACGCAACCCCGGCTAACACACTCGGCCAATGGCTCTACGGAGAGAGAGAATAGGAGTGGTGGTGGGGGGGAGGAGCGGAGGAGGGGGGTTATTGCACTAAGTCTCGGACGTTTCCCAGGTCGCGAGGAAGAAGGAGGCCAAATCAGGGCCTCTTGAAAAAACCAATTACAACTTAATCTGCACTGGAGACGGAGGCGAATAAGTTAACATGGTCATCCAAGCAATGAGAGCGGCGGAAATTGGAAAATAAAATACTGGCTGAATTATAGTGTGTGGGTAGTTTTCAATTGAGAAGTGACAGCAGATGTTACGTCTTGACTCCTCTGATGCTTAGCTTGGTCGCATTAGCAAGCGTTTCTATTTCAATTAAGACTTTGTTTTGATCGCTGGAAATCTTTGATCCAACTAAACAAGTTCAAATTATTTGAATCGAATGTATTCACTTTGAGTCTCATTATGTAATCTTAACATTTATCAAGAAAGCTGTGGAAAAACTGGACACATGATGAAACTTTGAATAAAAGTGAAATGCCAACCGTGCCTCCATGCTAACCAAGGCACCAATCTCTGCTTTTGAGTGTTTTATACTCAAAAGGCTTTTGTTTAATTCAGTGTTTAAGAATAAATCAGATTGTAATACGATGTTAGAAAAAAGGCCCAGTTCAATCTCTCATTCCAGTAAAATAGTTGTGTGGATCATTGATAGTGAAAGCATATTTCAAACAA
Source organism: Haemulon aurolineatum (assembly GCA_038406115.1). Taxonomy (NCBI): domain Eukaryota; kingdom Metazoa; phylum Chordata; class Actinopteri; order Lutjaniformes; family Haemulidae; genus Haemulon; species Haemulon aurolineatum. Next base: position 2,848,017 of record JBCAUF010000085.1, on the reverse strand, counting down.
ATTACAGGCAATGATCATAAAATACAAGGGACAGAAGACAGATGTTGACATCTGTTAGTCAGTAATTACTCATGGAATACCAGGCATTATGCTGTAAACTGAGGGGTAAACCACATTGAATGGATGTTTAAATTCAACCAGAACTTTGTGTTTTTGAATGCTGATCTCATAAGATTACAAAAACTCAGTTGAATGAAGAAGTGGAGTTTGAGTGAATGTAACTGGTGTTCATAACAATTTAGACCAATAGAAAACAAATTATGGTCAGACCAAATGGGAACACAATGCTCTCAAGAAGCTCCGTAAAACTCATGAGAGCAGGTTATTGCTGCCTCATTTGCGTCACGTTTTGCATAAATGTCACAGATTAAAAAGTTCCAACCACATGTGACCAAACTGCCATTCTGACAAGTCAGACAGTTTGTGGTTAAAACAAGAGCTACAAAGGCTGTAAATCTGTTGGCTTGAGTAAAGAATATATTCAAGCTAAACATATACATAGTCTGTCCTTTAACTTGCTTTAAATAATAATATAGAGTCATTGAAATCAAAAGGTTTACTGCACTCTATTTATTTGGTTGGGAATGAGTTGCTGCCCCAAGAGAAGGCATTCAAGTACCTCTGGGTCTTGTTCATGAGGGAGGGTAAAATGGAGCACAAGGTGTACAAGGGGATTGGTGTGGCGTCAGTAGCAATGTGGGCATTGTACTGGATTACTGTGGTGAAAATGGAGCTGAGCCACATGGCAAAGTTGTCAGTTTACTCGTCCATAGACTTTCCAGCCAGCAGGTGTTGAGATTTATTGGGTCAAAATATTGAATAATATTTAAAATCTCCTGTTGGAGGACTGTCGCGACTGTCCTCCAACAGGATATTTATACAGTTCTCCATTTTTTCACTCTACACTTTGATGAATCCATTGGAATGATTGGAAACAGAAAGGTAACACAAAGAAAAAGAAAAGACAAAAATACACCAGCTCAAATCGTTTAAACATGATGACATGGGCAGGTTCTTTGGATTACAGTGAATCGAAATTATGGCTGTGAGTGAAATGTCCATAGAAAAGCAGAAAGTTAGTGATACTGGCCTTTCATGCCCTCTCTTCATTCATGTCTCCTTCCACTGCTCCTGCTGTAGTGGTCAGTGAGCTCCGAGGCAACTTTGATGAATTAATCCAACAGAAGAAATTGGTCTTTCAAATGTAAAGAGCACCTTGGTTCTGGAAAGTAACTCATGAAGGGAGGGAGGCAGAGGGGCACGAATCGGCATGAGAGGTGAATGGATGAATCTGAAAGAAACCGACTACACTGGAGGGAGAGCGAGTGTGTGTGTGGGAGTGTGTGCCAGAGCGAGTCGGGACGGAAAAACTCGTTCTGGGTAAGGTGTGTGTGTGCGGGGGATCTTCAGGAGAACTCTACTGCCAACAACCTGACGACCAAAGTTGACCCAAATAAAGTCTTAGGTCCAAACTTTCATGTTGGCCTTGGTTCTGGGTTGGATCTCATTGGATCCTGAACGTCTCTACATTGTTGAGGGGCATTTTTTTGTTTTGTTTTTGTCACTTGCATTTGGTTTCAAACGTGATGGAAACAATACGGGGACAAACAGGAATTATTTTGATCAAGTTTGAAGAAATAGGGTATTGTGTGATTCCATTGATTGAGTCAGGTTTTGAGGTACTACACTACATTCTACTTTGTAGGCTTCAGGCAAGAACACAAGAAAACAGTGAGTTAGCCACCCCCAGTAAGGTTTTCTTTTGGAATATTTCATTGTTTGTGACTGTTGGCAACCCAAGTCTCATGCAAATTAAAGCCTTACCCTCACAGTTTTCTTTTCTTTCTCAACCAATACGGCAAGAATCCAAAGCAGGGACAGATAAAAATCAATGAGCAGAAGAGAAATAGATCAAATCTAAACAATGGCCAACAATTACTGGTCATAACAGTCAAACGAGGCCTAAAAGGTCTCTGATCTAAGAAAGGTTTTAACTGGATCTGACAGGACAGTTAAAAGAAATTCTTTGGCAGTTTAGACGGGGCAAAATCAAACAGTGTGTTAACATTTTCTGGATTCAGGTCAGATCTCCCATTTCTTTTAAGCTTGGAGCCCAGCTATGGTCTCTATCAAACAGCCAGGTCCAACTTAGGTTTGAGTAAGTCATGACTGTGCTTTGGGTTCAGTACTAACAGCATCGTCTGAGATTGATTGGAATGATACAACCTGAGACAACCAACTGGCTTTGAAACACAGTTCAAGGGAATTTATTACAATCTGCCTGATCCAACATCTGCACAAGCCCACCTGTTGCGACAAATGTATTAAATCAAGACAAACAGCCAAATTAAAACACATTTTTCACATTTGGCTTTCCAAATGATTTCATCTTTTATCTGTTTGCAGGGAAGATTTCTGTTAAAGGTGACAAATTGCATCAAGGAGTGTGATTTGATCAAGCATCTCTAGAACTGACTGGTATATTAGCGTATTATTTCTTGAATTAGTGTGTGACTTCACTCTGCTCTTCATCTCAAACCTAATTACCGTAATTGACGTGACTTAAATAGAGTTCACTGCAATCATGTAGCATACAAGAGAAAGACTATTTTTCCGCCTTTTTAAAATAAACACCACTCTTCATCATGACAGACCCTAGCATGCATTTGCTCCTGGCAATTACTGTAGATTGTCCATGTGTGCTTGCGGCAGTTGAACATGCACTTGTTGGCAGGGTGTAATACTGGTGCAGAGACGTTTCTGGGGCGATATCATGTCGGATTTCAGCCCAGAGGAATTACAAAGCCAAAATGTGAAGTAAAGCTCAGCCAACGCACGGTATAGTTATTTGCAGTATCTCCTCAGTAATGATTTAAATTAATTTGGAAATGTTACTTCCTGCCTTCCTGCTTCCCATCCATTCAAACTTTGCACCAACAAAAAATAAGTCAATGCATCACACTTACACACCTCTTCGTACAAGCACTCTTAAAACAAGAGAGGGGGGGAAAAGAAGCTGATAAGTTTCAATTGAGCATAAACTCAATCAGGGCATCTGAGATTGGCCTCATGAGGATGAAGCAATGTGACAGGCCTAAAGAGGTTAGACGCCAGGTTTATCCAATTACAGCTCAGCAATAAACAATCCCAGAAACCCTCTATCCCCCAATCGGCTCATTGCTCCCTCTCTCTCCTCACTCAGTTTGAAACTTGACCCACCATTTGTATCCATATACCGCTGACGGATGCCCTCGTGTTGAGCGCTGACACTACTTGTGATGAGTGTGTGCGACTTGCGTCTGCCAATCTGCGCCGGTAGCAGCCCTCTGTGCCCCTGCCCGCTAAGCAAATATTCACAGACTCTGATGGCGTCGTTTTTTTCGAGATTAGTGGAGAGCCGTCTGCAGATGATGATAATGAGACACTCTATTTCCCCTACTCTGGCCATTTGAGAGACAGTCAGACGGACGGATAATCTGGTTTGCGCTGGAGGCCTCATCCATAGAGTCCCACCGTCGCGTTGACATTAGCACTAAGACGTATTAGCACATTAGCCTGAATGGGCGATGATGATGTGTTCTCAGTCAGTTAAGCGGAGTATTATAGCGGCTGTGTTATGGTTATGGTGATGGCTTTATGGAGTCGCTGACAACTCAATTGATCTCCAGACGCACCTGCTAATGCCAACATTGGAGTGAACAACAAAGTAGTGTGAGATTGTGAGGATGATGGAATTTACAGAACAAACCGCAGGGTGAGGGAGATCTAGATTTAGCTTAATTAAAAAGACAAACAGGCAAATAAAAACAGGCTCGATGAAGCCGTTTTTTTTGGTTTGTTTTTTCAAAAGTGGAGACAGGAAAAGTTAATGAATAGCAGACTCCTGCTATCTTCAGGATCACAGTCAGGAGATCGAGACTAAGCGAACTGGTTTGAGAAGGGAAGCTTTCACAGAATCTATTTTGATCCTAATTTAGCGGTCTGGATGTCCCTGGAAAGCAGGAGCCCTGCAGTCTAGTCATTACACGCCACAGGCCATAGACACAGATCTATAAATGTTTGGTATTAAACGGACCCATTGATGGTCTGCCCTCACTCCCTTTGCTCCCGTTAATGGAGCTTTTATGAATCTCAGGCCTCATTTGTCTCTCATGGTTAGGGGCTTTCTGCAGTCTGAATTGTGTAATAATGGCAAACCCAATTTGCTTTGTGCTACGTTAATCTCAACACGCCCCTTCTCTCTCTTTCATGCTTCCCTAACTGCATTCAGCTCATTCATCAATGATTCTATTATCACTCTGTTCCTTTGACTGTGTGTGTGTGTGTGTGTGTGTGTGTGTAAGGGGGGAAAAAATCATAAAATAAACCCAAATTATGCCACTCTACTTGTAACAGACAAGTAAAGCAACAATGATGAAATTCTGAAAAAAAAGCCATTAACGACAGGGCCATTATCTCCTTTAAAACTCCTTTTTTTGTTCAACATAAACCAAAACATTTCCTCAAACAATCAGACCATTTTTAATGAATGTCTCTTTAAAAAAATAAAAAAAGCAGAATGTGGACTCCATAGAGCTACTGTTTAAGCCGTCGGTATTACAGGAAATTACTGATTGAGGTTAAAGGGCCCACATCTGTTCCAGGAATAGACATACTGGTCTCAGAACAGTCATGCAGGACTCTAATTACAAAGGAAACTGCAGTTGCTGCTTTGCCTGCATATGGAAAATGGCAAAACAATGACCTTTCTCCGACAGACTACACATTACACATTTCTGTTTAGTCCTCTTCCCCTCTGTCTATCTCTCAAGTGCAAATGCACACAGGTATCTCCTTTCATGTGGACTAAGATGCTTTGAATGAAAGCTTTCGGGGGCGGACCTATTTATTTGGCATTTTTTACTAAATTGGACAACTGACAGAAAACAGCCAAGGAGGAAATGAGGGGACGGAGAGATTGGTATGACATAAAGAACGTCAGAAAAAGTTCCCCAGATGGAATCAAATCATGGACACTGCAGTTAAATGGAATGAGCTCGAACCATTCTGCAACCATGTTTTAATTTGGTTCTGGATCTTTCTTACAATTCACACAGCATGTCTACTGTGGTTTTTCACAGTAGACAAGCTGTTTGACTTGTCATAAAGAGAAAAGCACAGGTGTTACTGACTACAAAGATTACCTGGGACCTGAAACTGATGCAGCTAAATGGAATTTAGGTATTTAAATAGGCTATTATTTACAACCCTAATTACAAAAATAATAATTGGGATGCTGTGCAAAATGTAAATAAAAACAGAATGTAATGATTTGCAAATCTCATAAACCCATAGATTTTTCACAAAAGAACAAAGACAATATGTGACAGATTTTTTTTTTTGTTTGTTTGTTTGTTTCTACGTCATCAAATTCAAAATTACATTTTCTCATTTTAAACGTTTGGTACTTTACAACGTCTACGTTCTATTGTGACAATAAGTGGGTTCATGAGACTTGCAAATCATTGCACTGTTTTTCTTTACATTTTACACAGTGGCCCAACCTTTCTGGAATTAGGGTTCTAAATTCAGTGTAGTGTTGATGACACTTGATATAAATACGCAGTTGTTGAAGTGTGCAAATTAGTTATACAGTTCCTATGCCTTTCTGCTTTAATAGCTACACTGCTAATATAGCCCCCATGTATTGAACATTAATAGTTTTTACTAATTTTACTACTTAAGTGTAAGCCTTGCCAGTTGTAGTTTTTCATGCTTTTTGAACTTACATCCTTGACATGCCTGTGTAGTATACGCTTAGCTAAGCCAAAATGAAAGAGAATATGAATCTTATAACTTTTACACATTCTAAAGCCTTTCAGATCAGCATTTCGTAGTCAAAAGGGTCAGATGTGTACTTTGGTGCATTCAGCTAAAGCACTGTGTCAGAGACAGGGTGGGCGATGAGCTCCTCTGAGAAAAGATGCATCGGTGGATGCAGAAGAAAACAAGGCAGGACTTATCTTACAAAGAATTTAGCTGAAACACTTTCTGATTCTGGGAAAGTGTGTGTGCATATCTTACCTCCTAATGAATAAAGCTCTGTGATAATCAATCTCTTCATCATGTAAATCAGGTACTGTATCCAGTATTAAGTGTGTCTATCAAGTTGATTATCTTGATTTTAATGCGTAAGACACATCTATTCCCTTGATTCTCAAATCTTCAAATATGGAGCCGTCCTCAGTGGAATGTATGATTCAAGCTCATTTCACAAGTTGAACATCGGTTTCGACGGAATGTCCACTATGTCTTGTTAAATTTTTCTCACTGTGCTCAGGCTCAGTCAGGTGTCTGAGTGTGATAACCACAGAGGTCAGTCAGAGAAGTGATGGCAGGGTGGGATTTCTGAAGCAGAACGGTGCATGTATTCATTTTGGTCACAAACTGTGGTTGTAATTACGGGCACTGACCAAGAAACTGGTGATTATTTTGTTCTTGATCATTGCGAGATATGGAATTTAGATCGTTTTCACAGTCTTCTCTGCACTTACTTTGATGAATCGATCAATCTGAAGTATTTTCATGCAGACTGAACATTTGTGCTATTCCAAAAATGTTCATGATTACGCAGCCTTGGTTGAGGGTCTTGGAGAGCTTTTCAGTTTAATACATTTCACGACACTGCCTTCCCTGGTGTTGATTTATTTGGCTCAGTCCAGCTACCAGTTACATGAACAGGTACTGCTGTGTGTTTTGTCCAGAATGAGACCGCTTTCCTGCAGAGAAGTAAATGTAAGCAGATCGACAATTCCAGCAGCTGAAAGTCAGACAAAACGGCCCCTGTGGCTCTAAACAAACCTGCTTACACTTTAGTCTAAGACTTATTCTTTCAACAACAAATCATATTAGCTTTAGTTGTTTCTGAGTGGCTGCTGTTAAAATGAAAATGCCAGCCCTACTTGTTTGTTCAGATTAAATAAGTTTTTTAGGCCTTTAGAAATAGATGCATAGTATACCACATCTGCCTCGTTGATTGTGATGGTTGTTCTTGGATATCTGTCAACATGGCTGCACGGAAAAATGTGTTTGGAGCATAGCTCAGTGGTTCCCTATTAGTAATTTTCTGGCAAACATAATCTGTCCTGCTACCTTGCAAATGAGCCAGAGTAAGAGAGGAGAGGGGAATGGAGACTGCATCATGAAATTAATTTTGCAAATATTGTAATATTTCAGAGAATTGTTAAACCGTCATGGCTAAGCTTGCTTGTGCAAATCACATTGCTGTCATTTGACAAGACCTGACATTTTCAAGTGTTCGATAATGTTGTGTCCAGGTACCTTTTAGTTTTTAGTTAATATTACGAGTGATGCAGGAGATAAAAGCATTATCATTGACTGGTTTTGAAAAAATGTCTTATTAGCAACACATTGTGTATGAAATCTTTACCATCCTTCCTGGTCTGTAGACACATCCTCTGTTTTTCCTCGTATACTGTAAATTCTGACACTGAAGTCCAGTTTGTTTCAGATTTGTTATTTAGCTTCAGGTAGGCTACATGACATCACTTTCTCTTAAAACACTGAAACGTAATGGAAGTTATCCAGAGCTTAAACAGTTTGTTAAGCCTTCTTGAATTACTGTTGCTACATCTGATGCTTCTGGTACAGCACACACACTTTTTTTTACAAAATTAAAGGGGAGTTCAAAGTCCCACATTTTAACACTATTCCTGTGTTTTATTTGAAGTTTTTATATTTATAAGAAGACATATACGTGGAAGTACCAACACTGATCTGAATATAATTTGAAAAATATCAATCTTCTCTCTGGAGCACTAATGGGAACAGGGTGTTTTGTGTTTGTCTCATTAATATTAATTAGCCTTTCTTCTGATCTGTCGTCTTGCAACAACAACATAAAAAGGTTGGGCGATGGGGCCAGATGGGCAATGTTGAGGGCGGTGACAGTAGAGATGTGACAAAACAACTTTATGGGAGTTCCAATAGCTCAGGTTTTGATGCGTTCACAGTATTAATATAGCACCTAGACCTGCTTTACAATTAAAAAAAAGACATTGAGTCTCACTTTCTACAACGTGGGACAACAGGGTCAATAAAGTGGCAGACAAAAGCAGGGACCAGTAACTTTGTCAGCTGATTTTTATCAACTATAGCAAGCAAACACTTTTAGCAAACATTGGCTGCATCAGTAGTTTGGCCATCTCCAGCTGATTTCTTGGTGTTTTCAGCAGACAGAATCATGTTAAAGGGTTGTAAAAATGCAGCTGACTATACTTGACATTGTGCAAAAACACTCGAGCTTAGGCAGCATGTCCAAGGCAAACAGTCACCATCAGGATCGGACTGTCACTTCAACTGTCACCATGTTCGGCTGCTAAACTTGAATAGCATGTTTTCACTTACAACATATATATTTTTTCAAGATGAGGACTAAACAGCGCCTTTGGTCACGTTAGCTGAGTTGGTTTGGGATTTTGCATGTTAATTGCATCCCAAGGTGTACTTAAATACTTATGCTGGAGATGTGGGGATGAAGAGATGTTGTCCAAATCAATCAAATTATACAAAACACTATGTATGAATATAATGGGACACAAACAAAATATGTGAGGCGACCTACTTTTTTAGTATAAAATGTTTCAACCAGCAGATGTT
>JBCAUF010000085.1:2824201-2835732 GCA_038406115.1 Haemulon aurolineatum | reverse complement strand
TTAAAGACACTCAAATCAAATCAAATGTTGTTCGAGGGAGAACCTGGACCTGATGATGGCACACGATAAAAACACCTAGAAACGTGCAAAAACAGTAGCAATCATCCTCCTGGAACGGTGGTAAAATCCAAAAATCACCCCAAGATTTGAAGGGGTTAGTCAGGTAAAAGTCCCTTGAGGCAGGATACTGAATCTCATCAATAAAACCCAGAAGAAAAATCATAATTCATATAGATTCATACTGTTGATTTGAATATTTCAAGAACGATCTACAGTCTCAGTTGAAGATGATTGCACTGAAGACCTTTGGAAAATGTTCCATTTTTCTGAGCTGTAGTTAGATAACACTTGTTTGTCTGACAATAGCTCCACAGAGTGGATGCTGACATGGTTTCAAATGCTCAAAACATGTGTGTTATTATTCATACAAAGAAACTGTGTCGCTACTGGAATCTCTCACAGGTTTTTTGTAGAACACTTCAAGAGGAACCATGATCAGGCTTGATAAAGGAGAATTAAATGCATCAAACTCTGACTGACCTCAGTTTGTCTCCTCCAGTGTACAGCAGTGGAGATCATCAAGGATTTTTGTTTCATGACTTTGCTGAAATCCATTTCTCATAGGAAAGGCATGGGGACCAAACTCTCCAGCTGAACAGTTATTATTCAAACATAAAGGGAAAAGACCGGGGGCAAAGTACAATGTAGATGAATTAAATTTAATTAAATTAAACTGCAGCCCAGTACAGCGAGTGTACTCTAGGGTGCTTACCCAAAATACAACTCTGAGTTCTGAAGGAAACCTTTGGTTTGTCGCATAGAGAGACTCATTAAAACAATGAAAAATCTGGATCACTGTTTGAGTCACATTACTAGGAATTTTCTTTGTACATTTGAGCTATTCAGTCCAAATGAACTATAATACCTAAATGTGTAGATGATCGAGATTAGATGAAACCAAAGAAACATTCCACTGCTTCGTTTCCAGAGAGCTTTACATTGGAAGCTGAAACTAGGCGTTTTTACTTGAATGACTGACTACAACATTGATGGTCATCCTGGCATGCTCTGGTGAAGTATCAATGCACAGCTCCATTCTTAAATGTTTTGACTTTACATCCCTTGCGATTTTGTTAATCTCATCCAAAAACCACACATGTAGACGTGAGTTTAGCGGTTTCCAACATGATGATGTGGACAGAATCAACTCTTTTGGTTACTTCTAAAGCCTCTCTGAAAACTTAATATTTGAGGAACTGCATTAATATTAATGACTGAACAACAATTAATCTTTGGAAAAAAAGTTCCCTGTGTATAATTTATTAAGAATTTAACAAAGAAAAATAAACGGCCTCAGGAGTGTGTGGGTGTGATTTGGTCAGGTTTGATTGACAGTGGCCTGGTAGAAAAAGCAAACAACCCCACAACTGTAATCAAATTCTCAATTGCATATGTCTATTTTTTATTAATTTATTTATTCATCATTAGTTATTCCTGATTGGCAAATAGGGCTACATCACATCATCATTTTCCCACCCACTTCAAACCAGAGAGAAAACAAAACAGTGGACAAAAATCTAAATGGGTTCATTTGCACACGTAGGATCTCATCTGTCATGATAATCAATATATTGTTTATGATTATCATGTGTAAATGTAGTAGACTTCAGTTAATTCTGCTTTACCATTACCATTATTGTGTGATAATTATTTGTGCCTTGCGATACTCCCCTTGCCCCACTACATGCCAATAACTAGAAAATATTATGTCCCATGTTTTAGAGGGCATAGCAGCTGCCTTGGGAACATGCTTACTATATACAAATAACAAACACAACACGCGACTTGCCCCTTTGACTGTGCTTTGCACCCCGAGTTGATAAAAATAACTACCTTCATGTCAGAAGTCTGCCCACACTTCCTCAAACCACTACTCTTTTCCAGTGGAGGGGAAAACGTGCATCAGAAAAGCCTCTGCAGTCTATTTGGCTTTCCTTTGGTGTCAACACAACATGCTGCTACTGTGTTAGATAAATGGACACAGTTGTGTGGCAGCCTGCAGATTTGGCAGGGAATATCTCATGGCTTTAAATAAAAAAATAAAAGAAGAAATATAGGGTGCATTTACTGCTGCTGTGAGTCTACAGAGGCCAGAGAAAAAAGGAGGAAAATATGGCCCTGGGGGGAGGAAAGTGAGCGATATACTGCAGCTCCCCGGAGCCTGCTGTTAGAGCCACAACCTTTACACCGCCCTCCCCTGGGACTGGTCAGGCGCTGCTTGGCATCAATATTTAACACACTACACCCTGACTGGACTTATGGCTGCATCAGAGGGAGACACACATGCACAAACGCACACAGACACATGGGCAATGAACACCCTTGAAAAAACAGTATAAAAGGTTCCCACGTTCTGTTGCACTGCACACACACACACGCATAATGGTGCGGAAAGGTCAGGGTGAGACACCACATTAGTCCTTTTGAACCAAGTTAACTTCGACCTGACTACCAATCGTATACCAACCTACTCACAGCCAGCATGTGGCACATCTATTCAGAAAATCTATCTATAACTCATTCATACTCATTTTAGCAGTAGTATCAGTATATTAGTATATTTTATTAGTTACTCAGATTAGTGTGTGAAATGTTAATGTCTAGCCCAGAATTTGTGATTTAATCCAATGTATTAAAGGTAGAACCAAGTGGGAAATAAACATCACTGTAAATCAATGAACCTGACACCAAACAGCACTGATGTCTGTTATCATTCAATCTCTTTGCTCATTTAAATGGTTAAAAAAAAGGGTTAATCTGAATCACACTCAGCTGAGGTGCCAGAGCTATAAACTCTAAAGACAAAAGCATCCACACCCTGAAACCTGTGCACAAACCTGAGCAAATCATCAAAAATAATTCAAAAAGTGAGCTTCACACTTAACACTGCCACTGAGAAAACAGTCTGACCACAGGATCCATTTATTGGCTGTTAGAGTGCTTTCATTCATACTGCATGACCTTCTTCAGCAGATGCTGTTAGCGGTTTCTTTCAAGCAGAGCCAGAGCAATATATTGGTTGGCTGATATTGGCCTATCACAGCTATAGGCCTATGGTTCTACATCACCATCGGCATCTGTGTTGTGTGATACATGCCAACATGAAAACTCATTCTTTTAATTAACAAAATGAAGATCTTTTTAAAAACTTTTTTCAATTATTTTCTAATTTATAGGCAGAAGTGTATGGATATGTGATCCTTTTTCTTCACTGAAGTTTGATATGCATAGTATTTATGATTATTAATTGTACCAGTGCAAGTTTACTGTTTCATTGCCAAGCAGCTATTTTGGACAATAAAGCTTTCTGTTAAATTCTTAAATATTCTGTCTCCATTACAGTTTGGATCACTGCATTTAATGGATAATTGCAAAAAATGTGTGTGTGTTTTTTTTTAATTCAGCAGATATGTAGATATCTTTTTTTTTTTTATTCTCCAGTATCGTTATCAGCATTAACCATGTTTTCTCAATGAACTTCTCTAAACACAAATTGCTCATCAGAGATAAAAGATAGCTCAGTGTGCTTAAAAAAAAGTCAATCAACTGAATATTATTTACCAACAATTTTGATTATTGGTTAATCATAAAGGTTATTTAGATGTGAGGATGTACGCATTTCTCTACTTTATATCGCTTCAAAACTAAATTCATATGGAAGACAACATCATAAGTAAATATTGACAATGACAACAACAACAACAACAACATGGATCCTGCAGACCTTAAATGTGCAGTTTTCACTATACACAAAATCAATCACTTGGTTGACAGAAAAGGGTACTTGATCACGATAAAGAGTGGCTATAACTTTTAAATAGAAACTTTTAAAATTAATTATTTTTTTGTTGCTACCTGATGACATCACTGATGTTGAAATCATTTGTTCCACTGCTCCTCACCAGAAGAAGTAAAAATAGTAAAGTCCTGTCACCCCAATTCTTTCTGATGCTAAATTTCCCATCTCTGCTTTCTATCTGCACTCAGCCATGCAGCACTTCTGCCCGTCCCATCAAAGCGACATCACACTCAGCTGCACATTACCATCCTGTTGGAGTGTTTGCTCAGTCAAAGCAGGACTTTGAAGGCTTCCTCCTAAGTTAATGGCCCAGTTAAGGAAGCGGCGCCGGCTGTTTTTAGAAGCTGTCCAGAAAACGATGCTGACAGGAGCCTTGTTTTACCTCATTTCATCTCATTTGGAACTCATGTCCTCATTATGTCAGTGCGGCGATGGAGCTGTAAATAAAGGTGGAGGAACAGACAACAAGAGACGGAGGTAAAAGAAGAGCAATAGAGACCGCGCGTCCCGTGGCTTTCAAAATACAAAGGCTTCAATCAGGATATGGGCTCTAATTTGCCAGGACCTGTCTAGCGTGGTGCAATCGCTCACACTCGGAAATGCACACATGCACACGCTCCATCTACAAAAATACACTCACACAGATGCACAGCCACAGAGCCAAGAACACAAGCACCCCAGGGTGCTGCTGTATGTACATTTATATATATATATGTAAGTGTGAAGGTTTTGTTATGTTCCACTGCCTCGTTCTCGTGCCATGGCTTCGTTGTTTTAAATCTCTCAGTGTGTTAGCGCGTGTGTCTTCTAGCCATTCTGATTTCCAGTGTTTTCATTGCCTCACTAAGCTCCAGCAGATGTTTCTCTGCTTTTCTAAAGACCTTCTCTGCAGCCTGGGCGGAATATCAGAATACCTCTTCCTAATCCACTTTACCCACTAATCCCTGCTCCGTAGACCTGTTGGCTTGCTTTTTATACAACACTAGTTCTTTCTCTCCCTCTCCACCATTCACTGGGGGTCTTAGCGAGATCACTATCGAGGAAACCGGCAGAATTAGTCTGCGTCAACGGACCAGGGGAGGGATCTCGCCACCGCTTGATTTACTGATATTCAGAGGAAGTGGAATTGATCGGAAGCAGCGGGGCCCGGCCACTGTCTGCCGGGGCTTTGCGGGAGTGAGTTAAGGTTTCCATTCCACTGTTGGCCCGCCAAAGCGATGGGGACGGGATTTAGCCGCCTGACAAAAGCTTGAGAGGGATGTGATATGTCATCTGCTGCTGTGGGATACAAGTGGATATTCACAGACACAGCGTAAATAAAGGCAAAAGGGAACAGGCAGTGCAGGAGACGCGGCACAGACAGCCCACATCCCACAAACCCTGAATGAATGACTGGAGGGTGAGATTTGATTCAGGCGACTGGCAGTGGGACATCAGCAGGGGGAGAGGGACAGAATTAGGCTAACTGGTGCGTTTCAATCCTTGTATTCTCAGAGTCCTTGTGCTTGAGGGGCCCTGGAGTCGGAGAAAGAAAGGCTGATTCAGTTGCTGGAGGTTGACGAATGGCCAATCTAATACGTCTGGTCAAGTGTCCTAACTGCTGCAGCCTTCGGTGCAACTCGGCCGGGTAAATAACTCCAGCCAGCGACATGAAGGGCAAAAAACTAAGAAAAACAAATGAACGATTAAGCCTTTGCGCCACTCACATTAAACACACATATTTCCTGTGGTCACTGTGTATTGTGTCACCCATGTTGTGATGCACACACACAACATAACCCGGGATCATGCATCAAAATATTTGTTTGCTTTTTTTACACTATAAGTTACATTAATAATCTGCCATCTCACAAAAACAAAAAGCAAGATATATTTATTTGAATCAAACAGAATTGATATAAGGATGCATAAGCAATTTAAGAGGACACCATTGAAGAAAGCTGTGTTTCACTTCTGATGCTCTCTCTAGTTGATACCCAACAGTTTTGACCTATTCTGTATGCTGCATACGAGCTGTGGTTGCCTTGTGTTTTACAGTATCTGCACATCAAACCATGCACTGGAGGAGCACTTCAATGAATTTGTGTTGAAAAAGGCTCAAAACTTGGGCAAGCAGATGAATGTCCTACATCAACACGGCTTTTTTTCAAAAGAGCACAGGCAGAAGCCTGCTCGACTGAAACATCAACGGCAAAAAGGAAGGAGAGCCAAGCAGTCCTTGTCAGAGGAAGGGCAAAGCTATCGGCACATGTCAGTCTCCTTTCTTGGTTATGTAGTCCTTAGTCACGTCTCGAGTGAGGATCAACAAGCTGCAGGTCAAGACCAAGTCCTAAACTTTGTGTTTCGAGCACAAACAAGTCGTGATTTGCTCGATGTTAAAAGCGTCCATACATTTAGACGGCAAAATGGAGAAGGACTTGATATCCTCCCCAAGCCCAGGTGAGGTCATGTGCCATTGGTGTGAATGTCAAAGGTAAGTTGCAATACACCTGACTGAGGATACTGCTGCTGATCTCACTGCTTGAAAACTTTAAATAAACTTCAGTGGGCTGGTTGGCGTTTAAGTAGGGCTGGGCAAGTAATCGAAAAATAATCGAAACCGACATCTAGAAACTCTAATCGACTTAATCTTACTCATGTCAATTAATCGTGGTGTTCACTGTTGCCATGACAGTAAAGGTTGCATATCTTGAAAGGACTTTGAGAACTTGTCTCCAGTGATCATGATCTCTTCATAGCTCTAATCAACTAGACATTAATCACAGCGTCACACCCTAAAACATCATTATTTTCACTCCCTAAAGATACTCATGTGTCAACTGTGAAAATACATAATTGTTCATCGAGAGTGGAGATAATCGTTCATTAATCGTAATCGAGGCTAAAAGTTCAGTTAATCGTGATTTTGATTTTCGCCATAATCGCCCAGCCCTACGTACATTTTCAAATTTGTTTATGTGGTACCTGAGCATAGCTACTGTTCATAGTGATCACATGAAGTTCGCATGAAAGAAAAGTGACTGATTGTGACCTATAGCTTATAGAAACAGGAAGAAAAATGCCTCAATCTGATCAGTATTACAAATGCGGAAGTTGTGGAGCTGTGGTGTATCTCACTGCTCCTCAGGTTCTCATTGGCTGTTTACTGTAGAAATGGAATGCAGACAAAATCAAGCACGGTCTAAAACCTCTGAATGATTGAGACGACTCAAAGCCCTGGCCGGGCGCCTCCCCTCTGCCCTGCTCAGTGATAGCTATGAAAAGACGTCTGGTCCAACTCTTTCATCCGGCCTGAAAACTTCTGCCTCTGCCTAAATGAACCAGACCGGGATATCAAAACAAACACTCAGTGCTTTGAACTTGAGGGTTTGAATGTCAGCGTGTTCTGCATCTCCGACTAATCTGTACATTTTCTCCTTGCACCATGCTATTTTCTCCCTTTGTCTCTAAGCAACGGGCACTTTGTCAGCCGTGTCAAAGCATTCTGTCAGGGGTGTTACGTGGAAGTGTGGGCAGCTAACAACTCGCTAAGTTGGATCTCACGGGTTTTAATTCTCATTAGAGATCAAAAATAGGCAAAGAAACATTTGTTGCTAACTTCGCTCCCAAATGACAGTCCAGCAGTCCCTGGGAGATGATCATGACTCACACAATAGTCAATAAGAAGTCCAATTCAAGTCTGCGAGTTTGAGTCAGTGACTCAGACAATATGGCTATTTCTGAAAATTTCTCTGCTAACAAATTTTTATCCCACTCAAGTGCTCAATTATGTCAGAAATGACCCATGATTATTACTTTGAAGCGATATGCCTCGTCTCTCAATTTGTGCTATCTAGCATTTGGGAATGGTGCTCAACTATTACCTGACAAACATCAGAACTGTGAAGCCTGCTTCTGTGTGAAAATGACTCAGAGAGACATCTACGGCTCCACACGTTTCTTTTATAAACTTTTCAAACCTCCGTCCTCGAAACCTATAATTTCACATTCTCAATGCCTCCACTGGCGGCCGGCAGATCTGAGTCCAGCGGTCAGACCAGGACTCCGACGTGTGAGCTCCGAAGAACAGTTCCCTGAGCTGACAGTTTTTATGATTCACTCCTCAGAACTTATGACATTGACCAAATAATAATACCAGCTATAGTTGGATTCACCTACTGTATGTATATGTCCTCAGACATTCATATCTGAATGAAGGGACAACTTAGGGACAATTCTATTGAGGCAAGGAGAGGAAGAGAAATATAGCTCACCTTCTCTTTCACTGAAAGAACTCCACCATTGCCTTTTCTGCCATGTCAGACGGCATTGAAAAAGTGCCAGGCGGAAAAATGTGGATAGATGGCAGATGTGACCAAAAGAGGACAGTTAAGAAAGAATCAGGCTTTCAGTGAAGTATGTTTAGATGGCCTTTGATACATCATATTATTAATACTGAACAAAACTGTTAAACCAGTCAGTTTGGTCCGGCAAATGAAGATGGAAACGCTTTTTGCACGTCCTGAATACTCTTTAGAATCTATCCGCTATGTCCCAGAAATGCCATGCTTAATATCATTCTCACATGTTCTCAAAGGAAAGGTGTGTGTGTGAGTATTTCTGGAAAGAACACACAAGTTTCTGCAAGGAGCTTTAAGTTAAAGACAGGAGGCCTTCAGTTATATTTTGCAAATAAAAATGGACATGAATGCCGTACCAAAAACAATCAGCATCTTTTTTTTTTGTGGATATGTTTCCAAAAAAAAAAACCCAAACAACAAAAAACCAGCTCACTTCAAGAACGCCAGTGGAAGTGCACCTCTTTCCACATTTCACAAATGTCTTTTCAGACATTTGAAGTTCACTCAGAATTTCATTTGACAGTTGGACAGAGACGGGGCTGGTGTGAGGGAGAGAGACTGGCATCTGACAGGTGGTGACAGACCAAGATCCCAGGGAGAGAGAGGGAGGGAGGGAGGGAGAGAGGGTGAGGAGGTGGGGAGGGGAAGGGTGGAAGGGATGATGAGGCTGAGAGACAGATGGAGACTCAGCTCCCGCTCTCTCTCCCCGGGGAGACAAACAGCCGATCTGAGATCTGAGCCGCAAAGAGAAAGAGATGGAAATAAGAGAAAGAGAGGGAGAGGGAACGCAAAGACATGCCAAGTGATTCTTTTCCCCCTTAACCTTAAATTATGGTGGAATGGGAGCTCCATTCTTCTTTTTTAGTGACCCCTATCTTCAGATTCAAGCATTTGCACATGGAGATGTGCCAAATACAACAGCAGCCTTCACTTACCATGACTGACCAGCTCTGTTGCAAAATACATCGAAACTTGGAGGAAAAGAGCAGAATGGAAGACACAACTTTGTGCCTCTGAAGTCCTGAAACAGACTCTATTGGCTGAACGAGTTAGGCAAAAAGTGAATGCACAGGTTTCTTTGTGCTCTGATGAAGAGAGAAGTGCCAAATGTTTTCCGGTTTGAGTATCTCACATGTCAGATATCTCCATTTCAAATCACTGACAGTAATTCGGAGGGTCTAGCCACGCTTGTGTTGAGGCTCTCGGGGTGATAATCCACCACTTTGGTCAAATATCTCTAAAATTTTGGAGTGGATTTCCATAAAATGTCACACCAAAGTTAGAGGGTCTTCAACACATATGCCATAACTGGAGAAGAAAATGCGAACTGATGCATTGTGCTCATGTTAGGACGTCAGCACATCAAGGTGAACAGCTCAAGGTGGCAATTCAGCAGTCAGGTGCCACTAAACTGCGCCGGTCAAAGCTCGAATGGAAGAAATGTACGCGTATGTAGGAAACATGATGGAAATATGTTTGCTTCATGTATTAATCGCACATCATCTTCGTACAGATCGGATGTTTGCATTTGCATTTATTTATGTCAGTGCATCACCTTTCCCACTCTGCTCAGGGTGTTCATGTGCAAATTGAAAATGTACATTAAAGCAGCGGCTGGAAACACTTTGAGTCAATGGGGGAAAGCAAGCAAGTACATTTCCTTGAGTAATGCACTTCAGCACATTTTTGAGGTACTTCTATTTTACTTAAGTTATTTCATGTTTTGTTAGTTTAAACTTCCACTCCATACTGTACTACATTCATTTGATAAATGTAGTTACAAGTTACTTTACACATTCAGATTATTATTAATTCAATTAGATCCATCAGTATAAATTAAGCTACACGGCAGAAAAGTAATTGAAATCAGCAGCAGCTTTACTAGCTCCAACATTAAAGACGTTAGTGCATTAATCAATCAATGATTATAATCCAGTAATATACATCATTCTGAAACGAGCCGTTCTGTATAATGAACACTTTGCCACTTTAAGCACATTTTGACTCGCCCGAGACTGCAGTGACAGCGAATGGCAGTTGAGAGAGGCAGAGTTTAACACATGAAAACAGACAGAAGAATGAAGATCTGCCTGACTGAGGGGAGAACTAGAGGCAAAGCGATGAAAGATGAAGGGAGAACGGGTGAGGACGGGAGAAAAGAAAGCGAGAGGAAGAAAGGAAGAAAAAACAAAGCAAAGACAGAGAGAAGCAGAGCACAGGCTTCCACTGAATGGTAATTAAAGGGGAAAATGTCATTAATTAGCAAACAGGCCAGCTGTGGCGCTCTTTAAAGCTCTGCTTCCTAACATTAAATATAGATTACAGGACATGCAGAACACACACACACACGCTCACACGCACACACTCATGTAGAGACAAAATAACAGTGATGCACAGATCTAATTAGTGGGATTGATTTTCTCTAACCCCAGTGGAGAGACAGCAATAGGAGAGCGAGATTCTCTAAATGCCACTCCTCTGCAGGAATCCTCTCGCTCTGGGGGTACCAAATGAAAGACAAACTGACAGAAAGAGAAAGAAATGGGGAAAGTGGTGGGAGAGGGGGGTGAAAAAAAAGGGGGAAGATGGGCAGGCAGCTGTCGGTGGAAGGAAAAACCAGGAGGGAAGAGGGCTGAGAGGGAGGGAAGGGGAGGACAGAGACTTTTACAGGGAGGGCACCTCACAACCACGTCACTCGTACCGACTCGCCCAGGCACTCGGCGCGCCGATGTGGGGGAGAGAAAGGAGAGGTGTGACAAATTAGAAACACAAAGGCAAAGTAAGCTGCGGTGGGTTGCAGCAGTTTAACTTCCTGTAACAAAGAAATCCACTTGCCAGCACGAAGCCCCTTCACCCCCGCGGTCTGTTCAGTCTCAGCTTTCTTCATGTCGTGTACAGTATGCCCATTGGTATGAGCAGGGTGATGGGTGAACTGGCCCTTTAAATGATTTAATTTAAATCGCTTATTCGGAAACAGAAGTGAAAATCAAAGATAGATCAGATCATTTGTGCAGAGCGAGTGAAGCTCGTGTTGAGTGCACACAAAGCTCATCTTCAACAATGGACATTTTCAGTTAACCATTCAGCACAAAAAACAAGAGTCCTCACAAGAAACAAAGAAATAACACATGACATATAATCTAATTACAGCCGGACTTAGAACCTTTCATGGAAAGCTTCAGCAGTGTCACCACGTGTTGCCTTTCTTATTGCAGAATTAAAAGGGCAAAAAAAATCTGTCAGCCTCTGAAAAACTTAAAGTGTAAGTTCGCTATTTTAGACATTAAGCCCTGTTTTTGGGAATTTTGGGGTGAATTAGAGGTGTTCTCATC
>JBCAUF010000085.1:2627445-2638417 GCA_038406115.1 Haemulon aurolineatum | reverse complement strand
GGAGCAGGGGGGAGGAACTTAGAGGAGGTGCTACTTTCAAATCTTGCTAGCTCTCTTGCTAGTTTTCCAACACTACATACTCCAGCTTTAAACTGTTGATGCTGGTTTGCTCTGCCTAGCTTCACCACCAAGCCAAACTCTGATTCTTGCTGGGTGTCCATGTAGCATTAAACTAGCTACATAGCTATCCCCTAACAGTGTTGCTTCAGGATTTCATTGTGTGTTGAATCCCAAAAAGAGATGCCAGAGGTCAGTGCCTCTCTTCAGCCTGGTACAGTAGGAGCTGCTTGTCCTAACGGTTAAGTTGTGATTCATGCCTCTCTGTTCAGATGCTGTCGGTGATGCTGATGCTGATGCTGCCGTCTCTTTTGTCTCAGACGTCTGATTGTTGTCCCGGTGTTTGCCGGGCCTGCTAACATCTGCTTTCATGGTGCTTTCTCTCGCAGTGACTCAGCTTCATTTCCCTTTTGGTTGTCGTTTGCTGTGTGCATTATGAGACCTTCAAGCTATTAAATGTCATGGCGGTGAAACATGAATCATCATCACGCCTGAGTATTGTGAGTGCAACGAGCTGAGCTAGTTGTGCAGCAGTTTGATGTGGGCTGTTGTTGCGTGCTGTCTGTAAGGGTATGAACGGCTCATCCAAACAGTGATTCTCCTGCAACACGCACTTCATGGGAAACACAACTGGGCTGATGTTTTGCTGTGCTGCTGTTTGGTGCTGCTAGCTTCTAGTTTCTGCTTGAATGCTGCTGCTGTTAATTATAATGATAATGATAATACGATGTGTGGCAATAATGAGTGCTATAGGTTGAATGGGCTTTGTAGCAGGGTGGTGCAGTTGTTTTGGGGGGTTTCTGTGCGCTCACTGCAAAGTCAGACACTTGTGGCCGCTGCCGTTGCCGCTTGCTCTCCAAATTGAAAGCAGGGCGCCGCGCTTGTGGCGGGACAGCATGCAGGGTCTTTGTTCAGCTGAGGCTCGTGAGCTTAATAGCGTTGCATTCTGTGGTTTTATTGCCGTCTCACAGATGTGCTTTTGCTTGGTGTTTTAGCACCTATTGATAATTTCTGCTGTTTTGTCACCGCCATGTCCCCTTTGCAAGCTCGTTTTTGCGATCATGTACTGATACGGCTGCTGTTCACGCTGCATTTTCACGAAAAAAAACGAACAAAAGACAAACAAAAAAACCCAAAACACCCACAGCCCAGCATCCACCAATCTGTTACTGCGATAGCACAACTGAGTGTATCTATTTATGTAGATGGTTGCAGCTGCCACTGTAAAGGTTTAGATCTAATCCAGCCAATGGATGGGTGAATTGTGTGCAATGTGTTGCTTAAGTTTTGACTTAAGTTTCTTGCACTGATGTCTCTGCTGACTGTATGGAGCCTCAGACTTAATTTGGACTCTGTGTCTACATTACTAAAATGATTAGAAATTATGCAATATATTTTTTCCCCTCTTTTTTCATCGCAAAAGTATTTCTTTCCCGTGTCCCGAACAGCGTTCTGAGCCACAGCAACATATGTCTTCGTAAGTGCAATATCTGCATCGGTGTCGGCCTTCAAAAGGCTCATGGTGGTCAGACCCTTGACTCCCGAATTAAGTCAAATTTAATGCACAAACATGTGACGAAAGGAAGGATAAAAGTATGTTTGAGACTCTCATCTATTATTGAAGAGGGCACTAGATCCAGATCACATCAGGCCTGGGACAGTAGATAGTGTTTCATGGCGGCTTTGTCTTTAAATATTCTCCTAGATTGAAAGCTTCAAAGTAAACTTCAATTACTGCAGTGATTAGATCTGGCCTGCTCCATTAGAGGACATTCTAGCTCGGGGGGGACAGACAGAGAGAGCAGGGCGAGGACTCTCAGACCCCCAGCCAAGGAATTACTAACTATTGATCTTGCTGCCACAAGCCATCTGACAATGACATTATAGTTGTGTAGCTTCAGAGGCAGCAGTACAGTTCGGCACAGGGGCTGACGTAGTCCCTGCAAAGCACTTAGACATGGGGATGAAATCCTGTTTCATTTGGGATGAGATGGAGAGCAAAGGGTCCCCGCTGCCTCTGGGTTAAAGTTCCAATTTGATGCAGTTTTGATCATTTTGTTTAATGCGCTATGGCTCCGTGTAAGGATTGTGGTTATCAATGTTTTTTGATCATGTGGGCTTCCATAGCAGATGCTGAAGAAACATGTGGGGCCGTTTGTTAGTGGACGAGTAATAAACAATTTCTTTCTTAAGAATAAAAAGAAAGAGAAAACATACCATACATGACAGACATAAGGATAAGGAATAATACTGAATAAGTGAAAACAGTGGTGAATTAGTGATTCGGTGTCGGGTGCACCATGCCTCACACACGCTGCATGCTGGGATAGGCTGCAGATCGCTGCGACCCTGAGCAGGATAACAGGTTTAGAAACTGGATGAGAGGATGAAAAGGAAAGACATTAGAAGGTCTTGAGTGCAACGAGCCTGGTCTGACTACAGGAAATCAGAGCAATGTGTCGGCCCCAGTTTATTTGAAATGGCTCGAGCCAAACCATTTAAGAAATACACACAGTACATATATGAAGTGTGAAATAACACAACTGCATAGTCAATGGCATGCATCACAAGGACAAAAGGAGCAGAGAGTGATATATGGTATATACACAAGACTATCAAACAACATTAGAAAACAAAAGACAAATCCGTAAATCAAATCTAAATAAATCAAATCTTTTTTTTCACATGCCTGAAAAAGAACATGAACAATTCATAACCTAATGTTACTTTACAGCAACAACAAGCCTCCCAGTTAGTAAAGAGAGCATCACTATTGGTCAATGGTATCCTCCCAAGTTATATTTGTTGAAATTGTACCATACTGTACTCTCTACATATTTGATAAAAGCCTAAAAGTCTTTGATGCATATTTAAAAGCCATATAATCATTTTCTTTCATGATATGATTTGTGTGTGTGTGTGTCTCATTCCCACTGAAAATATTTTGTTGCTGTGAAGTTCTTCAGCTCTTATTTCTAATATGTCTCAATGTCAGACATGTCTGTCTCTGCTAATAAAGGTTGTCGGACTGTGGAAACACCAGGTCTTCACAGTGGAAGGCAACCCTGTACTTTATGGCTTTGTTATGATTATTATGATGTTATATTTTGACTGGTGTACAGCTGAAGGTCGTCTCTTAAGGAAAGCAAAGCAAAGGCCGGCCGTAATGCCGCTGAGGCCCCTCGTGTTTCCGAGGCAGTCAGAGTTTTGGGCTCCTTGAAAGCAGTCGATTGAGCAGAAATGGCAGGAAAATGTACGACCTCGATAATGATGATAATGATCCTGATGGTTTTTCTTCGTCACAATGCCAATACTGTTAATAATGACAGTGATGATGACGGATGCGATGATGATGATGACGATAATGGTGGTGCTTCCCAGTGATGGCGCTGGCACTGTTGATGCTGCCGATGATTGTGGAAATGAGCATGCTGATAAGGCCCGAAAAACATTTTCCTTGAGCATGCACGGCTCCAGATAACAGTACTGTAAGTCTCCACTGATAGTCCCACTGACCATCTTATCTCCTGCATCTCACTGTCAGACATCCACTTCCCTTTCCTCCCTGTTTGCAGGCTCCCGAAAACCATTACAACAACCTGATCAGCGCTACGCACACATCGATAATCACAGAGGGCAAACATATGAGGCTAAATGATGGAAGCGTAATCAACGGAGAGGGAGGCGGGCTCCATTTGAATAAGGAAAAAAAAAACAAAGAACGGGGGTGCGCAGGAGAGGGAAGGTCTTTGGGGGAAAGTGAAGAAGAACATGGGCACTCAAGATGGAGACGGAGAGGGAGAGAGGGGAAAGAAAGGGAGAGCGAGGAGGCAGGGGGAAGATAGATCACGGTCCTGAGCGATTGTGACAAGCATAGACCCTATCAGCCGCTGTTTGTTTGCACACTCCCCTCTCTGCATTAAAGGAGCCGTCCAGGCCGCCGGCAGGCCGCGAGCGCTCCATCTCATCACCTGACACGCCAACAGATGTTATGGGCTGATAAGGGCCCCGCGGCCCCCTTCCCTTTGCATCTACGATTACCTCCGCACAAAGGAGAAAGGGGCGGCGGAGGGGGGGCGGTGGGCTGGGGAGAGGAGGAAGGAGGTGGAATGGAGAGAGGGAAGGAGGCAGAGGAGGGAGGAGAGGAAATCAAATACTTCATGATGACCTGGTGTAAAAAAAAAAAATAGAGGAAGAAATGAAATAGATGGAAGTGGTGTGTGTGTGTGTGTGTGTGTGTGTGTGTGTGTGTGTGTGTGTGGAGGGGATGGGAGATTGAAAAAGGGAATGAGAGAGGGAAAGATGGTGGGGACACACTCATTTGTCCTGTATGAAGTGGTAAATGGCCTTGCCGTGCTTCCTGGCCCCACGCTGTTTGTCTCTGTCCTAATCGGCTTATTCCATAAGCACTGCTGCACCATCGTCATTAGGCAATGATAATGATATTATTTAACAGGGGATGAGAGAATTAAGGAGTCACTATCTGATGGCTAGTTTTGTTCACTGCCTCATTTCCTCATCCTCAGCAAATGTTGCATTTCCCAGCTGATAAGAATTGTTTTGCAATTGTTAAGATGCTTTAATAACAGCCACATCCATCGGCTTTATTGCCTAAAAACATCATTACTCCAACTTTTATTGTGTATTACATGGCTGGTTTGTTCTCCAAATAACACTAACTAAATTGGGATGTCAAAAAAAAAAAAAAAACCCTATGTGGAACATTGGTCTTGTTATGGCAAATGTAACCCAATCACTGCAGTAAATACATGCATATCTCCGTCTCCTTCCTCCTGATCACTAATTTATGATATAATTTAACAACGTTTCTATATTTGTTCCGCTAAACACTTTGCGTGGCATCAAATTACGGCTCACAAAAGATCATAGAAACCCAATATCATGCATCCTATTCTCAGCCAATCTGAATGGAGAGATTGTGTTTCTTTTCTTTTCCACTGCTTGGCTCCAAGTCCAGAGGGGGATAGATGACATTACTAAACACAAATCAGCCAATAGAATAAACAAACTCGGGGGGATAAACAACAATGCAATCTCCATCTACGCGTAAACAATATGGAGTGCGCGCGCGTGTGTGGCTTCTCTTGATGAGATTGAATATGTGTAGATGATAAGCCAACCAAGGTAATCAATGCAGTAATGACGAGGGGGGTGGGAGGGTGGGGGGTGAAATGGGGGCACCAGGTCCTATCGCAGGCAGTCATCAATGGAATTTCTAAAGCTCCTTGCCTGCCCTGTGAATGTGTGTGTGTGTGTGTGTGTGTTTGCGAGCGCGTGTGTGTTTGTGCGTGGAGCAAAAGCGTGACAAACGCGTCATTTCGTGTGCGAGGGAGATAAGCCCTAAATAATTGCAGTCTGACAGGCCTGAATAATGGCCAAATTAGACAGAAGGTGCACATTATTACGAGCGGCAAACATTCAAGGCTGGTTTGAGATGTAACCGGGCTTGATTAAGGCTCCGATGATGGCGATGGCGATGGCGGTGTTGTGAGACCCCCCACCCGCGCCCCACCCTAATCCTATTTCCCCTCTCCTACTTTTTCCCCCTTCTTTCTTCTCCTCGGCCGTGCATTAGCATTGCGGGCAGCTCCGCTCGGTTACCTGTGGACGACCTCCTGTTGAGCGGCCGCCCACACACTGAGAGCAAAAGAGGGATGAGCAAAGAGAAAGAGGATGAGGAGGGGGGGTGAGGCAGCCACGGCCGTTGATAATCAGTGGATAAAAAGAGCGATACAAGGTCAGGGAAAGGACGAGGAAACAGTTGGGTGAAGCCGGGGAAGGGGCGTGAAAGGAGCGATGGCGGAGAACAGAGGGGAGATGGAGGAGGGCGGCTTTGATGTGGATCAGCTTTGGACTTGGTGTTTTGTCTGTGCCGCGGTTACGCCACGCTCAGGTAGAAAGATGAGAAAGGCCTTTTGGAAGCCTTTGCTCGGCTGACGCTTACCTGAGGCCCAACCAAAACAAGGAGCCTGTATCCACTGTACGGATCAGAGCTGTGGTACAGCATGACCTAATGGCAGAGAGACGCGCTGCAAAATGACAGAATCAAGCATGTAGCGGAGAAAAAAAACAGACCTAAAATCAATTTCTCCACCTGACAGAAAGCTTTATGGCATAAATCATAGCATATAGCAAACTGAATCACATCAAACCGATGTCATTTTGCACCGACCTTTTAAAGGAAAAGCCACAATTCATGCCTCTTCCAAAAATAACATGGGTTTTTGTTCAGTTTGGTGGTTAAACATCATTCTTATACTTCATTTCACTGCCCCTGTAATTTACTGTTAGCATTCGAATCGAGGGCAGTCTCCTTTGACATGAATTATAAATGACAGCAAATGTTAAGTAGAGGATATGCAATGCACAGAAACATGAACATGTAATGGGGCAGCCTGTTGGCTCAGTGGTTAGTGGTTAGTCTTCACAGCAAGAAGTTTCAGGATTCCTCCAAAGGTTCCTCCAGGTGCTCTGGTTTCCCCGTGCAGCTCAAAACACATGCTGACTGCTGAACTGGAATAGTCGTCACACTCAACAGTGTGGTGGACAGAACTATTGAAAAATTGTTTGACTGTGCCCTCAGTGGAAGTGAATGAGAGACAAATGTTCAGATAGACTGGTGCAAGCGTAACTGTGACTTCAACCATGTGGAAGACATCCCGTGCCGTGAAGAACAGGCTCCAGCCCCCCAACATCCATGAAAGTTTGGGTACAAAAATAGATACAGTATGTTGAATTAAGGTTCATATTTAAAAGAATGGTGCCTACATATTTAAACCTGGGACAAGTGAATTTTAGTAACTTGGAAGCAGCAAAATATATTTCATATTATCATCTTTTATGTTGACATGGTGATCTCTTCAACAAAAATTTGCCAGCATTATATGTAGCAACAAAAACATTAATCTGGAGTAATGTTTCTGGTCATTGGCATACATAAGTACAATAGTCACTCTCCTATGAGCTCTGACATATCATGTTGAGATTACAAATATGACCTGAAAGTCGTATGAGGAGTCACATGAAGGAGAGGCTCTTTAGCTGCTCAATGCTCCCCTATGTTCACCAGCTTGTTGCTAACTTTGTCTGTCTTTGGAGCAGAGCAGGTGGTCTACAGTGGGTTACATTACCATGAGCGAGCCCTTTTAATGTGGTCATTTAATAAATGATCCACTGGCATAATAAAGGCATTGCTCATAATGCCCAGAATACTTTTGTTTTAAGGAGTGAGTTACAAACCTGTTGAGTGATGGGCTGCAACAGGCAGGAAGAACTCATTTAGAGATCATCTCAAATACTTCTACACATATACACCAAAAAGTCTTCAAAGATGGTGTCATGTTGAACAAAATTTGGAGACAAGAAATCCAATCAGTCTTTAGACAATGTTCTTGTCTTGTCAAGATAGCTAATTAGCTTTTCAAGATTAACTTTCGATTTGCCACTTTCTGCAGGTGGAGTAACCAATCAGTGAACACAAGCTTTGTTAGTTTGGATGGATGTTCTCTGACTTTGGATTTTTCTCAGTGAGATGAGGCCCTTTTTATTTTTTTACAAGCTGGATAATTTCAGTTTTGGAGCAGAACTCCCCAAATCTATTTCAAACACCCCATCTGATATCACCAGGAGTGATCAGATCCAGATCACACCCATAATCTCCACGCTGATCACTGCCCAAGCAGACGGTTATCTGTGAGCGTTTGTGATTGGGAGATTAGTGTTTTTAAATGCTTATCCGTGTAGACCTCCCTGAGGTAGTCTCTCTCCAGAGCCTCCGCTGAATCACGGCATCAAATCAGAGACTCAGACACACAGATCCGACATGTTGGCTTTTGGGGGAGAAGGGAGATGATGGAGGGGATGGCTGGAGTGGATCATGTACATAATCACTTGTTTATCACCAGAGCATCTTGCCAAATCACTAAAGCACTGCTCTAATCACAATAACCAGAGCAGCTGCTGCTTTCCTCTTCTGTGTGCATCTTTAAACCTATATGGGGTCAATTTAGGGTTACATAGATACAGGTTTGTGAGACCTGATAATTATAGCTTGTAGATATTTGAGTTAGAAGCTAATATTTGTTTTGCCAAGGCTAACTAATTTTGAACATGTTTGAAGGTTTGCTCTTTCTACTGGGAGGTAGAGGAGAAGATCAAAATAAGGTTCATCTCAGTGTTAGTAAAATGTATTTACACTAGCTTAGCAGAGAAACTCAAAGCACAAGTGCACTTAGCGTAGCTCTGTTACAGGTGCTTTTTAACTCCATAACTCTTAATTATGCACTGCATGTTGTTGTGTCTATATTAAAATACAGACCATTGGGGTTTAGTCGGCAGCTAGATCAAAAATTGGAGCAACAGATGCTAGTTTTGGTCAGTCTGAACATGATTCTTGGATGTATGGTTGATATTTTGCTAGCAATTAATTTAATATATTTTTTAGATATGACAACTTAGAGTTATTGGAAGTATTTTTCTCCTTCTTGTGGCCTTGGTGCCAAGTGAGGCTGGTCACCCATTTTAAGCTAGCTAAATGTTTTGCTAAATAGAATAGTTTAATTCATATCATCTCCTCATCTAAATCATGGCAAAACATTTATCAAAATGTCACAATAACTCCAAACATAAAATGTCAACAAAAAGAAGGACTCAGTGTTCCCAGCACAGTTCTGTGTTTGGTGAGCATAACGGAAAAATGTACACATCCAAATATTGGGTGATGGACCAAAAAACCCCCATGTTCTATGTTTTATACCCATGAAATATCCAGAAAATTGGTCAAGGTTTCCTTCTTGTAATAGTCAAAAACTGTCTTTAAAATATAATTCACTCCATTATGGGATACAACAGCTGCTTCCATTGCTACTAAGTATAATATGGGAGCATTCTTAAAAAAAAAAAAAGAATCACCATCATATTGATCGGTTCTGTAATAAGCATGCAGTCAAACTACTCCAACACCTCACCTTGCCTGCCCTGTGGGCCAAAAGTAGTGTATGTCTGATCCGAGTGTACGTGGCTCTGAGAAAGAGTGTGTTTCTGTGTTTGGGATCAGGATGAGATCAAATCCTCCATACACAAAAAGCTTCCTGCTATCTATCTGCTGTCCTCATCTACCTTGGCCTGGTAGGAGATGTTCTAGTGCCAGTAGGACGGAGGGGGAACTTCAAACACTAAATAAGCCTTATCTGCTCCCAGTGCTCGGCTGAGATTAGGAGAGGAGTAAAGGAAGCCAGCAGAAAGGGGGGGAGAAAGGATAGGGAGCCAACAGAAAGGAAAGGAGAGGAGGAGAAAGGGAGCAAGCAAAAGAAATGAAAGGATAGGAATTCAGTGGAAGAGGGAAGGAGATGGAAGCTAGGAAAAAGAGCAAAGTGTAAAGGAAAGGAAGCCAACAGTAAGGAAATGAAATTATTGGAACTCAGTGGAAAGAGAAGGAAAGAAGGTCAGTGGAAAGAAGAATAACGGAAAATGGAAAGGAAGCCAAGCGAAGGGGAAGAAAGGAGAGTAGACAAATGGAAAGCAATCCAGTGAAAAGAAAGAAAAGAAGAAAGAAGCAAATCAAAAGGCGATAAGAAAAGAAGGGATAAGATGGGGAGATGTTTGACAGGAAGTGAAGGGAAAGGTGAGGATACAAGGAGACAAGTAAGGAAAAGAGCAGGCGTGGGTGATAGATGAGTGGCTTGTTCAACCAGCTCTAAACTACCCCCACGCTTTATAACTCCCCGCTAAAGAGCGACAGAGTCGACCCAGCCTCCTCCTCTATCTTTGGAGAGAGGCGCTTGTTTTTGATTCCATTACCCAGGCGAGGTGTGGGGTGAGAGGGTGGCAAATGGGGGAATTTGGGAGTGCTTGGCGAGGAGGCGCATGGGGAGAAAAGCCAGTTTGGGAAGCAGCGGTGGAACCACAATCTCTGGAGTCCATTCTGTCCCTGCCGCCCTGTGATCCCCACAGCAATTAAAGGCAAGGAGAGAGGGGCCACAGGGAAGTCCAACAAATCACGCCCACGTCTAGATACACCCGGGCTCGCGAACAAATGTATTATATTGTGTACTTACGGAAAGGTACCGAGAAAAACACAGTGAGGGTGTTTGAACTGAGATTTATTTGGAGAGTTCTTGTAACATTGGATCAGAGGGGATTCAGAGGGTTCACAACAAAATGAGGAAATTACCCGACTTGACAACTATTTTATTCAGAGCTATCACTTGGTGTCCTGTTGGAGCTTTCCTCTCAGTACAGACTGTTAGCTTGAAATGGGATGCTCCTCACTCTGGAACATGTTAGGGGCGCATTAACAAAAACAAAGGTTGAGATAAATGATGAAATATCAAATGTCTTCAACTGGTGACGTCATCATCACATTATATTATAGAAACAGCATGCTGCTTCACGCTTAAGGAGGTCAGCTCTCACTCATAAAAAGTAATGTTACTACTGCTGTGAGAACAGTTGGGTAATAACCTCTGGTCAGGATCAGGGCGATATTGGTTTGGTCTTGCAAGGTCAGAATTTGTGAAGTAAAACCTGCGTTACAAACTGGGGATGCTGAACTTGAAAGATGCATTTGACAGTACAGGGCAGTGCAAAAAGATGCTATTGGTGGCATTAAGGAAAGTGCTGGAGCTGATGCTTTTGAAACTTGACCCATAGAAAGCACAAAGAATCGGGATATTTCTACTTATATTGATTCAATCGTGATGATTCCTTTAATCCTTTAGACCCTAACTTTATGGGAAAGGTAACACTAAATTGCTGAAGCACCAATTTAATACTAGGGTAAAAAAGTGGATTTGTACTTAGAGTAGATTGAAAAAATGTATAAAAACTTAATCAATACTTAATCTTAGAATTACATTTATTCTATCTGTTGACACGCTAAATAGTTTTACACTAT
>JBCAUF010000085.1:2613536-2627345 GCA_038406115.1 Haemulon aurolineatum | reverse complement strand
TATAAAAACTTAATCAATACTTAATCTTAGAATTACATTTATTCTATCTGTTGACACGCTAAATAGTTTTACACTATTGCTATTCTGAAAACAGCTTTTTTCATCACAGAGCCTATGAAAAAATAAATATTTCTCACGCTATTAGCACTTTGTACTTGAATATACATTTTTAAATCTGGCTCTGCTCTATCATCTCACATTCAGACCTCATGACAAAGCTCAATCAAAACAAATAAGTCAAAACTTTTCACAACTCCCCCAAAAAGATCACAGTGAGTAACTCTGTCCAGTATTTCACAAAAGAGTGCACCCACTTATTTCTCAGTTTGTCACAGACCAACTAACACAATTGCATCATTACCATAATATGTCTGTATCTTTTGTCATTTCCCCTGTTAGTTGGAACTCATGGAAGTTGTGATATTTTGATCTCTGCTGTGTTTTCTTACGCCTACACTGTCCACAAAGGAAAAAGGAAATAGAATAACACCCTCATCTGACCAATCGCAGAAAGCGATAGTGAGATTGTCTCCATCCTTCATCGTAGGATGATCCTAAATCCACATCACATCTCTTCTCACACCCCCAGTTTTCACTTTAAGTTGAATATCACCACTCACTCTTTGCTGGAGCTTTAAAGCGGTGCCAGTGGCCACCCACTCCAACTCTTATCCCCTCTTCTTCCCCTCTCCTCCAATGTCCATCAGTCATTGTTCCCTTTCCATCCTCCTCCTCTTCTCTCCTCTCTCCTCTCCTCTCCTCACACCCCTCCCTCCCCAACCCTTCGGCTTTGATCTTGATTTCTTACCAGGAAATATCTACCAAGGGGCCGTCCAGCTACAATAACATTCAATAAAAGAACACAAGGGTGGCCAAGACCGGACCACTGATAGTGCCACGATTTATGGGCCCTGCTCGCTTGTTTGCTCCAACACCCGGGCTCTCACACACAACGAAGCACACACGCATGTAGGTTGATACATCATCAAGCACACCACCTTGCATTCTGGCATGCTGGGTATGTTATTTGTATATATGAGTATCTTGCATCATTAGTGCATTAGTATTTGCCGGCAAACAAACCTCTGATATCTCCAGTTTACCATTTTAGATTTGTCAGCTTCTTTGCAGAGATGATCTTCTTTTCTTTTGGTTTTTGGGTTTGGTCTTTACTTCACCAACGTTGTGTTTTGCATGGAAACATCTCAGCTCATGTTTGTTGGCCTTCTCTGTTTCCTCAATGCTGGACCTGCAAGTACGACCCCTTGCCCCTCAAAGAGTCTTGACATGGTCATGACTTTGACAGACTACGTTTACATCATAGAACTGTTGAGATTTAAAGATGTCGATAACTGGCACAGAGTTTCTTCAATTGGCAAGTTCAGTCTAAAGTGTCTCTGTTGGTTTTTAGGTTCTTGTTTCAGAAACTTTACATCTGACATCTTAGTCGGGCTTTGTTCCTTGATGCTGTAAGAATAAAAACACTTGCTCTGGCCTGAGGCAAACCACATCAAATCAAACACAGGCTGGGCTGTAGCTGTTGTTGTTGTTGTTGACACTTGTCTCAATCCCCTTTGTTCCAATGTCCATATCACCAGCCCACCGCACACTGACGCCTGTCCAAACAGGACTACAAATGGCTGCTGTCCCGCAGTCTTTAACATGGTGTGGGACCGTGCACGGCTCCTCAGCCTGCTCTGTAAAATCCACTGTGACCAACGCCGCCCGACCGGACAAGAAAAGACAGCGTCCCCTCATGCCTCGACCCCCGAGGGCTGGAGCCGAGTGTGACGCCGCTACCCACAAACCAGTTGGGGTATCAGCCCCACTGCGCCCACACTCCCTCGGCCGGAGCTGTTACGGGGACACACCTCTGGGATTCGTTCCCCGTCCCGCCTGTGGTCCCGCCGCGGTTATCTGCTCAGGGCCAGGGAGCAGGGACAAGCGTGGGACGGAGGGGTTGGATCGGGGTGGGAGGGGGGGGCAGCACCGATCCATTTTAGGACGGTGAGGGATCATCATTGTCTCCCGTCTCACCCTGTCACTTACTATTACCAAACCACTCGCTGACATCCTGTGTATTTCTATGTGTGTGATTCCACAGAAGCAGTCCTGGATGTGTGGTCTTGGCATCCGACTCGCACACGCGCACTTTACAAGCGAGCACACACTCTCTCTTTCTCGCAAACACACACTCTCCATACACAGACACACTGTCATCACTACAGGCGCTTCTCAGCAAACCTACACATCGGATTGTGAGTGGTACAGCTCTTCCTAGCAGACTGTGTGTGGGAGGGACAGAGCCACAGGCGCTAAGTGTCTCTATAGCCCATGTGAAATCACATGTAGGCTGCGATGAGCCTCCAACCATACCAGGCACAATCACATGGAGGAACCGAGGGAGCGGGAGCTTTAGAAGACCACCAAGGATAGCAGCATGGCGCAGGATGCCGGGGCTGTCTTCATGTTAAGGCCTTTTTCTTCACTGTTCCAAAGTATTCACCACTTAAAACAGATTAAGAGCTTGGGGAATAAACAGGCCCGATGCTACGAAGTGGGGAAACACAGGAGGAGGGTTTCGGGAATTAGAGAGCAGGACGAAAGGGAGAGAAGCCTTTCAGGAGATAACGCCTCGAGAAGCAATCAGGATTGTTCCAATATTAAGGCGCTTGTGATGAAACAGATGAATGGTTGAACAAAAGAGGGTAGAATAGAGACATTTGGATTGCTTCATGGCAAAGGAGCTACTTTTTCATAATGTGAGATCTTCAAAGGCTCAATTTTGGACTCCAATGAATAGATAAGATTGTTAGATGATGTCTACTGTAGTTCTTGTTTTGTTTGTCGCACAATAACGTCTCGTAACTGTTTATTTGAACCAAAGACCACCATCCAAAGTACGCCCTCAGGCCATACACTCAGCCTGTTTCTGTTCTTTTTGGCGTGCTTTGGAGATGGAGGAGGTGGATGATGTTGATAATGAGTGTGATGTCCCGGTCCTCTTCCTCCACATTTTCCTCTCCAGTGTTGTGTCTGTCTGGACGGACGGAGTCCTAAGAGTGGGAGAAATGGATCAGATTAGACTCCTATGCATCTGATTATTTCCTACGGGATAGAGTGATAATAATGGCTTGCCATTTTTGGCTCGCAATTAGTCCGGATATAAACCCGTCAGTGCTGTCCACTTCTGATATAATGAGTATGATATCGTTTATTCGATAACAAGCTCTTACATCACACAATTATTCATGGGAATGTAAATAATAAAACACAAAGAGGTCTTGATATACGGAGGTGGCGTTGTCTCCACTGAAACCATTTTTCTTCATCAGGAGACGTCTGATTGCATTATCGTTCTAACCATAGAATGGCCACTTACCCCAGCCACAAAGAATAGCTGCATTTGAATGAAACATTATTCATCAAGTTCATTTATTGTCCGTTGAACTCATTGTTGAGTTTGTTTCACCAGGAAGAATCAACAGATAACATAACATGAAGAACCCCAACGAACCCAATGATTAAACATCTGGGTTGTGTTGTTATACATATGGAATACTGGGGGATGTGTCTCATTTTATTGTGACTGTCAGTTGGGGCAACATGAACACCTCGCAGCTGAATCACGTGTACTGTACAAGAGGTGAGCAACAGACTCAGGAAGATATCTGGTTCTCTGACAAAAAGCCACTGTTTCAGTAAACAGACATCCAGTCACCAAGCTGAAAATTCAGTTTCATGGTCTGCTAAGGGTGAGCGGAGAGTAAAAGAAGAGAAAAAACAGATGGGAAATGTTGAGTAGTTTAGATCACTCCTTTGTCAGATTCCAGGTTAAGTTTGGATGATTGTTTCCTTCTGCATCAACAACATGTTCTGGATTTGGCTCTTCCTTTGCAGAAATGGTGACTGAGGGCACTATTGTAACTAGAACCATTCAAGACCACAGTGATGAAAAACACACAGCTTCTCCGAAACAAAGCTGAAATAATTAGAAATGCAAATGTCCAAAGATTTAATTCAAAGTACAATAAAAAATATAAAAAATACTTCTGTTTGATTTTACTCACAAACTACCAGCCAATCAGAAACTGTATCCATAGCTATTATGACTGTACGATGTCTTAATTCCAGAATCGTAACCATTCAATATAGTTCTAGTATGCACCTTTTTCCTGACTTCGGAATGTTGCCTATGATTCATAGCAAAAGTCGGTTTTGCTCCTCTGATAGCGCTACATGTTTACGTTTCCATGTTTTCAGCAGCTGTAATCGTCTCTGTAAATGCATGGTTTGCATGGACAGCATGGATAACCATATATTTTTGAAGGCAGCAGTAGCGCTGCGTTTGGCTAGTTTTTGTTTTGATCAGCTGGCACTGGATCAGCTGTGTTGACACCAGAAACAGGGAACGAGCGGAAAATAGCGTTCTGTCATGGCAGGGCCCATAGGATTCTGAAGAAACTTGTGGATAAAAAAAAAACAATACTCAGGACATCTTTTGATACCACATGGAAAGAAAAATCAGTGCTGCTCACACACAATAGGATCATTCTTTTCTTTTTGAAACCCCCCCCCAAAAAACACACAACCAACTTCAGTTGGTTTCAGTGGAGAGATAACTGTGTTAGCAACGCTCTTGTGAAGTTGCATCCCACACTGGTTGTGAATCAACGTCATGGTAGGCAGCCCGATCATGGGATTGGACAGAACGGGTCAACCTGGGGTTGGATCAAATCACTGCCCAAAACCTTCGACGAAGCTGCGAGTTTTGAAGAAGCCGCACAATCGGATCAACAAAAGAGCAAAGACAGTCAGAAAGTGAGGGGGAGGCCGGGTGAGCGAGTGAGCGAGTGAGTGAGTGAGTGAACAGAGTGGATGCTGCTGTTAATCCCTCATTGATTCAGTCATGCTTTCTTTTTTAATCTGTGGGCACTGGGGACCTACAGAAAACATAATAACATTTAACTAAGTTGCCACAATGATGGTGACGATAATAGAGAATGCCACCAGCGAGCGCGGTGGGCGTTATTGTGCCTCGCCGGCCCCCCCACTGGTTTGATTTGCACAAAAGATGTGAGCGGGAGGAAGATGATTACCATAACAAACACACACTTGCAGACGCACTCTTCCCCAGGGAAGTGTCAGTCTAAGTGGGAGAGTATGTTGACATTTATAACCATCTGGGGGGGACATGGTCGCTATTTCTCAGCTGTTTAACTTCAATTAGGGAAGGCAGGGCGGGGAAGGAGGGAGCAGGGGGAAGAGGGAGGAACAGGGGGGCGACTTGTTACCGAATGGTTAAGTGGCGGCAGAATGGGCGCTAAGGGGGAAAACACATTTATGGGTGTCTCCTAAAGAGTTTGCATTGTGCCCCGGCCTTTGTGGCTTCACACTGATGGAGGAGCGCTGATAGCTATAGGAGATTATGTATTGACGGAGGATGTTAATGTGGGCCCTGGCCTTTTTTTTCGCGAAGAGTGATTACACTGGCGAGGCCTCACAGCGCCTGGAAGTTACATCCATTCACCTGAAAGCCAAACAAATATCTCAGACCTTTCTTCTTTAAGGTCAGTGTCAGAAAGAGCCGCCCGGCACTCTTAAAATTGAGCTGGTAGATCCCAGCGGACTGGACCAAGAATGAAAGACGGACAGCGTGGAGGGAAAAAAAGGAGGACGCCAATAATAAAATGATGAGGAGGGAAAAAAGGTCCTATTGGACAGGAAATAAAGTGTGCTGTCAGTCAGTGGCTGCGGCGCTGCCACCGCCACGTCTCCCAGGTTATTGCTTATTGTTTACTCCCCCCTGGAAAGGTCAGAGGTCACGGCGACCACATCTATTTTTCTCTCCCACCCACTCGCCCCATTCTTCTCCGAGCACAAGGAGGAACAAAGAGCGACGGCGGACGGGGAGGGGGGGCGGCAGAGGGATGGGGTGTGTGGTTGGAGGGCGAGTTGGTGGCGGCGAAGAGGTGGTGGTGGGGGAGTGGAATTAGAAAAAAAAAATATAGAAAGGGAGAGCAGCGATCAGACAGCGCTGATAAGGAGAGGAGGCAGGGGCGGGGTGTTGCTGTGAGCTTTTGGGGGGGGGCGGCGGAGGGAGGACGGTGGTGGTGGTGGTGGTGGTGGTGGGGGGGTGATGTGTGTATTCAACTCCGGGCTGACTCCTCTTATGCTAATACAGCCAATTTCCTCTTTTATTTCATTTCTGGAGCCGAAATCTGCGATCTGCGATAAGGTTGCCGTGGCGACCGCC
This sequence comes from Haemulon aurolineatum, assembly GCA_038406115.1. Classification (NCBI taxonomy): domain Eukaryota; kingdom Metazoa; phylum Chordata; class Actinopteri; order Lutjaniformes; family Haemulidae; genus Haemulon; species Haemulon aurolineatum. The sequence continues at coordinate 2,621,089 of JBCAUF010000085.1, read as the reverse complement.
TGTTCCCCGGGCGGATGCGGGCAGCCGTGTGATGGAGATGTGTAAGTCGGCGGGAGCAGCAGGGAATGAATAATTTAAAACTCCACCAAGCTGGAGAGATAAGAGAGAGCAGGGCTGAGGCCTCTCTCTCCCCCCTCTCTCCCTCTCTCTCTCTCTCTCTCTCTCTCTCTCTCTCTCTCTCACACACACACACACACACACACACTATCCCTCACCCTTCCCCACAATCCATCTCTCCACCTCACCCCTTCTAACTCTCAATCCCTCCTTCCCTGCGCTCTTTTTTCCCTCCCTCTCCTCCACTTTCTATTTCTCTCTGCGGACATCTGAGGCTTCATCATCCAAAGCAAGCTGACCTCCAAGGTCAAGGGCATGATGGGTAATTGAACCGGCGGTTTGGGGCGGCTGGGATTGGGCCTACGGATGATACAGCAGAGGCAGGAGCGGCTGGCGGTGGCGGCGGGCAGCGGCGGAGGGAAGGCCCGCGCTCGCTCTCTGCCGTCTCTGCTCCCGCTCGATTCGAACGGCGGCGGATCGCGAGGCGCCTCCCGCTGCCAAGAGTGCGAGCGCAGCGGCGGCGAACTTGCTTTACTTCAAGTTAAGCCCACTTGGCTCGTGTCATTCTTACATTAGTCACCCGAACAACAGCCTCTCTCCGGCACACAATGGCCCAACACTTGAATGTAACACATGCTTGGAATAGTTGAGTGTTCCAGCTCAGTGGTGCTCGTGTCTAAACACAACTGAGGCTTCACGGTGACTTGATGTCCTGAGATGCTTGTGTGTGTGTGTGTGTGTGTGTCATCAGGGTGTGGTTAACACAGGTGAGGGAGTTGGCTATTAATAGGAAATATGTACCCAATGATACGAATGTGGTGCCAGTCAGTGGTGGAAAGTTCAGATCAACGGCTCATGTGCTGTGTTCAGTTTCATGGATGCACTTTCCACTTTACTCCAGTGCATATTGAATTCTACACTTTGTGATGCTATTTTGACTCTTGCATTTAGCCTACTAGTTATTTTGCAAATTAATGTTTCATATAAAAACATATCAAAACAAAAACAAAGATGCACTGTTATAGTTTTAACCGTCTAACACATTAAAAAGCAGTCAACATCTTGATAATACTTCTGTACTTTTACCTGAGTGCAAGTTTGACTTCCAATTTCCATGAAAAGACTAAATTGATGAGCAACGAATCGATCCTCATGAAAAACGTAGTCTCTGTATCCGAGGCTGATATGTCTGTGATGTGTCTTCTAAAAACTTCCTCAAAACAAACCACGGAGGTCTGGTGGTTGCCCTGGGCGACACGTTCCCTCAGACACACCGTAGAGGAGCGCCAGTCCCACAGCACTCACCGGAGCACCTTCTCCTGCTTCAGGAACATTTACTCTAAGCAACAGCTGTTTATTTAGTTACATTTTTGAGGCGGCTGCTTATCGTTTCAGTTCGACATCGGAGTGAGTCGCAGTTTGGAGAAGTCAAGAAATATGAGGCCGAGAGACGACGAGAGATGCCAAACCTGTTGCTGTTTTTTGTGTTGTGTTTCGGACACCTTATCGTTTTGAAAGATGATTTAGGAAATAATTAAAGTTGGAGCTGAATCATGAAAAAGGCAGCAGTTTATTACAAAAGGAACTCTGTGAATGATATGCAGCAGTGTGAGAGGGTCCTCCAGGGGATTTTTCCTTCTAATTCCGAGTTTCTGGAGGCGATCATGCAGGTCACTGGCTCGGCCACTCGGCTGGTTGGGGCGGTGTGTGTTACGTTACATCGCCGACTCCTGTCTGTCTGGCCCCGCCAACCTGTTTTCATTCCACAGCCGCAGCGCGAGGCTTTATCGCCATGGAGATAAACCGGGGGGTTATAAACACCCCGCGGGTCACGTCCAGGTGAGGGGTTCACGGCGAGGTGTGGCTGGCCGACGCCCGCCTCTCTCACTCTAACCCCCCCTTGCACTCCTTCCTCCCCTCCCCTCCTGGACCTGTCCTAAAAAGACACAAGTGGAGGGGAAAATCGGAACAAAAAAGCTGATTCATAAACAAGCCACACAGGGCGCCCGCACAGGTAATCTCAACCCAAGCGTGAAGCCTTCATCCCCATGGCGCCAGGAGGCAGCTCGCCCCGCCAGGACGCACAAGCACACACACAAAGTTAAGGCGAGGATCCCGAAAAACAATGCTCGACATTTCCACATCCAAAACACGAAACCTGAAACATTGCATAATCGTTCATGGGGAGCGCATGTGTGTCGTGGCTTTTTATCGAGCTCTTCAAACCCCATTCTGTTGCACGTAGTCAGTCTGAGCGCCGGCTTTCATCTGAGCAGAAGATCTCAGCCCCCATCCTCCCAGGTCTTCTTCACATCAAGGGAGGGGTGGAGGGGTGGGGGATAAAAAAAAAAAAAAAGTGTTTTGTCTGCCAAGCGCAACATCTCGCATTCCTCCGCCTGACCCGAGACGCACACCGAACGACACGTACGGCCCCGGCCGACAAACACGCAAACAAACTCGGTGTGCAGAGAGCCCACAAACGTGCAGGTTCCTCCTTTTCATTTTTCTGCACAAAACACCTGCAGGTCCTCCGCCGGACACATGGTGGCACTACGTACTTAGTGGAGACCTGCTGCAGCTTGGGTTCCCTCCATCCTGCCTTGAACATGGAGCCCCACCAAGCAGAACAGAGGTAAACACACACACACACACACGCACGCACGCACACACACACACACACACACACACACACACACACACACCTACCAGATACTCCAGATTACATTGATAATACCAAAAATATTGGCCCATAGAAATAATACAACACAGCGATAACAGAATGCTATCTGGTTTGATCATGATACCACAACTAAACGCAAGCAGAATATCAACTCCCGCAAACAAGAAATAAGAAACTGGGCCTCACATCACTGAAATGACAAAATAAAACAAGACTGACAGCCTCTATCTGACACGGGTGAAACCCAGTAGCTCGAAAAGCCGCCGTCTTGATGTGGCCGACGAGAATTACAGTGAACGTTTGAGTGCAAAAAGTGGCGTCGCGGCTTCCCTATGTGAAGCCATGTAAATAGAGCAGTTATAAGAGGCTTTCAGGGCTGCGTGTGAGCAAATATGATTTCATTAAACAGGATATGAGCTCTCCTTTTCTGATGGCTGCTAATCTAGATTAAGGTTTGTCTGGATATTTCACAAATAGATGTTGGAAGAATCGGGCAAATTAAATACACCCCAGTCATCCAATCTATTCAAACAGGGTCAAAAATATAGAGGAATTTCTGCTCTTTATTCAAACGTCATTATCTCTTTAATTAAATTATTCCCAAATTATTTCTCTGTTAAAATTATAATCTATATAAAGGAATAATAATAACTTCAATATATTTGTTTTAAATGGGGAGATTTGCCTGCATGGGATGCACATCAATCTGTTTTTTTTTTTTTTTTTTGAAAGGCACTGGTAGATTTACATTTGTTTAATTATGGGAGCTTGCGATCGTCTCTATCTGAACTGCGAGTGTGGAAAAAGAATTGTAGGGCCTCAATTAAATCTGATGTTAATTAAATCTGATCTTGTTTTGTGTATTAATCAAGCGGCAATTTTAATCTAGTGAATACACAGACTGTAATAAGAAATGTGGATATAGAGGGAGAGCAAGAATTATTTTAATTTCATGCTTGTGATGGATGTGTGTGTGTGTGTTTTTTATATTTTATTTAGCTGACTTGCATTAGTTCCTAATCTGCCCCCCCTCAACCCACCACCCCACCCTCCCTCTTTCTCCCCAGCCTGTCTTTTATGCAATCTGAGCATCAGATTCATCCAGTGCTAAATGTCTGCACACATATAAAGAGAATGTGAAACGGCTTGCGTAATTTGGCCTACATTCAATGAGGTGCCTTAATAACTGCTGGTGAGTTATTATGTGGAGAACTGTTGTGTGGAAAGGCTTTTAAAAAAAAAAAAAAAAAAAAAAATAGTGTTGACGTATGAAGGCTAATATTTCATTTATTTCCCCCCAAAGAGCGCAGAGAATGGAGGCTTGTTCGCATGTAAGTGCTCCCATTTTCTACCTTTCTCTGATTCAAACGTCTTTAATTCATCCTCACTCTGAGTTTCTGCTTGTGCGTCGACCTACGAGTGTGCGCCTACAGAGCGCGCTCGTGTGTGTGTGTCAGAGTGTTAATTATGTTTACATCAGCATTAAACTGCACCCTTATCAGATGTACTATTCCTTTTCAGAGGCAGGTTCTTGGTAGAGTGACACCAGAGATAAGTGGGAAAATTTACTCTGTGGTCAGCAACTCTTTCCACAGACACACACACTTTATTTCCTCTGGTTATTTTAAGCAAATGTTCCCCCTGAATGCAGAGATAGCGCGGGAAACTCAACCTCTATCCAAACCACATTAGGCTAATTAACAAACTCATTTAAAGCCGGAGAAATATTGATTGCCATACATTTGGAGACGTAGAGGATGGAGGTGAGGGAGGGAGGGTGGGGGGAGGCGGAGGAGGAGGAAGTCAGGGGAAATAAATAAATAAGAGTCTGGCAGGTGTATGTAAATTGTTTGTTGGCAATGGAGAAATTTAAATTACAGTTCAATCAGAGAGGAGGAGAGAGGGGGAAGAGAGTGGTGAGCACCCTGTGATTTCCCGTCTCCACGCTTAGTTGATATTTCACTGGGTGAGGATTGAGCGCTACGGGTGCATTTCACACCCTGAATGAGAAAGGCAATCTCGCTCAGCCGACTAGAACAATAATTAGAATGGAGATTAAATAAAAATAATTAGAAAAAGTTCATCTAGTTTTGATGTATTAATTATTCCGCCCCTGCTTTATTCCAAGTCTAATTATCTGCTTCAGTGAAAATGCCAAGATTTTCTGTGAGTCATAAAAAATTACATTCATGTAATTATGTCAGCAATTTGGGGGGAAGTCAGCTAAGCAGAGCGTCGGCTCTCTACTCCCCCCCAGTTTAAAGTAAGTAACTTCTAACTACTTATAACTTATAAGTTAATACAGTCCCTTTCAAGCCAGGGGTATAAATAATAGAATGCAATGGGAGATTATTTACTCTTTAAATGAGGAGCTGCTCTCTCTCTGCTCTCCCAGCTCCCCGACACTTCCCGCCTTCACACTCACATGCTCCGCACACCACAATGAAAACAAGACGAGTTTTTATCCATTCTTGGTCAGTAGATAATAATTTGCATATAAATGGAAATATTTATTGTGACAAAAAAATAAGGAAAGGGAGATGTAGGAAGTAATATGCTCATTTTTCAAAAACTCATGGGGCCCAACTGTGATATCTGTATTTTAGGAGTCAAGCAGTTTAAGAAATAAGACGAAGTGAATCTGAAAAAAAGAGAAGAAAAAAAAACTGAGAGAAAGAATAAATAAATAAATAGCAGGAGAAGAAAGGGAGAGGGGAGCCAAGGGAACCTTTTAAGATGTTTACTACACAAATGGAGTCTCCAGAGAAGACAGCGTCCTGATGAAATATGAGAGATAGCTGTCGACATTCTGTACTTTTCTCCTGGCTGTGTAGATGGAGGCAGGCAGGCTGGAGGACTAAGCTGTAATGACTTCCCTTCCTCTACCTGCCTCACCGGGGGAAACCAATAAAGTTACAAAAATAAACTTTACAGATGTGGAAAATGTATTACCGAGATAGGAAATAGGTGACTACACTTGAAAAGAAATAGAATATTGAAGGTGCGCCCAAAAGGAAAAAAAAAAAAAGCAAGAACCTTAAAAAAAAAAATGCAAATGTAAACACACTTTACATTTATTTTATTCAAACCGTAAAGTGATACATAAAAGTGAGAATATCTTTAACATTTTTTTTGATAAGTCACACAGGGTGGCACGGAAATGCAAACCTGGGCTTACACAGTAATCAGTCAGAGCAGGCACTTTCGAATGCTGGGAGGATACATGGTGCAAACATGTTAAACAGGCACGTTTGTTAGTTTTGTGTCTGCTCTTTTGAAAGTTAAATTACCATTCATAAGCACCTTTTAAATGGCTGAACTACAAAGCATTACAATAAGGAAGTTGCCTTTTTTCTCTCCTCCATACCGTTTGGATTCATTAAATTATACCCAGTGTGGTGCGATGACTGTGCACACGGCTGCTGGGGCTCCTGTGTGGAACCAATATGCATTGAAATAAAATGTATGCGAGCGTATGTACACAGTGCAGATGTGATTGTGGAGGTGTGGGATGCATGTTAGCCCAAACTGATTGAAATCGATAGGAAACAGGAAGAGGTGTAGAGTGTTACATAGTCGCTCGTTCTGGTACAGCAGAGCTGTTAGCGTGCCTGCTCCCCATGTAATGGCTTCACATGAGCATACATACATATGAAGCCCCACAGCAGCGAGCTCTGAGCAGATAAGGGCTGAAGCTCTTTGACTTTCTATTTCCTTTTCACAAAGCCAGCCAAGACTCCAGCTGTCAGGGTTCCTGTCATGCCCCTCACTTAAAATATGGTGAAATCTGTGCAAAAACTTTTTTCTAAGAATTTTACTTCAGTCTTTTCTTTGAAACAATACTCACTAGTCATGTGACTGGAAAAGGTTTAGAAAACAAAAGCTAATATTCAATGCTGGATATCAGTTTTTACACATTTTACTATTGTCAGGCCAAAAATGTACTTTCCCTGGCAGAATTTTACTCATATGTTGTCTCTGAAACAGCACGTAGGCAGTAATAATTTGACAGGAGAAGCTTTGTAAGAATGACAATATTCAGCCCAGAAATGTTCAAAATTCTCCTTTTTTTTTAGATTTTTACTCACACCTTTTCTTTGAAATTGCACTGAGAAAATTGAGATTAATATGACTGGGAAGGAATCTGAGAAAGAAAGCTAATATTTCATACTAGATTTCACTATTTTCACATTGACACAGTGACAATTTTTGGGGCAAAAATTAGCTTTTTTTCACCAGAATTTTATTAATTTAGAACAGCGGTTGGTGAATCTCTCTTTAATAGACGGGTAACAGAGATTGGCTCTAATGGAAGAATTAAATAAAGCAAAAACAGTGAATTTTAAAATGTGAAAAATTCTCAAAGCCTTTTTTGTTTCTGCGTAGCTACGATCAAGAAGTAACCTAAATCATTCGGACGTCTGGCGACAGCGTGATATCTGATCTTTAATAAAAGACCAATACCATCCTGATATATGTGCGAACTGATATCCGTCTCACCTCAACATATTTTTCATCTGAGACATGCACAATCCAACTGTTGCCACATGTTGATAAAAAATGTTTGAATCCGACATGTGAAGAGCGTTTGTGCACGGCTCACAGATATACTTTCTCATCCTGTGCAGCCTTCTACTTTCTCATTTGGTTTCTTTCTTTCGACCCTCTATCTGTCTCTTGCATCTGCTGAGGAGACACCATGTAGGAGTGGTGGTTATCAGGCCTTGATCAATGCAAGCAGGAAACATACTGATTAGAATATGAACAGACCGCAGAGAGAGGAAAATATGGCCACACACACACACACACACACACA
>JBCAUF010000085.1:2589396-2599994 GCA_038406115.1 Haemulon aurolineatum | reverse complement strand
GTTTCAAATCCGATTTTTCCTTTAAACCCCTAATCTTATATATGAAGTGTGTGTGTGTGTGTGTGTGTGTGTGTGTGCGGCAGGGAACAGTACAACACACCACTAAAGGCCGTGTCAGTCAGGTGGTGCAGGTGTCGTATCTGTGTCTGTCCGTCCCCCATAGTCATCAGCACATAAAGAATTGAGCTTTGTGCCATACACACTCATGTTACCTCAACTTTACCCTGTGGAGGAGCCAGCCAGAGTGGGGGGGGCATGGGTCTGTTACCTGTAAGGGACTGTGGGAATGACCCACAAGAGTTGTGGGTCAGCACCCGGTCACACATCCGTCTGGAGTTGCCACTGAGTCAGAAGGTTTTAAATTCTGTCGCTCAATTTCTGAAACTTTTATCATAATAGGATCAACAAGTGTTAACACAAGCAACGAGAAGCAAAGATGTAGCAAGGGTACAAAATTAATGAAGTGCCCATAAATTTGATGTTATTGATGCTTAGCAGATGAAATTTGAGTTATTTTGAATACTAATTAACTTTTTCTGAGCCACTGTCCCTGGCCACACTTGATCGAATCATGTTGTTGTTACGTGGTGGTAGTTCCTACTTCCGATTCGTTCTTTTTTCGCTTTCTTCTGGAGCAGGGACTCAAGGTGTTGCAGCTATTTTGTCTCTTTTTTGAATTTCTTGCATTGGTGGATTGAAATGCCGGCCGTTTACTAAATCTTGACAACAACCTAATCATTAAACCTCTCAAAACCAGCCAGATTATTTGGTTACAAATTGTAGGCTAAATAGTATTTGTATGTTCCAATCAGTACCCAGTCCTATCCTGGCTGTAAGACTAGTAGAAATGAACAAACATTGATGGTGGTGGGCATGGCCGGCGCCAGGATTTTTTCTCTACCGGGGCTAATGGGGGGGCTTGACCAATATGTGAGGGTGCTAATTTTAACTTACTATATACATGTATTAAAATATAACATGAAATTCTAGTGGGGCTTAACTGGGGCTAGACACATTTTTGACGGGGCTATAGCACCCCTTAGCCCCGGTGTAGAGCCGTCCATGGTGGTGGGGCTACTGAGCAGACCATGGGGTTCAGATGACACTGCCCGTCAAGCCAGTGTAGGTTAGCAAATAAAACTGTAGAGAAAAGTCTGGGTCAAGCTGTCGAGTGTCTGATCGTCACTTGGGTGGGACTTGGATGAAGCAAGGATCCATATTTCACCGTGTGTACTGAAAACTGTAACAACCTGAAATTGCTGAAGTCAAACAATCGGTAGAAAACAGAATGAATTTCTCCATTTCACATGAATTCCCCGTGAATCAGGATTCAGTTAGAGTTCACAGAAGTTGTAGTTGCATTTTTGAAAATGAAACAGTCAGTCTGAGATCCTTAACTTACTCCAAACATATCACCATGTAACAGAACTACTGCTTGCGCTCCTTTTGTCCGATCCATTCCAACGAGCGCTGCGATGGCACCACAAAGTCCCTCCTGTTGGAACACCTGGCTGTTTAAGGGGGCTCCTCGAGGACCCCGAGGTCCAGGGGCCGAACCTGGAGCTTCCTTTAGCGTGAGCCGCGGGGCCACGCTGCCTTTTGTCCCCGGGACGGCAGTGCTGCTCGGATTCCCCGCTCCCATTCCCAGCTCCGTAAGAGAATACCCCAACTACATGGGGTCCAAGGAGTGGTCACGACATCAAGTGCATGTGAATGCGCGCATTTGTGTGTGTGTGTGTGTGTGTTTGTTGATCTGCGTTGTCGGCTGAGTGACGGGGTGGATGTCCATGTGCTGCAGCTGACTGGAGCTGAATAGTGCACCTGCATGATTGTTAGACGTGCGGACCCCTCACCCCTGACTTCTGGCCTGTAACTGTAGACCTGGAAGACTGGAGTACAGCAGGGGTGTACCAGACCTCCCAATGCAGAGATCCACTGTGTGTGTGTGTGTGTGTGTGTGTGTGTGCATTTGCATTGTATCCGTACGAGGGTGTGCATGAGAGCATGTGCTCTAGGTGTGTGGTTGGGTCATCTGTGGATCCCGTTCACCTTGAAACTTCAAGGTGGCGTGCGTTGATCTAAAACACAAAACTTCCTACGTGAGCGAACAATGGTGTCAGGGTCCCGAGTCCAGGGTTCAAACAAAGGGCCCAGGAAGTGTACAGAAGCCTGTTTGGCAGCTCGGAACATGTGAAGCCAGCTGTGAAGGACATTAGGCTGTGTGACGCAGGGGCCGCTGAGAATTACATCGTACAGTATGGTTGAGAGGAGAGCTCGGAGACGAACGCCCCTGCCTGGCCCCAGCTGTCCCTTTAAGAGCTGGGTTATTACTGGCTTTATTGTTATTACTGCCTGTTTTTTAAAGGGGCAGGCGAGCCAGGGGAGTAATCCGCCCGTCAGCACTCACATTAATGGCCTAATTGGTCTCTTCTCTCCCAGTCAAAACGCAGGCCTCAGCCTCACGGAAATGCTAAGCCCTCGGAGTCCCTCGCGCTTAAATACCCGAGAAATGCATGATGTCTCTGCAAAGTGGAGCCGTCACTACCCTTCTCTCGCTCATTCACATTGTTGTCATTCCTGTTTTTTTTTTTTTCTCTCCCCCTCTCTTCTCTGCTTCCCTCCATCATGCTGTGCGTCATTTTGTGGCACCAACTCTGAGAGAACTTCAGTGGGTTTAACCTCCGGGCTTAAAGTGGGTAATGTGTTGTCAACCAAAAGGCTAATATTTAGACATGACATGATAAGCAGCATTACATACAATAAAGAATGGCTCACTGGGGAGTTGTCTTTTAATGAGGGGAATTTTTTATTACTTTTGACTTTTTTACATGATTTGTCATCAAAGGATGTTTCATAAGCTGTTTGACTCATTCTTGTTCTGCGGGACCCTCGATTAAAATGTAAAATTACACTCATCAGTTGTTAAAGTTCGTAGATAAATTGATTATTTGTTCAAAGGGGAACTGATTGATAACCATTTTAGGCATGTGTCATGCAAATATCCCAACATTTATATGGCATATGGTGTTCATTCACAAACTGTCATGACTAATGATGAGTGTAGTTCACAACAAAAAATCTGTTATGCAAGTTCTTATTCAGCACACAAAAAGTGGACGAGTGGAACACATTGTGCTGTTGGCCTGCAACTCGAGGATTGTTTAATTATTGATTATTCTGTTGATTTTTCTTTTCTTTTTTTTTTCAAAGAAAGTTCTCGAGGCTCAAGATGACATTTTGAAATTGAATTTTAAACTGAAACTGAGTTTTGTGAAGATAGCAAGAAGAAGCAAAGCCTTAACCAGCAAATGCTTGACATTTTGGTTGATAAATACTTTTAAATGAATCAAAAGCACTACCTGCCGGATCAGCTTAAAACACAGGGCTGCAATAGCAAAGACCATCTTATCACTGCCAATTAGGATGTTTTAGATTCCGTTCACTGGCCATCACAATCTGGTATTTGGATGGGTTGCTGGCAGAGTTTACTCTCCCCACAGGACAGAACGTAAGTGCTAAATCCAAATTGCCACCTAAAACCTAGTGGGTGTCCATCCAGACAAAACTGGCCTCTTCATCGTTGGATCTCATGCCTCCCTTGTCTCTTTGGTATCCGTCGGTTAGTTAGTATGAGTCTGCCGTGTGCCGTTTACTGATGCCACTTCACATGATTTCCAGGTATTGAAGTTCACATCTTTCATTTGGTACTCACTGCCATTTCAAGCCAGCAGTGTTGCAGCTTTAAACCCCCCCAATATGGCTTCAATCCTGCACTGCTGGCAGCCGGGGACTTAAGTGGAGCAGTTTGAGGTGTTAATGCCTTGCTTGGGGGCACTATAGCAGGAGGCTATTCATGGGGGAGTCCCTGGGTGACATCAGACCGACTCTCAGACTCGGTGTCCCTTTTCAATTTTCGCTAAAATTCCCAAACTTGCCTCAAGCTTTCCTGTGTGTCCTTGCAGGAGAAAGTTTCCCCTTGATGGATGATGTAACAGAATTTAGAGTTGATGCAGGTCGCTCGCAGAGCAAATCTCCACTTCTTCTTCTTCTTCTTCTTTTTTTAATTTTAAACATCTCTGTGCACCGTCACCCTCCATTTCAGGCCCCGACTAAAACACCACTTTCAGCTTGTTAGCACCCGCTATTAGCTTTACAAATGATATTGTCACTTTTGTTCCAAGCACAACCACAGCTTTGTCGAAACATTTCACCACATCCCTCTTTTGGCAGCGCTCTCAGACTTTATCCATCATAATCTAATTGTTTAGATGGCAGGCAACATTTCTAAATGTTCCGAGTGTCAATCCGGGGAGCTTTCCGTCACCCCGTGTTCCCCCGCGAGTCGTGTGCGGGAGAGGTCAGCCACAGTGTGAACGCAGCTATCTGCAGACTGGGGGTTAGCCAGCTAAATGAAGAGATTAGTACAATGTGAACCGCCACAGGTGGACGCAGTTATTCTATCATTTCCTAAACTTAATTAAATCAGCGACAGAGTGAGGACGAGGACGAAGAGGCGGGAGCGATCGCTGCCTATCAACGTGGCCATCGACATAAGCGGCTACTCAGTAGTTTAATTTTTAATTTTAGCCCCCTTCTCCTGCTCCCCTTTAGGCGACCGACACACACACACACACACACACACACACACACACACACACACACTGGTGCTCCCATGCCAGATCAGCCAAGATAGGAGGTTAGGGGCTCGAGGTTGGAGGTGAGGCAGTTGAGCTCAGTTGGCAGTGCAGTAGGATTGTGTGTGTGTGTGTGTGTGTGCTGTGGAGGGTGGAGTTTTGGGAGAGCTCATATGTTAGTGTAACTGAAGCTGTCATCCAGCCCCAGGGTCACCTCCCCAAAGCACGCCGGCTGTCTCTTTTAATAGACTAAACACATATGTCTCTCTATACCAACACATGATGAGGGGAGAAAGGAGGGGGGCGCATGAGAAGGGGGGGAGGAGGTGGGGAAGGGGGTTGTGGATTGACTTCATAATTGGCCTGTCACAATTTTTTAATGGTTAATGGAAATTGACAATAACATGAGACGTCGCCATTAGGCCACATGGCACCCCGTGCTTTGATTAGCAGGAGCTGCAGCCACTTTCCGTCGCTTGTTAACTGGTTGCATCTGAAACAGCAATCAGTTAATGACTGAAACCAAGAAAACCAACCCGCCCCCTCCTGGTTAACACTTTCTGCGAGGTGCACTATATATATATGTATATAGCGTGCATAATGAGACAGACAGGGAAAACTTTAGCCTCCTGTCTCATGACAGCGATGTGGTGGCTGATGCAACATCGTTCGTTTAGGATGTGCATGCAGTCCGTGTTAATGTGCATTCAGTCAACCTGCTCGGAAGAATCAGACATGCGTGTCTCAGTCTGTCAACTCTGTGCAACTTTGTGCCACAAATTGTGCAAACATCATAAGTCATAACTGCTTCCATTGATCAAATAGATTGTAGAAATATTCATTTTGAAAGGTGTCATTAGAGGATTATTGTGTCAATGTTAATGTGTTTTTTTAAAGATATGTTGTATGCATTTTCAGAGGGCTAATAAATGCATCACAATCATGAATCTTATTGCACAAGAGCAAAGTTTTATAATGTTTTTTCTCCCAAAACAAAAAACATTGACTGTATGTTCAAGATGAGTTTATTTAGGAAACAGTGAGTAATGAACTTATGAATCAGGCTTTAAGATGATCTACATTTGCCTTCACCCACATACATGTTGCTCAGATGTGATTAAGAAACTTCACCATGCATTGGTATAGCACTACACTACTATAGTAGTGAATTGTTGGAGCATAGTATAACACAACAGTGAAGAGGCTGCAGAGGGCAAAAGAGGAGAGTAGTGGAAAGTAGGTTGGCACTGATGTAAGAAAGTGGAGGTGGTTCGAAAATGGTGAGGTGGAAAGCAATTTAGTAGTATGAGTTTTTCTCCTGTAATGAGTGTTGTGATGCATTCCTCACAATAATGACTATTTAATATAATTTATAGTTATAGTTGGTTATATGGAGGTCTTTACTGCATGCCCCAGGACTCATGTCTACGTGGAAAACTGAACAATGGTTTTGGTGGTGTGATGAATAATTTAGCCAAATGTAGGTCAATGTGGCACCAAACTGGTTTGTTTTCGGCTATGCCCGTGCAGGTCTTAGTCATTGCGATGCCCTGTGAGTTTTAGTGAAATGACAGGTGAGGGAAGCTGAAAAACAGTTTCGTCATTGCCAAGATGTGCAGTTGATGACATTTTTGAGGAAATCAAATTGGTTCTTCTTTTTGAAACTTCACACACAAAATCTCTTCACCATCAAAGCTCGATTCCATCCATTGCACTTGGCTGCGGTCAGCCTGTGCCCTTGTTGTGTGAAGAAAATTCCCCAAACCACTTCTGCTCCACAGATAACATTTCTGTTGAACATGTGTTTGCTCAGCATCTAGCTAAACATGCATGTTTATGTCAAAATACGACAAAATATGGACACCGATTCTGTTTGTGACTCATATGGTGAATTCAAGCTGACCACATCTGCTGCGTCATTGTGAGGGCATAAAATACCAACTAACCTTTGAAGACAAACAAGGTCAGGTGTTGTTTGACTATGAAGAGGATTCATTTTAGCTGCAGTATCACTTCAGGTTATTAGTTGGCCAACCGAGTAGCTCAGCTAGTCAGCTCCTAGACACTTATTTACTGTAGTAGGTGCTAGTGGTGTTTCACCTGCTGTAACAATAAAGTATAACATCGACAAGCATTAGCTGCCGAACAGCACCTTTTTTAAGATGGCTAAAGAATGTGTTTTGTTGAAATAATGCAGAAACATTGATTTGGTCCTTTTAAAGCAAATCAGAAACTGTACATAGTTTACTAAAGGCCTAACACATTTTTGCCCATTTTGGTTATTGGAAACATCCCTACTGTATAAATTCCATCATTTTTCAATAGTAATAAAAATAATAATAATAATAACAACAATCTTGTCCCTCAAAGGGGAAATCCATTCTACAGCAGCAGAAACACAACACAAATACATACACCACATACAAAATACAAAAAATTGATGTTAGCTAGCATGCTAATCAAATCTGTTTAATCTACAAGTGTTTAGCTAAAAAGCTGATCGTCCCGTAAAAGAAAAAATGTTCAATATTAGTCACTGTTCAAGTTCTATCTCATGTACCGAGTTGTATTACTAATAAAGCTATGATATTGCTGATATTAACATAGCTCTTCTTTGAGGCTAACTCTGGTGATGTTTGCAAGAGCAGGAAGAAGAGTGGAGGCAGAGCAGAGGTTGTGGTGGTGGGGGGCTATCAGCGCACCAGAAGGGGTCCAGAAGTGAGTCAGAGGAGCCCCCCACCCCCTTTCAACCAGGCAAACAGGCTCTTCAGAGAGCTGCTGGCTGGCTGTGCTGTTGAACTTGGCCTTGCCGTCACTCCAGGGTAACCCAACACCCAGCACAGAGGGGCCTGACAGACCTGGGGACGGGGGGTTGGGGCTAGGGGGGCAGGGGCCCGCTGGGATGCAGAGTGCATTTCAAACCCATCAGTGTCAGTTAGTTCACTAAGTGGTGACATAATCACCATCGCCATGGCTGTTCCTCTGGGAGAGCCAGGCCGGGAGGGAGAGGCGGTGGGAGCCCCGGGTCCTCTCCTCCTCACTTCAGTTGCCCCGCTGGGGTGGATTAGGGGCGCTTTAACCAAACTCTTCCTCTATACTATTACCTATTTCTCAGAACTGTGATGTTAGGAGGATATAGTACACTGATCAGTGTAATCCACACACAACACACTCCAAAGCTAATTATTATAATATGAAATTATTAAACAATTTAATTTATAAAACATATAAAACATTGCAAACCAACATAAGTTAGAACAGAGAATAAAATGGTTTCATGAATAATCACTACTTGTGTTTTTGCATGTTTCAGTGCTCTAAGTATTACGAGCCTTCACTTAAGTAAAAATACTGTGTAAAAAAATCCAGCTGTTGGAGGTGATAAACTATATTTTCATATCAAAAGTAAGAGTACTCATTCTGCTGTAAAATGTCCCCTGTGAGTAATATGTTATCACACGTATATGACTATTAGCTGCATTAATGTGTAAGAAATATTCATTCTTGTACTGTACCTAGTGGCAGTTTTAACTACTTTATATCCAGTTAGACTAGCTATCAGCAATTGGAAATGTGAAAAATGTACAAGGGAAACGTCTCTTCAGTGGAAAAATCAGAGAAGTCATTCATGATGTAACACAATAAAATACACTGACAAACAAAAAAAGCCAAAGGGATGTGCATGCTACTCATAGGCAATATGTTATACTGCAGATGAAAAGTTGATGCTATATTTGTTGACTTACTCTGGATTGGTTAAATGATAAAAAAAAACAAAAAAACAAAAAAACAAAAAAAACAACAACCCCAAAACAACAAAAAAATAACAAAAAACCCCAAAAAACAGTAGCACTGGTGTCACCAAATTCAGTCCTTAATATGCACATTAACATAGCCACAGCTCCACATCTGATAAACTGCTGTGTGTGACTTTGAATGTTCAGTGTTTCGTAATTTTCCATTAGCTTTTTTGAATTTGCCTCCATTTGTGTCTTTTAGTGTAAAGTTCAGCATAATGCTGAGGTGACTACATCGATTCGCCCTAATGAAGTCGCTCTTGAGCAATGAATACGCAGCAGAGTTCGCCACTGTTTTGCTTCCTGTTTCAACCACATGAATAGTGAGGAAACTACCAGGGCTGTCACAGGAAGACAACAGGTCCGATCCAAATGACTGTCGTGACTTTTCACAGAGAACTTGAAAGTGATGCTGTTTTTCACATCTCACCTACACGTTTCCATTTAAAAATCTGAAAAGGAAGGGGCTTGTGAGACACTCCTGCCGTCTCCTCACTGCCGCTGCCTCTCTTAAAGTCACACGACGCCTCGTTGTTTTTGTTGTAGCATGGATTTCTCTTCCACGAATTTTGAAAGGTGCAGCACATGAGTCACATTGCAAACTCAAAAATAGATGTACAGGAGAAGTACATTTCATACCAAAAGACCCAAATTATCCACCATGTGTCATAACTGGCACAAAATGCATCTTCATAAGAGAAAATGTGTACTTTTTTAAAATCATTATTGTTGTTTTAATTTGGAAGATGCTTCTGCTAAATTAGGACTTACTTAAGTTCACTCAAATAGCAACAAGACCTAACTGGCCTCTAACCTGTAAAAATGTTTAAAATGAACCAAGCTGTAACTTAAAAAAGTTAATTATGTTCATATGCTACTATGTTACAAAAGAAAGGAAATGTTTTTTGAATGAAACGTAATGTTGTCTTCAAGTATCTTATTCATCACCATGATGAGAATTTTTGATTGATT
Organism: Haemulon aurolineatum; assembly: GCA_038406115.1. Taxonomy (NCBI): domain Eukaryota; kingdom Metazoa; phylum Chordata; class Actinopteri; order Lutjaniformes; family Haemulidae; genus Haemulon; species Haemulon aurolineatum. The sequence goes on along the minus strand of JBCAUF010000085.1, from coordinate 2,590,591 downwards.
CCGAAACTGTCTTTATAAAGTTCATAAACCCTTTCTGGTTATATTGTTTACTTCATCAGTTAACTGAAACCTGAAGTTACAGAATTTGCCCTAATCTCAATCACAATGCAACAACAACCACATCCGGGACTCAGGACTTCATGTACAGAACTTGAACACCCCTTCACTCACTCTTTATGACTTCCGTCCAGTACAAGAACGTAGGACTTGAGAAATTGTACCCCGACATAAAACCCTGGCAGCTACAAAGCATCCAAAATAAATAAACTGATAGTAAATGAATGTAAAATTTCATTCAAAAGACAGGGTTCAGCAGTGATGCTACCAACATGGCCTTGGTTATCACAACTTAGAGTATTGGTGGGTGGGAATGAGGGATCATGTCATTGTTTCAGTACTCCCACATAGTTATTTTTCTTATCCTTTCATCTGTTGCTCATTTTCTCAATTAATCAATGAGTTTGTTGGTGTATGAAATGCCAATAAGTGCTGAAGAATTTTGATCATTTTCCCAAAGCCCAACGTGTCATCCTCAAACGTCTTGTTTTGTCCAAAGATATTCAGTCTTAGAAATTAAACAACATAAATTATTTACATTTGAGAGGCTGAAGTCAGAGAATTTGGACATTTTGTCTATAAAAAAAATGCCTCAATGATTAATTGATTATTAAAAATAGTTGCTGATTAATTTCACGGTTGTTAATTGATTTGTCATTGCAGCGGTACTCCCAAGTAACTACCTATATATACATTATATAGTGCCAAATATGAGGAACTATCAAATAGAGCTGTTACGATTCACTGTGTTGCTGACTTCTTTTAATCAGATGCGACTTTTTGGATATCTGCATACAAAGATGTTTTCATAGTTCTAAACTAAAGGCATTACAAAAAGTATTATTTTTTGATATCTGTACTGGATCTGAAATTTCAAACGATACCCAGCGTTAATCCACACGGTCTGCACCTGTCTGCAAGCATCCTGGGCCAAGAAGGGGAGAGTTAGAAGCAACAAGAACTGCCGTGGAAAGTTAATTAAATGTGAAATACAGCAGTAAAGTACTTCTCAACATTCCCTAAAAGTTAAACAGTTGGTTAGAGGGAGGTTTATGTTACTAAGTTGCAGAGGTGTCAAGTAACGAAGTACAAATACTTTGTTACTGTACTTAAGTACACTTTTTAGGTATCTATACTT
>JBCAUF010000085.1:2488473-2501285 GCA_038406115.1 Haemulon aurolineatum | reverse complement strand
TTGTTCTCGCCGCGTGACTGTTGCCATTTTTTACGCCCAAAAGACCAGGAGAGAGAGAGAGAGAGAGAGAGAGAGAGCGGGGTTTCAGCTCCCCTCTGTCCTCTCCTCTCCTCCGTCTTTCCATCCGCCACATCTGACGTGACAGTTTCTTTCCCCTTCTCCCTCCTCACTCACTCACCCCCCCTCCTCTGCCTCCACCATCCCCTCACCCGCCCCCCCTTTCTCGTCAGCTTTATTATGAAAAGTACACAGTTTCGATAGAGTGCCCTTCTGACATTTTCGACTTATTAGCTAGTTTTCGTACCGTCTTCAATCAACCTCCTTAATCCTCATAGGGAGAGGCGCTTTTAATTCACTGATGGACTGATAAGGGGCGCCGAGCAGAGCGGCGGAGAAGCGAGCGGCAACGCTAGCGAAGCAGGCCTCGGATGAGGAGGGGAGGAAAAAAAAAAGAAGAAAAAAAAAAAAGAAAAAGAAAACGAAAAGACGGGAAAAAAACGATTTACACGTAGATGAATCGTGCTTACAAGATGGAACCCTGGGCATTAGGAGCGGATCTGAATTTCCTATCTGTCATTTTTTTTTCACCCTCCCTCTCTTCCTCAATTCCCCCCCCTCCCCTCCACCCCAAGCCGCCGCATTCGTTCAGTGTTTTTTTTCTCCCTCCCTCTCTCTCTCTCCCCTCCTTCTTCTCCGCCATTACCCTTGCTGATTGCAATCTTTAAGCGCCATTGGGCCCACTGCTTCTGCAGTTTTTAATCTGTCTTTAATCCCATAGATTTTAAATATTCCCCAGCTCCCGGAGACTGGAGGCAATTAACTGCCCTTCTGATGCTCTCCTTATCAGTTGCCTCCTTGTATCTCTCTGAAGCAGCCTCAAGACACTGCCAGAGCTGACAAATAATACCGCCATTTACCGCCGAGCATCCTCGGGGAGTGGAAGGGAGCGCGCGGCGCAGCCACCGCCGCATTCTAAACAGGTATTTGGTAAACATATCATACAGAGGGAGAGAGAGGGAGAAATATACTGCAACAACACTCCCAAAAGCGATGTATGTTTGTCTGGCTGCCGCCTCGCAAGTGTGTATGTGTGTTCTCTGCTCACGCCGAAGACAAAAGATTGTCCTCCAGCCCTGTGCTGATGTGAGGAGGCTGCGCTGTATGGGATGCATAGCCTGCTGCGTTGATACTAATACATACAATCTGCTCTGCGGTCGCCCTCTGAGAGGAAATGAAATGAATACGACATGTTTGAGACGTATCTGCGCTGCTTTTCCTCTCACTCTTTACCATTTTTATTTTTTTTTTGCTGTTGTTGTTTTTTTTTCCGCCTTTTGTTCTGCAGCGTCGACTTGCGGTGACGTACGACGGTAAAGTCCAACATAGGCAGAGCATAGGAGAGCCGCAGCGGCTCGGTATTTACAAAAAAAGAAAGAAACAAAACGTATGAGACACAGATGCTGAAACATCTGCATCGATTTTTATCATCGATTTTCTTTTTTTCTTTCCCCCTCTTCCCCTTAGCCGTACAATTACGCACAATAGCCGAAGTATGATTTTAGGGGACCCGCAGTTCCAAACAGACAGAGGGAAAAAAGGTCAGAGGATGAGTACAGTATATCAGACACAGATGCACGGCATGTTTTGCTTCAGCCTTTCATTTACTGTAGAAGTCTGATATGCTTGATTACTAATTGCTTAAGTAAAGTTTAGAGACTGAGAGACCCAACAGACACAACTTAAAGGTAGGATTGGCATGTGATGACACGATAGAAGCTCTTTCTTTGCGTTGAACCTTCGCCGTGCGGGGTTACAGATTAGAGAAAGAAAGAGGCCGCAGATGCGACGCTGACCCCTGACCGGCTGCTGCGCTCACTCCGTCGCTCTTTCCCACACTCGCTCTCAGAAATCAGGCAAAAAAAACCGTCATTCCACAGCTCGTTCCCCCAAAGATGCCACCAGAGCATCTCAGCACCACTGCTCTCTTATTTTTTGAGCCCTGGGTTTGTTTAGCTCAGACGTGACCTTTGCCAAATCGGGGCCGGGGGTTCACACGAGATGGCCAGCTTTTTCTTTTTTTTTTCCCCTTTTTTTTCTTCTTTGCAATCTATCCAATCAACTCCTCTTGATAATGCGTCCTATGGCAGCGCGATGAATGCAATCAACCAGCCAGTGCGCCACAAGCCCCGCTAACAACACCACAAGACACTGCAGCTAAGCCAAACCCGGCGGGCTCAGCCAAGCCGACGAGATAACCATCAGCTAAGAGCTTTGTGACATCATCAGGCAGAGACGGCTACTGACTCCATGCCAGGTTAGAGAGCTGCTAATCCAAACCACAGACTACAATAACACAGACAGAGACAAAAGCAGGGAATGTGCATCATTACAAACACTCTTAAACTCTTAAGCTCTTTGTTGACCCGAACAACGCCATCGCTGTAATGGAGCATGTACCTTTTTCCGGTCACTGCTCAGCGGGGCGAGATGAGATCCGCTGATCATAATTCCCAATTTCTCATAATTCCCGCCTCTGTTGACTTCGCAAACCAATCCGAGCGCCACGTATCCGTGTTGTCCCCATCCTCATAACCAAGTCAAACTAACCCTTCGCTTGACAGCCGCTGGCATTATCTTCCCCTCTCTAGTGTTGGATTACAGCGCGCACGGGCTCCGTACCATTAAAATCACATTCAATTACCGAGAGGCAGGGAAGATTGGCTAGACAGCAGCTCGGCTAATGGGCAAGGTCGTCAAATTATGATTGCAAATGCAGTGCGTACGCTGGCACATGTATATAAACAGAGATAATTAAAAAGAAATCTGCCTCTCAGACGTTCTGATGCATATTTCAGTCGTGTTTTCATGGGATCTGCCACCCCAGTGCATTTCATCTCTCGTCGCACGCAGCCGAGGAGGGCATTGGCCGGGCGGCCCCGACCAAATGCATCATGGGATCGTGTTCCCTTGGCCGGCCGTTTTGCCGAAAATGCGAACCAATCGGCCGCGAGCTTGAGCTTCATTTGTGCACCATGGTATCTAGCAGCAGGATGACCTCTTTCTGGCTGTGCCTCAAATTGGATAAGAGGGACTGACACTATAGCATGTGCGGAGCCATGACTACACTCATTCACTCCTTATTGTGCATATTCTTTAATCCACTCCCACATGTGTACACTTCGCGTCTCCCCTCATGAGTGTCTGCGTGCCGACGTGCGTGTGTTGAGCGCTCGGTTTGGGAGGTTAAGCCGGTGCCTTGTTCTCTGAGCGCGGCCCGATACCGATCCAGAGAACCACGGGGTCTGAGGGGGGCCAAGAGTCCGCGGCTCAGCCCACAAACAAGGAGGGCCGTGCCAGGCAAGGACGTAGGCCAAGAGTCGGGGGTTGGTGGTGGTGGTGGTGGCGGAGGGGCGGCGGCAGCAGCGGAGAGAGAGAGGGAGGGACGACAACCACTCTCATCCTTTTAAAACCCCGGCACTTGGGTCACACTAGGGGGCCACCCAATTTCACACTCTTCTACAGCATGGCTCCCGTACAGAGAAATAGAAACACAGGAAAACAAGTCGGTTAAGCCTGGAAAACAGGAAAAAAGGAGCTCCAAAGAAAACAGCGTTTAACAGCTTTTTCATTTTTTTTTTTTTAACATTTTTTATTTAATATTCCTTCAAAAGAGTTGCGAGCAAGGTGACGGTGTTCTTTTATTTTTGTTTTATTTTCGAGCCACAGGTCAGAGAATGCATTTTCAGCACCTGCAAAATAAAACACACTCCAGCACTTTGCCTCAAATCCAATCAAGCTCCGTTATCAGCTCCCTTCTCATCAGGAAGGGCTTGCTGATGGAGGCTGGGTGGGGGCGGAGGGGCTAAGCCGACGCCCCCACCCCCCTTCAACCCCCCAACCCCATCACCCAACCTACACCCCCTCACTATACACACACATAGGCTCACGCTCACACCATACACTCCACCCGAATCCACTAACCACCCCCCCGCCACCTCCCTATACCCTCCTCCCCTGGTTTCCGTGGCGACTGCTAAGCCCGAAGTTACGGTAAAGCTGGTGTGCCGCTGAGCCCTGGGCAGGATTTGTGACAGAGAAATCACATCAGCCTATGCTGATTAACAATTCCATTCCACCCTGAGATTTATATAAAAAAACTATCTTACATTTGGCTTTTTAATAGGAACGATCGCTATCTCAAATTGAGTCCCTGCAAACTTTAATAAAGGCTACAGGGTTGAGTGGCATTTTGCATGCTGATTTAGGCCCGATTGGCGGCTTTTGATGAGAGGGAGGCTGCTATGTAAAGCGGTGCTCCTAGCGCTTTTCCACATCGCCGGTTCAAATGCGGAAGGATAAGAACATGAAAAAAAAATACCACTTCCATCTGCAATCTCCGGATTTCTCTCTCTCTCTCTTTCTCTCTCTCTCTCTGCCTTCCTCCCTCGCTCTCTCTCTCCCTTTTTTTTTTCAGAAAATGATTGACTGTTGAATATGAATAAATGGAATAGAATGAAGCGGGAATAGAGAGACTGAGCGCGGCAGACAGAGGAGAGATGGAGGAAGAGACGGAGAGAGGGAACAGGAATAAAAGAAGCCCTCTCCTGGACTTTTCCTTTTTTTTTTTTTTTTTTTTCCTCTGGAGGTGAAAAATAAAATCATAAAGCCAAGGTTTTTATGCTCTCCCATTCTGACATTTGGAGAATGGTATTAGTGTAGAATATTCACAGTGTACAGAAAGGACCACGGGCGCAAGAGAGAGCTGGTGTGTATGTGTCGGGAGGAAGGGGGCGACGGAGATGGGGGGGTAGGGGGGGGCATCAAATAAAAAAACATCGCCAGAAACACTTATCCCCTCCACCCCTCCGCTCCGGCCCCCACAAATCTACATCGGTATTAAAAAACTATTTATAGTAAGAGTTCAGCTTAATGGGATAATCAGCTCTATTTGTAAAGATATTGGATAATCCCAAATAGTTTATATGGGCATAGAGATTTAAAACATTTTCATTAGATATACTGCATTTCGGGGGCATTTCAGATGTCTCTCAGTTCGCCGTATAAGCTGGCCGAGACAAAAGGAGCTCGAAGGAGTAATTCCTAAGCTGATGGCCAAACACTGCTGCTGCTGCCGCCGAGTGTTTTTATTGGAATACACAGGGCAGGAGAGGAGATCCCACTGTTAACTTTTTCATCATCAACTTGCTCGGGTTCGTCACGCCAACGCTTCCTGTTTCTTTTCTTTTTTTTTTTTTTTGTTGAGCTGGCATTGCACAACTCCTGGCAGCGACAGAAGAAAGAGAACATGTTGTACGTGTCTCGCAGTTTGCGAGAGTCGAGCCACGTGCGTTTTCGCCATCTCAAACAAAGATGAATAGCGTTTTTCATTATGCGTCTTCTTTAGTTTCTTCATCATATTACATGCAGAGTTTGGTGTGAGCAGAACGTTCGCTCTCGCCTCAACCGCCGCTGAAATAAAGAGAGAGAAGAAGAGGAATAGAGAAAGAGAGAGAGAGAGAGAGGGAGGAATGGGGGAGTTAAGGGGAAGAGGGCCAATGGAAGGCATCCAACAGGATCAGTGAGTAGGGCATGCTGCCAATGCCTGGCACGCACACACACACACACACACACACACACACAGTCACACACACAGTCACACACAGTTTATAACTGCCCCGCCTCTCTCCCTCAAGGAATCCCTCACATCCCCCGCAGGGTGGACCACATCCACCAGGCATCAGCACCCCACCCCGATCCATCAGCCAGTAAGAGAGCGCTGGTCTTACTGGGATGCCATTTTGCAGGTGGATGATAGCTTCAGGGGGAAAAAAAAATATGGGGGGAAAAAAAAAATCATGTAACATAGCCAGTGTAACCTCAGCACTGGGCCAAGAAGAGTTAATCCCCAGATACAGGACTGTAAAGAGCACGGTAAATTCTTATGACTATCACGCCCTCCTATAGGAGTAGCCATTAGTCATCTTGCCAAATATCTGATGAGACGACTGGCATCAAAATCATCTCTGGCAGATTTTGTCAGCTGTGCATGCTAATGCTTTATCAAAAAACAAACAACAAAAAACTAAAATGAAGATATAATGAGCCCAAAAGTGAGAAAAAGAAACTTTTTTAGCAACTGCTGCAGAAGGATTTTAATAACTGAACCTGTCAGTTGATGTTTAGATTAGCTTTGGTGCCAAGGTTTTATTCGATGTTGTGGTGATTCATGACTTTTAACAACAATATCTGGTTTCATAAGTCATAAAGTTGAAACCTGGGAGATATGTTAATTTTTTTTGTCTATTATAGAAAGCAAGCAAATGTGATTTTTGTTGACAAGCAGCCATTGTGACCACAGGATAACTTCAAATTGCACCTTTTCCTACATTTCCCAGGAGTCTATTGGGCATGTTGTTTTGATCAAACAACAAAATATACATTTCAAAAGTAGGAAACAAATGTGCAGCATGCTAAAATATCTGAAATCACTGCCTGTTTATGTTGTAGCACCATGTTTACTGTTTGCATATAATGTGTATAATGCATACATTTTTCATTCTGAATTCAGATATGAAAATGAAATGGCACTCAGTACCCCACAGTACACAGCAAGATTTAGCCAAAGTTAGCTAATATTGGCTTACATTAGCCACAGGTTAAAAAGTAGCAGTGTATTGAGCATGGGTGTACTTTTTTACATAAATATCATATTTTGATGCAGCTGTAGGAAAAGAATGTGTCAATCAAAAATTAGAGAAAAGCTTAAATTACTGTATATAGCATATGCTAATAGCTTCTTTGACAGACATCTACCAGAGAAAACTTTAAAAAGTTTGTGTTGTCTTTTAAAACACATTATAACCTTTTCTATGTGGTTTGAAACTACAATGTTACTGTACATGATGTTTTGGACATTTGTTAATTTTTATATCGACAGTATGTGACACTCACACACTCATGGACAGCTGCACAACTGTTATAGATATCCAGTTTTGTGGCTATAAGCTTGTCAGCTTACATAAAGCCATGAGCTTATGTATGATAAATACCACTGTTAAAGAGCCAATCGGGGACATGCACATCGACTATTAACAGGAAGGACTTGTTGATGGAGTCGTAATCTCCTTACAATGTTCACATACCACCATGACTCCAAACACAAGGCCGCTTGTGTAAAAACAGTAACAAACCATGTCCAGCCTCGCAATCCATTCAAAATTCATGTGCAGTTATCACATACTGACAGCCTTTGTATCAAGAGCACATTGAATTGATTTGCATATGGGGGGGGGGGGCTGCCATCCCAGTAAAAATCAACATAAACAATGCCAGAAAGCCAATGGGGGTGCGAACTCAATGCCTCTGTACTGAATCAAACACAGAGGACTTAAAGATGAGCTCGAAGGAGACAAATGAAAAGTTGTGACGCCATTTTCTGCACCTTGCAAATGCTTCCAAAGCCTCCCAGAGGAACCATGGGTAACTCGAGCGCCCGCCAAATGTGTGTTCCAGTAGCCCGGTGTTCGCCAGGGCCCCAGCTTCCTCATCTGTCAAGGGTTAAGTAAAAGGGTTCAGACACACACACACACTCATACCCCGCCTTTGACTGGCCTAGGACCCTGTTGGTCCTACCCTACCCACCCACCCTCACTACCGCCCCCCTTACCTTCCCTCCGAGGCCAGTGCTCTCCTCTGGCCCTGATAAGATGCTATCAGCAGCCCTTTAAGCACTTGAGAGGCACTTTAGGAGATCACTGGAGCCATTACCATGAAAAGTAAAAGATACCGGCTATATTGATGCCAGATTAATACTGACCAACATGTTATTGATTTCCACCCCCTCCCTCTTCTCCCCTAGACCCCTTTTTTTTTTTTTTTACTCTCCCTCTTTTTCTTCTGCTCTGGTCTGGACGTGTGGCGGTGATCTTATTTTCTGATGGAGCAATGTTTTTTGGCTTGGCTTGGGGGGAGCAGCAGCCCCCCTCACTCCCTCACCCCCTCCCCCCCCCGCCTCCTCCTCCCTCCTCTTCGTCGGTGCGAGGCCACTATCTACGGTTTCACAGGGCCATCCTTTAAAAGGCGCGGAGCAAAGGCTCGCCGTTATCTGCCGATGTTATTCAATTGTTACAGGACAATCTGGGCCATTAGCCGGCTGTGTTAAATAATGCATCCGCTTTTAAAGGGAACCCTTATCTCTTCTATGCGTGTGTGTTTTTTAACATTATTAGTATAGGAGTGTAATGAAAGGTCTCTGCCTGATGGGCGTTGATATACCTCCAAGGTCTCTCTATGAACCGGCACAACAACAACGATGCATAAACAAACGGTGACCTTTTTAATGAAGCCCGGTTTTATCTCGTTTTATTAAAAAGGACAACAAGAAGCGGAAACGCTTCAGACGAGATAAAAATGTATTTAAATGCGCCCGTCCAAAAGGCGCAGACAATCGATCACGATGCACGCGCGAGCCGCTCGGGGAAGGGAGAAAGGACAGCGCGCACGGGCCGGCGCGTTGCTACGAGACACAAAAGGGAAAGGCGGCGGAAGCGGAGAAGGGATGGAGGAGGAAAAAAAGCGGGAAGAGGTGAGGAATGAGAGGGATGGGTAACCTGAGCGAGAGGGGGGGGGCGAATGAAGAGAGAGGCAGTGGAAGGGAGGTGGGGGGTGTAAGGGATGAGTACAGAGGGAGGGAAGGATGGAGGGAGAGCGATAACCGCAGTGTCTTCAGTCACAGATTTACACAGGCCATTGCACTCCCATTCTCCCTGGTTCTTATCAATGGAATTATTGAGCAGTGTGGCATACCATTAAAAATTCTGCTTAGATTTCACAAAAATCAAATTGCGTAAGGTAATGAACGCAGCTTTCAAATGGACTCCTCACTGATACCCATTCTCAGCAGGCAGAAATACATCTCAGTCATAATTCCCTATCTTTATTGTACCTCTACACAGACTTAACTATGCTGCCAAAGCAGGGGAAAGCTTAATAATCGCTGTCGCCCTTGATGTTAAAGGGATGATTTTGTGGCTATTGCTCCACAGCCATTCCTCACTCACTCTCTCCGTCTTTTCGATCTTCATCTCTCTTTGTCCTCCCTTTTTTCTTCTCACATGTCTCCCTCCCCTCGCCGGCCACGCTGTCAGCCAAGGTCAGACGGGTCAGCGCAGGTTTTTTTTCTGCTCCCAGAATCCCCCCTCTCTTCCGAAGCGCTGTTTGCTGATGACTGGGAGCTATGAAGCCGAGCAAGAAACACATTTCAAGGATGTCAGCGCCGCTGTTTGGATTGGCCCGCGCTGCTCAAACACACACACGCACACACACACATAGGCACAGACAGCCACACAACTTCATTTGTCTTCTTAATTTATGGCACAGACACATTAAAATAAAAACGACTGTATGTATAAAAGCAGAGCTCGAGTCTCGTTCTCACAGGCCAGACGGAAGACAAGGCTCCGTTGTGTGCAGTTATGAGACTGACAATAGAGTGAGGTAACACTAAAGGACTGGCAAGGCGTGCAGAACCACTTTGTAACTTCCAACAGACATAAATCTCCCAGTACAGTAGTGCTTTCAGAGTGGTTTAGGCATTTGACACGTAAGACGCTGACATGTGCACACACTGAGAAGTTTTTAGAGTATTAGCAGAAAGAGAAAAGGATCGACTTCGCTCCTATTATGTTTCCGTGTGCAGAGGGGAGCCGGGGTTGTTTCTTCAGATGAAAAGAGAAAAGCGTTTAAAAGATGTTAGTGCACGTCAAGTTCAAAAGAAAATACCTAAGGTGTGCATTAGCATTAGTATTTTAACACCAGTAAATCACTGCCTGGGTAAATTTGACAAGTTAATATGTACTGTAATAATTACCATTTACAGAGAGCCAAGGCTGTGCAGAAAAAAACAAACTATCTGTCTAACTGTCTGCTCACGAGCTGATGAGTCGCCTTTATTGCTTTTTACTAGGAAGTCTAATTGACTCTCGAGGCGTGCTCACACCTCTGTCTCAAACCGCACAATGTTTGTAAAAATCAGCTGATCACAGTGGACTCAATATAATCAGTAGGTTTACTCACAGGGGCAAAGACAATAAGCTAGGGTGACCAAACGTCCTCTTTTGCCCGGACATTTCCACTTTTTACGTCCTGTCCGGGGTGCCCGGGGGGGTTTTATAAATTCATGAAAAAGTCCGGTTTTCACTATTTTTCATGGGACTATTAAGCATGTATTTAAATTGACTGGCGCTTTGCACAGAGTCGCATGCGGCGGGTGTCCTCTTTTTTTCGAAATCAAAATATGGTCACCCAACAATAAGCTGCTACAAAAAAATAAAAAGATTTACACATAGTTATGAGACAAGAGTTCGTTCAGATTTTAAATAAACTATATGAATCGATCGCCTTTTAGCGACTTGTTGACTCTTGACTGTTGGTGAGCAGACAGAGGACTCGCTAGCAGCACAGCACAGCACAGCGTGCCCTGGGCGGCTAGCATTATAGTGGTTAGCTTGCTCGCTATAGAAGTTATAGTAGTTAACCAGCTAGCCTGGTGAGAGCTTCCAGGATCACACAGATCAGTTTCTCCTGTGTGCCAGACTCTAATGAGACCGGGCCCACAGAGGGTGGATGTGCTCACAAACTGAAGTGACGTGTGGACCCCCCCCACCCCCCCCACCGTGTCTGTGCTTAACTGCATCTTGGGGTGCAGATTCATTTGCACAGTGAAGGACTACAGAGGAACATGTTCAAAGAGAGCGTATGTGCACTCTTGAGCCTCACAACAAACATCCAGAGAGGGCCGGACAAGTAGCAACATCCTCCTCAAAGAAACACCACTTGAAGAAATCTGGGCTTCATGTGGAAAAATGCATTGAAAACATGCTCTTAATGCATGTGGCCTGCGTCTCATCAGTGAGTAATACACAAAGCTGCATTACCAAGCTGTTTGTTGTATGGAACTACTTATCATTCACTGACATTTAAACATGACAGGGCATAAACAATGACAATTTGTCAGACAAACTTCACTGCTCAGAAGGATCTAGTTCCACTTAACTTAATGTCAGCCCCCCACCCCCGGCCTCATTCATCCAAGACCAAAAATAACAACCCAAAGCCCAAACACTGTCCTCTCTGTAGCTTCCTGGCACAGACTCCATCTGGCTGGCCTTTCCCCGCAGCCAGCATCAGCGCGATGTGCCAAAGCGACAACTGCGAGCCACGCAGATCTGTCCCCGTCTTCTCTTCCGCCGCTAGTTAGCCCGCGAGCGCTTTGCAGCCGCCGGCCTGCCCCGTCCGTTGGTCGGTCCGTCTGTACTCTGCTGGGCTTCTCCAATCAGAGACCTCAGCCCCGTGCAGCCCCTAATCCAACCACGGGCTTTACCCCACCAGCTCAGTGTAATCACACAGCTAATTCACAGGCGGACGGGAGGAAGGCAATCCGTGACGGACGTTTTTTGTGCAACTAAGAATGAGCTCCCCGGTGACCAGGGGAGGTGGTGGAGTGGGAGACTGTCAATGAAGGGGCCGTGAAAAGATGGCTCCGGAAAGGCGAGATGCGGGGGGAATAGATGAATAGCAGAAACGGGCTGCGAGATAGAAGTAGGAAATAAGGAAATTGTTTGGAGTGTATAAAAAAAGGGGGACACGAATCTGTAGCAGTCTTTTGCCAAGAGAGTGTTGAAAGAGCTATTGTGAGTTGGAACAGTCTATATTACTCAATAAAGGCTTTGATGAAAGGCAAGGCTCTGTATTAATTTGGATAAGAAACCTTTGCCTCCGTGCCCCTTTTCTCTCTCGGCTCCCATCCACGACACCTCTGTGGTTTAAAGCAGTGTTCGGTTTCAGTTCAGCAAGCCAAGTCATTACATTTCAACATGTCGCACCTTTCAGAGGGGGAATTAACTAGTGCTGTTATTTCTTCATTCCCCACACGCCGGGACCCAGAGGAACAAAAAAAAAAAAAAAGAAAGAAAGGAAAAAAAAAAAAGGTGTCGATATTTTGACATTGTCACTCGGCGCACGCTCACGTGCACGCCCCGCACCGCGCCAGCTCACTGTATGCCCTCTGACTGTCCTCTCCACCGCGGAACGGCTTCCTCATCGCTAATTTTCCACGACGAGCGCAGGAGGGCGCGGGGATCGTCGCTTGGCTGTCTGCCCTGATTTTTTTTTTACCGTTGACATCCCCGCGACAAAGGAGAGAGTGGATCTCCCCTTACACTTCACACGTCAACACACTCCGCCAGTCAGCAGTCGGTCGACGTGAGCGCAGATATGCCGCGCGACGCCGCACGTGACCCCCCCGGGGGGCTACGAGAGTGACGGTGAGACGGCTGTTGAGATCAGGACAAACGCGTCGGGCTGATAAGGGCGTAGGAACACGGAGGGACCGCGGGCAAATCCAGCCGCATCGTGCAGATGATGAGACAATTAAAAAGTCTCATAATGTTAGATTAATCATCGGGGCACCTCGTGCATTTTTGGGACGCCATGCCTGCTAACCGAACGTCGAGTGAGGCCGTGTTAAATGCTCGTGTCTTTTTCGGCTCGTCAGCGAGGCCCGTCCCCGTGCGGCTGCTGCGAACAGGATGTTGTTGCGCGACGCCTCGGTCAAGGTGCAGTAACCGAGATGTCCACGCACGCCGCTGGTGTGTGTGTGTGTGAGCTCACCTGGAAAACAACGAGCATGCGCGTTTTGTCACATGTGTCATACTGCCTGTGTGTGCTGATCCTACCAGTGTGTGCACTGCAAAAAGCCAGCTTTCAAAAACAAGAAAAAAGTATAAAAATCAGGTGTATTTTGCTTAAAAATA
>JBCAUF010000085.1:2377992-2395452 GCA_038406115.1 Haemulon aurolineatum | reverse complement strand
CCGTTGCCAGCGTGAAGGATGAAATGTTTTAGATAACGTGTGTGTGTGTGTGTCTGTGTGTGTGTGTGTGTGTGTGTAGCCACTTGGTCCTTCCACTTCCTGTATGCATGGCCCCCATCAGCATTTGTAATCAATGTTTTCTCTCATAACTAATAATTTCCTTCTGTCAGATGATTCATCAGAGGTCCGGGAGATAAAATCAAACAGCAATAAAAATACATTATAATAGTAATATAACACATTTAGCCCACTAACCACTATGATTATAGTAATCAACATAATTAAAAAAATTTGTTATTTTTATTTTTTCATATTTCGAATAGCAACAGAAACAAGAGCGAATCAAGTGATATAGTATTACAGTATAAATAGGAGAAAACGGGCGCGCGCGTGTGTGTATCATTCATGAAGGCCTGTCTCATCAGAACGTGCCATATAGCCTACTCAACAGAAAATGTCCAAAAACGGTCGCGACCAATATTCAGCTCAACTTGGTGCCAAAATAAAATAGAAATAAATGTAAATGAAATGATAAAAGCAGACACGTTGTTCATAAAGGCTGAAGCAGCCCGGCCACTGATTCAAACTGCTGCGAGAGACTCTGTGATGTGGAACTGAAATATATTTTACTGGTCAAACGCTCATTTATACATTTTGAAACCCCGTACAACACCGCAGCCAGTCTCCGTGTTACTCTTCTCATTATCTGAGTCATTTGTCGCCTTTCTGCTCTTTTCAAGAAAAAGAATGTCAGCATGAGAACGAACTCGGCTTCTTAGAACAGAACGAGGGCGTCCGACTGTGCCCCGCCGAGCGCGTGGAACTTGAAAACACAGCGTGGATTTCCAAGAACGATTAAACAAAACGAGAAGACACGAAGCCGGCGGAGGGACACATCATCAGCCCTTTTTTTCTCTTCTTCTTCTTCTTCGAGTGTAGGAGAGGTAGCTCTTTTTTGTCGTTCTTCCCGACGCGAAAAAAGAGAAGAAGAAGAAAAAAAAAAGAAAAACAAAATGGTGTGCCAATTGACTTGTGATGCTTATCTGTGTCTGTATCGCTGCTCGCCAGACGCTCTGATGTAATCTTCCATTTGACGCGCAGGGCCTTTTCACCTCTCAGCATCCACAACACACACACACATTCACATGTTGGTATTAACTCCGCTCTAAAAAAAACAGCTGCAGTTTCACTGAATTTTCATTTGAGCACAGAATTATTCTACAATCTAAAAATAGCCTCCGTGTGACAACTCTCGGTTCAAAGTGCAAGACAAAAATCTCGACAGTGACATGAAACAGAAATGAAAGCACAGTACCTGCTGGCCCTCTTTGTCGCGCTCGAGGCCGGTGCCTGTCCTTTTTTTAAAAGAAATCCCGGTTTAAAAGATTTACTAGCAAATATTCTAATAATAATTCTGTATTTAATCTAATCCAAGTGAGCAGACTTGCTAATTTGGAAAACGGGAAAAATGGATAAAAACGTTTGAAATAGCCGAGCGCGCGAGGACCTCTCTGCACGCGAATAACCGTCGCTGCTCTTGGCCCGTGACAGCGCGCGTGTGATGCCCTTAATTTGGCATCCTATTCATTGTAACGGTGGCTCTCTCTCTCTCTCACTCTCTCTCTCCCTCTCTCTCTCTCTCTCTCTCCGCCATATCAAGACATATCGACCAAAAGACGAGATGGAGGGAGCTAATAACTGGGGGAGACGAAGCCTCAGCAAACCCGACTCCTCTTTTTTTATGACCCGCCGGCAAAGGTAATCAGATCAATTTCACGGCTTGTATGGGATTCTGCCTGTACCGCCGACCTGAGCGGCGGGTAATAGGTCGTTAAAACCCCTCATCTACGCTATATTTTCACATATGTGGCTAAATATTTGAGGACACGCAGCTGGCTGTCGGTTTATCCTTAAACATCAAAGCCAAGCGGCGCCTTTGACTCGTGTGTGAGCGCGAGCGGAAAAAAAACGACGAGCGGCGCTAATTAGCTACTGGGAGAAATGTCTGCGCGTTCGGGTCAACAAAATAAACAAACACGTAGGGGGGCTCGCGGTGGCGTTAACGCTAACAATGGCGGTCGCTGTGGACTCTCCAGCCGGTGTTATCAACACCACAGCCTCTTTTTTTTTTCAGCAAGTGCACACAGCCGAACTGAAGGTGGAACCGGCGGCTCACTCTTAAGTGAATTCCGGCAAATGTGCAGCCTTTATATTGTTCGTTTTTTTAACTTCATTTACCTATTTGTCGCTTAAACTAGCATTCAGAGCCGCTAGCAAAAGTTTCCCATCATTCATACCCGAGCTGCAGCAGCGGGCTCGCTCCCATACACAAAGCTGGCGAGTGAAGAGGCAGCCCATTGGACGCAGCGTTTAGGATGCAAATGTAAATATTTACTGACCTGTGGTGGACGCTGGACCGATCGACCGAGGCGTTTTTTTCCCCCGCAGATGTGAAGAAAGAGTGACATAGAGATGGAAGCGCCGATGGCATTTAGAGAGAGAGAGAGAAGGGGGGGAGAGAGAGAGACAGGCAGAAAGAGAGGGCGAGAGTCAGAGCAAAAAGAAGAAGAAAAAAAAAACACTCACACAGTGGGCTGTGGTGGTGGCGGTGGTGGTGGTGCGCGCGCCCTCGGTCCCAGAGTCACATCGTCGTATAAAGCACCGCGAGGAAGATACACACACACGCGCGCGCACATAGGCTACCGGGCAAGGCTGCACGCGCATACGGGCCAACCAAAGGCGGCCTCTTTACCGTACTTACTGTACTGAGCACGCCAGCTCTTCCGGGTCTGACAGCATCACACGTTAGAGGAGCAGAAACCCAATTAATAGCAATGGAAACCGATGGAAATAGATTATGAGATAACAATAGAAGCATTGTAATGTCTCATAAATATATTTTGCTTCTAAATATGTTGCGCTTCTTCCGTTTTTGTCTTTACTTTTTATTTTTGTGATATATATAGGTAGATTAGTTGCAACACCTGACCATACCAGGTGACGCCCACAGCTTTAAAGCCATATACAAATAAGAAACGCCTGTGATCATGTGTAGATAATCAGTAAATGTAGGACATAAGATGCTTTTTTTTCGTTGTTACATATGAGATAAATCAGTTTGAATGGTTCAAACATGGCCCTTTTCATGTGATAAATGTGGTGCATGTTGTGTAAGTGTATTATCCATATATCCACCTCTGTAACAGTTTGTGCTCTGCATAATATTTCAGATCTCTCCGTGACACACAAAATGTTGCACCTCCTTTCTCTCTCCTCCCGCCACAAAGGACACACGAAGCCACGGCTGGTGTCTAATCAGCACCAAAGATCCGCGCCAAACTGCACAGCAATCAGAGCCACGTTGGAGCCCAATCTGCAGTCTCCGCGTATCGATATGCTAATGTGATCGGAGCTGCATTGTGGCCCGCCGTTTTTTTGCAGTTGTTGTGGAAATGGCAAAGCCCACATATACATCCAACAGTAACCCGGAGCATATAGGGGCCTAGCAGCCTGCTTATTGACACCATGGTTCATTGAAAGGAGCACCAAGCAAATCCGATCCTTCTCTCTGTGAAATGCACTGAGGAGAGGAGGGAGAGGAGGAGAGAGGAGGAGAGGGAGGATGCTGGAGGCTCGGTATCTCTCATGTTGCGCCTCGACTCTTCGGAGGAGAATGTAAACTGATCACACCCAAATCTATCTTTGGGGAAGAAATTCAATTAAGGTAATAAATTAAAGATAATTGGCGCAAACCTCGTTGTATAAACTTACGAACGCGACCGCAGCCAAATGTCTTTTTAAACCGATGAATAATTCAGTGTTTCCATGCAGAGTGAGCGGAGCTTTTCATTATGGAATTAGTATTTCAACATCTAAATAGAATTAGAAAATAACGCATGCAGATAGTAATGATTTATTAATCTGCTTTTGACGTAAATACAGTGCTTATTTTGGGAACTATTAGCTGTTCGATTTCAATGTAAAGGTGAAGTTAATATTATAAATGCGATATTTGATAGGAGCTAATGAAAAACAGCAGATAAAGCAGTATTTATGGGGCAGATAATTAAAGCATATTATAGGTGTAATAAACAGATTAATTCCGGGGAAAATAACGAGAATCAATTTAGTGTTGTTCAGTCTGGATACAATTAAATATGAGGGAAGAAATGAATGCTCATTTTGAAAAATGTCATGTATTTTTTGGAGGAGGAGGGGCGCGGACGGCCCTTAATCAACTGTAAACGGAGACTGTAAACGGCCTGGACGCGGTTTACGTTACTTAGGCCACGCCGCAGTCACGTCAGCGGGGTTGTAGCCTCCACGGAACCGGGGCCACAACAACCGGAGTCACGCACGCTACCTCACCTCTTCCTCCCGCGCCGCCGGGATAAAAAAAAAATCGCGTGATTTAATGCGGAATTTGACGCGTGCTCCCGCGTGACGGCGGGAGTCTGACAACGGTACACCGCGGGGCCGCGACACCGAGCAGAGTTTGCGCACAGCGGGCCTCCACACCTGTACGTTCTCATTAAACAGCGTCACGTGCAGCTCACCTTTTTTTTTTCCTTTTTCTTTTCTTTTTTTTTTTTTTACAGGTAATTTAGCCCCCCCCCCCCCTTGAAGCACCGTGGCTTTGTGCCCCCGTTAGCGCATAAACGCAGTAACTGATTCACGGTCAGCCGCTCTCACAGCCTCCCGGTGCAGCCCACATTTTATTAGACACTTCCCACTCCAAATGTGAAATATATATCTGCCTACACGATTCTCCGCTGTAAGTGTCGAATGAGATGACCTTAATTTGAGACAAAACACCTCCAAAAATGTATGGGCCACGTATTATCTATTTACTTATTTATTTTCTCAATGTGTTTTATTATTCTCGTCCTGTGCACCCTCCAAACGTTAAGCCAATGTGTGTGTTTTTTTCTCTTTTTTTCTGTCTCTTTTTTTTACGGCGGCTTCTCCCTGCGATTTTATTTTAAAATATTAGGCCGAGGTGGGGAGAATTATAAACGACTGTGCTCTTATCTGCTGCCTTCACGTATCCAGG
The DNA here is from genome assembly GCA_038406115.1 of Haemulon aurolineatum. NCBI lineage: Eukaryota > Metazoa > Chordata > Actinopteri > Lutjaniformes > Haemulidae > Haemulon > Haemulon aurolineatum. The sequence continues at coordinate 2,390,399 of JBCAUF010000085.1, read as the reverse complement.
ATCACAGAAGCTGATTAAGAAAGAAGTCACAGCCAACGCTGGATTCATAATGATTTGGAATAATGAATCCTTATCTCCCCTCTGCAGATTATCAGCCTTTCAGCTCGCCATGTTTTGTTACATGGGATAATTTATTGCATCTAATACATCACAATGAATCTGATGGGGGAAAGTGATGGCCATGTTAGGAGAGAGGCTGCTTTTTTTTATCCCGGGGCAATGAAATGCCTTTACGATTTTTAATTGGTAAAATATAAGGGGGATCTGATAAAGAAAAAAATAGAAGCACAGAGGTATAATCTTGCCTGCTAGTGTTCCAGCAGCACTCTGCGCTATAATTAGTGTGTCAATTTCAACCTGAAATTAACAGCATCGACCTGCCATCTCTGCGCGCGCCGCTCGAGTCAGCGAGATCCTAATTTCGCATGATTTATTTTTCACCAAGAAGAGATAATTAATCATAAACAGTGAAAAACAGTGCAGCAAAGTGGAGATAACAAAATATTTGCATCTAAAAAGATTCGATGGAGCTAATTCGTTTCGCCCCCCCCCCATTCCGGAGCCCACCTGATCTAGTCCACCGCTGCAGTTCTCACGAGCACCTCCCCGAGATTTTTTTTTTCCTTTTTTTCTTTTTTTTTTTTTTTAATTTCCCATGATTAATCTTTGGGTGGCGGTGTATCATTAATCACTACATAAGGAGAGAGGCGCGTGGCCCGGTGCGTAAACACGGAGCTGCTGGGCTGTGGATGCGCGCGCGGGTGTCACTGCTGCTGGGAAGCCTGCCATCTTTACTGTTATTGTTATTATTATTATGATTATTATTATTATCGAAAGGGGTGGGAGGTGTCGCGTGGTAGTCCGACATCACCAAGGTGCAACACGCACAAGCTTTAGTGATAACAGTGATCATAGAGCCTATACATTTCTATACTGCTTGTTATTACTATTAATATTAATATTGGATAATGAGTCTTTGTTTGGAAGTGGTCGTTGGCACCGTGCCCGTGCAGCTCTGAATTTTTGGACGGCGCTGTGTTTAAACTTGCGCGTGCTCACCGTGCCAGGATAAATTTGCATTTTATTTGCAGCTGTAATTAGCTGATCAGCATCTCTCTCTCTCCCTCTCTCCCTCTCTCTCTCTCTCTCTCTCTCTGCCCATCTTTCTTCCCATTATGATTTTGTGCTCTCGCCTCTTTCACTGCCCCCCCCCCTCCCCTCCAATCCCTCATTTCCCAATGTCCTGGCAGCGCCACCAGATGTTTATCGGGTTTATACCCAGGGACGCTGCCATGTCAAACAAACCGGGGATGGACACTTACAGGCGGCTGGGTATATCCAGGCAAGCCCACCCTCCTCCTCCTCCTTTTCCTCCTCCTCCTCCACCTCCTTCTCCTTCTCTGGCAGAAGCAGAATAATCGTGGACTGGGTGGCCACTGGGAGAAAGAAAAGGCAACCAGATCACTCCGGTTGTTGCCTGGTTGAACTCACCCTGAGAGGAGGAAAAAAATCTTCATCTTTTGGTTCGTTTGCAGAAACGTAAGGCTGATGCTGCGGCCCTGATGGCGCAGATAGAGATGTGGAGATGGGCCCCTTAATGAGATGCAAGGCTGGGGACCTGTGTGTGACAAACATCCAGTCAGGAGTCCTCCCTGGAGACTGAAGCACAAAGCGACCTGCCTGTTATCTGTGGGGGAATGTACTCTCTCTTTAATGAGCAGTCGTTTATTAAACACACACTCTTTTAACCTCATCATTGGGGGGGGGGGGGGTGGCCGCGCAGGACCCCCCACAGTGCAGCTATCTCACTGTACATCAACCTGTGCTGCAACAATCACAACAACACGTCTGAGGGGGGGTGTGCAGAGCCCCCGGTCGGCCATGATATACAAATATTTATCCGCTGATAAGGAACCGCCACGATAGCAGATAACCTCCTATTCCACCGCGTCAGGACTCTTTGTGTGCGCCCTGTCCTCCTCTCCTCTCTCCTCCTCTCCTCTCCTCTCCTCCTCTCTAAACTTCTCCTCCTCTCTTAATTCGTTATTAGCAGACTCCATAAGCCGCTTTAGTCAATGACTGTTTGTGGAGTCTGGAAGAGAAAGAGAGAGAGAGAGAGAAAGCAGAGGAGGAGGAGGGGTGGGGTGGGGTGGGGGGGTACCCGAGTGGGAGGAGGGTTTCCAAAAAAAAAAAAAAAAAAAAAGAATGAATGAAAGACGGAACAAATAGCTAACATTTAACGTTTACACCCCGCCTGGCGACTCGCTGGCGCTGCGGGGCCGAGCCGAGCCGGGCTAAAGTGTCCCGAAAGCCTTTGGAGGGAGGGAGGGGGGTGGCGGTTGTAAGTCCCCGGCTATCGGGTTCTCCAGATCCCCTTTAAATGACTGTCAAAGGAGGCAAATATCAAATTGCACGGGGGTCTCGCGCTCCCCCCCGCCCTCTCGCGCGCTCTCAGCGGCCTCTGCCAGCCTGGCACCAAGTAGCGCGTTACTGTAATCAGATTACTTCTCCAGGAGGCGGGTAGGGGTTTTGGTTTTCGATTTGTGGATTTTAGTTGGTCATATTCATATTGAGAACAGACAGAAGGCTCATGATAATCCGCAGATTTATTATAAACTAAAGAAACTCCTCTTATTAATTTCACTTGATCAGATTGGCTAACTCTTCAATAATAATTTCAGTCAAGTCGATTTATGCAAAATACACATAGACCGCTACAGCTATGCCGTCCACTTTGCAATGCAATATAGGCTATAAGCATAAAAATAAACGTTTTAAGAAGCAATAAGGTCCTATGTAGCTTACATTCAAATGAAGTGAGCTGAGGATGATATTGATTTGTGTTTCTCATGACGTCACTGATGACTGCGAATTACAGTGACGAATGAACAGGTCCTGCAGCAGGAGGTGATGCTGCTGAAAAGACCTCACAGAGGTGTACATGAGTTACAAAAGACATGTAGGCCTAACCTATTTTTATTTGGACTATGCAGTTTTTAAAACAGTCCAGGACATATCAGTCAATTGGCAGAGCAGGAGAATATATATATAATAACACATAGCCATCATTTATTTTACATGTTCATTATTGGACTATTTGACATGTTCAGAGATCCAAAAAGTGTTCAGATGAAACATTTACAGATAGCTTTTATTTTGAAGTGGTCCAAATTCGGAGAGGTTGGCCTACACTGTCACATGCTCATGTTGCAAAATGAACAGCATAGTATTTTATCCTATGATATTTTTTTCATTGTAGTTCCATCATAAGCCATTGGCTCAGCTCAGCAGCAGATGTGAAGGCCACAGTAGGCTCCTGAAGCTTAACAACAATAAAAATCAACAACAACAAAATATGACTGTTCCACATTGATTTCGTGATCAATATAAAGTGAAGGTTATTATATGTAGCCTACACTTCATCAGCCAAGTTTTCCAAACGACACGCACAGTGTTTGGTGAGAATAACACGTCCCTTTAACAGTGTGCATCCTTATCTACAGCAGGCCTATGCATTGTCATTAATCTTCACCGGGCTAATTAAATTAATCCATCGCCTCTTGGCATTGGAATATAACGACCAGCACTAAATCCGCTGCAGGATAACGGATTTGTTTTTAAAACAGGAGACTCACTTCATTAGCGCCTTCATTTCTCTCCTCCTCTAACACATGATTCCAAATCAAACGCACCTTTTTGTTTTCATTTATTTATTTGTTTTAATTTATCTGTTTTTTTTTCTTCTAACGGAAGCAGGTTGGAGAGCGGTGCCGGTGATTGACAGTCCGTCCGCGGGATCATGTTTAATCCCTGCCTCTCTCGAGCCTGTTCAGAACTCATTTCTCCACCGCGAGATGGGGGACTCAGATGGTTGCCGGGGCAACGGCGATAGTGCTAAGCCATTTCCATTTTCTGCGAATGAGGAGGAGGTGGTGGAGGAGGAGGAGGTGGTGGGTGGGTGGGGGGACATTTGCAACAGAGGTCGTCACAAAGTCATTCACAAACAGAGCGGAGGGGCTCGTTACTCGTTACTTTACTCAGAGGTAACATGTACTCAGTCATTACAACAGAGGCCTCACTCTCTGTGGAACAGATACTGTAGTAGCTAATAGCTAGCCTAAGTAGCCAATACTACAGTGTAGAAATACGAGAAAAGTGTTGCATTTAAAGTAGGCTTAGTAATTATGAGAAGTATAATCAACATTTAGCCAAAAGTATCGAAAGTAAAAATATAGCCTACATTCCGCAGAAAAACATAGACCCCGTGACTGATTCAATAGTGGGGTGAATGTGGTGAAAAATGTGCTTAATAAAAAACAAAGTTCTGCTACACACCTTTGGATGAATATTTTAGTAAAGTTTGTTCTAACCTTTGCAAAGAACCATTTATATATAGTGCTTTATTTAAGGAAAAATGGAACCACTGGTTTAATAGTTAATAATGTAGGCCTATTATAGACGTACAAAGCCTATCAGATGTTTTTATGTTAAATCTTAAAAGTAATTAATGACCATTGGTGTTAAATACATGAAGTGGAGGAACACTGAAATGTGTAAATAGTGTCAAATACAGTACAACTAAATTTCTACATTTTCCAATATTCACAGTTTATAGGTTTGATCTCACCTTGAAACTTTTCTCTGCATCATTTTAATGTTTAAAACAGTTTGAAATGATGGCAATTAGTTTGGAGGATGGTGGATGCATAAGTGGCACGCAGCTTCCATGTGAGAGCCAAGGAAGAAAAGGAGTCACTCTGACAGAAACAGATCACATGATACTTTACTCAAAAACACAGTAATTTAAAATATTTATTTATTACTCACCGGGGAGCAGGAGGCCTCTCAAACCTGGAAAGAAAAAACAATGACACAAAACTTTACATCCTGTTGACATCACAGTTATGTGATCAAACAAAGACACATCAGCACTGATCTGTGATGTGGTGGATGCATTGGTTTGGTTCAGCCTCTTTGTAAAAGATGAGGTGTGAAATGTCTGCACATACACACTGACATCCATATTAAAAGATTCCTATATGTGTACAGGTTTAGAGTAAACTCCCTTGGTGATTCTCATGGAGCTTCTAAAGAACTCTGAAAGGTTTTGTTTTGTGGACTCATGTAGGTTTAATAACAGATTAACAGCTGCCTGCTGGTAGATGAATCCTTATACAAACTCACACTGTGCAGCCAAACATCATCTAATCCCACTGAACTTTATCTAAAATTCTAGTGGTGATTCCAGCATCTCTGAAGGTCCAACTTGAATCAGTTGGGATATGTGTACAAAATCATGCACAAAGACATCTAGAGTCAATTGGACGTTGGAACAAACTGATCCAGTATACATGAGATACTGTCAGAAAGTGAGGGGAAAAAAGAGTTTCACAACATGGACTGGTTGTTGGAGAGCTAAACATGGTAAAATGGACACACCTTGGCTTACCCATTACATTTCCCCCTCCACCTTACTCCCTTTCTGTCCCCTCAGAGCAGCCTGCGCGCCGCATCATAAGCATCCAGCGACAACGTCCATGAGAAGGTGAAGATGAACCGGCCTTTCTGATCAAAGCAGCCGTCTATAAAGCTCACGGCTGGCCTTCCCGGGCGGGTATGTTGCCTTTATTCTGAGGGCACACACACACACATACAGACATACACACATGCACATACGCAAACCCTCTAACAGTGAGAAATGCCTCCGCTTTCAATCAGGATGCACAAACCTGCCATCTTTCTTTCTGGCATTTTAAATCAACTGTCTGCTTCACCTGCATCTGGAATCCTGCACCCCCACCCTCCACCCCCCTGGGGGTGCTGCTTACATATAACCACGTCGACAGTGTCAGCATGCCGGCAGGGTGTTAATGCACTGCTTGTTAGTTTTAATTAAGTAGCCTATAGCCTAGTGATCAGTGAGATCAAGGGTGGTAATTTAAATAAGAAGCACACCAGGTCTCCAGTAAACTGCAGGCGAGAGCGTTGGCTCCAGTTCCACTCCTTTTTCTCTGTCACCTGGCCTCATTAATTCAAAACATCCTTGCCTCTCGGTTGACACCACACCACACCTGTCAGAACATAGCCCACCCCTCAGTCAGTCCTGGCATCAGTGGTCTCATTATTTTATTTCAGCATCCGACCAACTTTGTGTCTCAGCAGAGAGCCACGGGCATCTGCAGAGTTTATTTGGTCTGTGTCTACACGATAAAGAGGAAAGTTAGGTGAAGGACAACAATCTGGTGGAGGAGACTGATCAGGAGGAATAATGATAATAAGGCTAATAAGGTATCTCTCTCCAGCACATTGTTGAGGAGTTTGCATGTCGCCTATGAGGCTGCTTAAATTAAGCCACATCCAGCAGGTTTTTTTATATTGAATATGCAAACATATTTGACAACGAGTGGTGTAATTGCAGATGATGCTGTAGGCCTGTCTTTAAAGAAAAAGCTTTCAGAATATATTCAAACTGCCCCCCTTTCACATCACACCCCGAACAGCTTTTGAAAAGCTGATGTTTTAAAAGAATTGATAAAGCAGGGAGAAGATCTGCAGGCAGAGGAGATAGAAGAGTCGCTCTCAGGCTAAATACAGTCTGACGCAGTCAACACATCTGATGAAAGGTCGGGATATTGTTTCAAGAGTAAGCAGAATAAAACTATGAGTTCCAGATTGTTTAAAGAGAATGGGCCGATTGAACTTTTAGAAGAACAGTTATTTCTTTGATCAAAGAAAAAGAAAACCACTTATCAGCCTCCTGATTGGCACTGGCTGCTCTCTATGACCTCACAAAAATGTTAGTGTTATGTTATTCAATCATGCTGTAGCCATTTATTGATTCGTTTTTCGTGACAATATGTTGAAATTCATTGAGATACTTTCTATTTTCTATTTTTCATTTTTTCTATGAAGATTGGGCTAGAATTTATTTCGGTCTTCTGCCATGTACAGAGGTTTAAAAGATTCATCTGAATGCTAGAATTATGTCTACGCTATATCCAACATTCTCTTAAAAAGCAGATGCATCATGGGCTATAAATGTAGTTTCCTGTTTATTTGGTTGTCACAACTACAATTTTTCTGAACACTGAATCCCAGCAAATCACACTGGATTGGACTTTTGGCCACACCCCCTGGCAGTGATGTCAGAGCAGGTGTTTGGCATCAACTGTTAAAGGTAAAGATGGCAGCAGCAGTTTTCTGCCTAGTTATTCAGTGATGAATTACCATCTAATTTACAGACAAAATATTCCAAAGGCATCATTTAATTTGCCAAAAATGTCTTAAATCAAAACCAACTTTTTAGTGTTTTCTCACCGTAAAAACTGTGGCTTTCAAAGAGTTGTGATTGAAAGCTCTCAAAAAGGCCAGCAAGGGGACCTTGAGTTGAGAATTTTCTCTCAGTATACTGTTTCTGAAGTCAACAATGAGCTTTCATACTCATGTTTTCTTTTTTAATGGCAACCTGTGGAATTTTCGACCACTAATAGCGCAGGGGTCAAAGGGTGTCGGCCCACAGCTAGCAAAGTCATACACATTCTTGTAAACCCTTTATGGTTGAAGGACGAAGAGATTAACAATGTGGCAACAAAGTTGGAGAAGAAACACACTGTGACAAGCCTGTGCAATATGAGGAAAATCTGCGATATGTGACAACATAATTTAACGTCACGTTGATGATGTGACTTGTGATGAACAAACAATTGTTGAAGTGTACATATTAGCAAAAACATTCTCATGTCTTTCCACTTGAATAGCTACATTGCTAATATAGTCCCCACACAATGAACATGAGTAGTGTCAACTGGCCAACATTTATGCATATTGGGTATGACTTTAGAATTTAATAATTTAAAATGCTGCAGTAAAATAACTAGAAAATTATCATAGGTACTTGGCCACATGTTGCACAAAAATACATTTTAGTTTCTTGATAACAATTTGATAGATTCCATAATATAATTTTTAAAACCTGTCTATGTATTAATAAAACCTAAATACAATTAGTTCACTTATTCATTGTGTTTCAGGCAGTCCCTTGCAACATGTTCACAGTGCATTTTCATATTTATCGATTTAGCGGTCAGCTCTAGACTGTAAGCAGAAAACATGGATGTAAACAATTCATGATTATATATATATATATATATATATATATATATATTAAAAATGGCTATATATGTATACGTGTTTATTGAGGAAAGAAAAGCAGTCAAGGTCTTGATGATAAATGCAATGTGATTTGTTGAGATTGTTCATTTTATGGTTTCTGGCAAAGCAGTGGCAAATTCAAGGTAACATTAAGCATAATAACAGTAGCTTGCATAGCTTCAAAACTTTGAATAAATACAAGTTATTTTACAATATTACTATTTAGACTTCCTTAGCTAGGAATAGAAAGTCTTTCGTTGCAGAAATGTTGCATATTTTACCATTTTTCTTGAGGTCCAGTTTTGTCCTGCATAGCTTTCAGGGGATTATTCACGATCAAAGATACTGGCTAAACAGAAAGACTAATAGAAAACCTTTCTGAAGCCAAATGAAACACATTAAGACATTATACATGGCAGGCAGGAGCCACTGTGATTACAGATAACCTGATAAATAATTCCAAAAGCACTTATTAAAATGCCAATCGCAATTCTCAAACAGTTCCCTCCGAACGCCATGACTCAGCCCCAACATACAATCATGGCGAATAAATCAAGACAGACAGATGTACTTAGGGCCGCTGCTCATTAGACACCATAATCTTATCTGCTTCTCTTCCTTCAAAAACATATCCATCTCCAACTGTTATCCATGAAAACACATCGTGTTATTGTTAGATCCCCCCGACCTCAAAGCATTTCTTCCAACCAAAACAACAGGTGTAGGATGAAGAGTGTGAGGTTTGAGGACGGGGAAAGTGCTGTTGTTTTTGGGACTGAAGTGTACAATGAGGTCCTGATTGAAGCGCTACCTTTTGACCTCATCAGCGAGGCACTGTGGCGTTCCGGTGGTAACTTGGTGGAGTCTTCCACTTGATGGCAAAGTGCTTCCTGATTGCAACCTGGATGGCTCTGAAAGTGTTTGATGATGAAAAAGAGAAGCATATATCGGCGTTCACTCCCACCTAAAGGGAAGTAAACTGTACGTGAACTATTGTAATTGTATAGTTCTATACGTATCATGCATATACATCAGCGTGCAAACGTACAAGCTTAACAGATTTGGCCGACGTCCTCGCAACATCAACTTCGGAGTTTAAGATGAGAGGAAAACACTGCACCACAATCAGTACCCAACTCATGTGGAAAACATTCCTTATCAATTCTCCAACATGCAGCGCCAAACTGCTACCGTCTGTCTGCTCGGGCCACTGTCAGTTTCTTGAGGAAAAAGGAACAAGATCCCAAAAATAAAAGGCAGCAATTTTCCTTTGATTGGCCTTATCATAGAGCAGAAATCTCAGGCTGTTCTGGAACGTCATTAAGTCCGATCAGAGTTTTTGGAGCCAAATGTATGAAAAGGTTATGAGAGCTATCAGGAGAACGGTGATGTCATGAGTATGTTTGTGTTTAATAAATGAAAGATTGGGCAATTTAGATAAATCCAGGGGTGGAATGTACTTTTATTATAAGCTTGAATTTGAGGTCCCTGCTTGAGTCTTTTGTTTTTGTGCCACTGTCTGCTTCAACTCTGTTGCATTTATCTGACATCTTAGTTCGAATGGATGATTTATGCATACAAAACATACAAAAAGCTTTAAAAATTTGTTCTTTTGTTATAAATTGACGTACCCAACAGTAGATTGACAGAAAATTAATTGGCAACTATTTTTAATGTCGGGATGTCAGACATGTTATGGCTCCAGATCATCAAATAAGAGGATTTGTTGCATTTCCTTTGAAATATGTTCACTAATGTTGAGGTTTGGACTGTGGATGTTGGACAAAACAAACATTGTGAAGGTGTCTTTTTGAACTCTGGGTAACTGTGATGACATTTCTCATCATAATCAGAATTTTTACAAACCATTAATTGATTAATGGAGAAAATAAACAGCAGATGAATCCATAATGAAAATAAGCATCAGGTAATGTACAGAATGAGCTCCACCTCGACCAACTACAACACTAAAATTCCTTTCATTTTCCTGATTATACTTGCTTGTATTTAAGGTATTTTTACAGTGCAGTAATCGTACTTCAGTAAAGGATCTGAATACTTCCTCTAACACTACATATATCCAGGAACAATAAGGGAACAACCTCTGGTGAGGAAACGGCGACAAAAGCACGTCTGCTTTTTTGTATTCTGGGACGTCAACCTATCTGCTGAAAAGTAGAGGGAGATGGATGAAAAAGGAGAAAGAGACTGAATAACTCGAAGCCCCGCAGGCATCTGCCACTCATCTGCCACTCAGCCGATGCAGATCCAGTTTGATTTTTAACTCCTTAATACTTGATTGTATTATCTGGGGCGTGATAAAAATAAGTCACTGTTTCAGCCGAGAGCAACAAAGTGTCAGTCAGAAGCCGCGGCGGAGATATGCTAAAAGGCTTTCTGTGCTTCTGGCGCAGACAAGCAGATACAGAGCAGATTATGCTTTATTAGCTGTTCATGGAGACTTAATTGTGAGATCAAAGTTAACAGTGTTCCATCGGTGCGAGGCAGAGCAGATTTCATTAGGCTGAGAAATATCAGTGCAATAATAGTGTCATCTGTGCACGGCAAGTTCAGAACTCAAAGTCTCTTAATAATATTTTTGGGAGAAAATTGGAACAGGAAATTCAGGCGCGTGCAGCCATTTGGATGGCAAAATGCATTAGGAATGTTTTGAAATTTACAAAAAGGTTTACATTATTGAAAAGATCACTATGAATGACAAATGGATTGAAATAGGCATGATGGCTACATTTAAAGGAGCTGCCCTGTTGGAAAACCATCGCGAAATCCTTGGTGAATGGAGCCAAATTCTATGACTGTAGCTATGTTAACTGTACACACGCACCGTATTATCGCATTTTATTGTATGCTGGAATTGACACGAGCACTTGCAGAAACAAACATGTGAATGGTCCATTGCTCACAGATCAGGAGATGAAGTGGCCTGAGGGATGGGAGCTCAGCTTGCAGAAAATCACGGGTTTGGAGACGGTCTTGAAGGACGGCAAAGAAGCCGAAACTCTGGAGTGTGTCGTGTCAACATGGCGTGTGTTGCAAGTTTTGTTCCAAGCCCACAGTGAAAACATTATACCCAGCTTTGTAATGCAGGAGTAAAGTAAAAGTCAGCTGAAGCAGTCAGAACAAGGATTAGAATTACTTGACAATTTTATTGGGTTACATTTACATGTATGGATCTGTTTAATTAAAGGATGTTGTATCAATAAAAATAATTCCTGGGAGTAATTAGGTTTTAACCTGGCCAGAATAGAACCAAAAGTGATGGTGGTCCATGATGTCTGTAATGACTGCACAGGAGAACTTGTTTACAACCTGCCTGATCATCTCACAACTTGTGTCTTTGTCCCTTCAGACATCCTTTAAGCAGTGTTACCATGTCATTCGTTTGGTGAGTGCAGTGGTATCACTATTGACCAGTGGTCGAAGGATTCAGATTCTTTATTTAAATATTAATACCACAATGTGAAAATACTCCCAGACAAATAAAGTGGAGTAAAAAAATACAATTATTACATCTGATATGTAGTGAAATGAAAACAGAAGGCAAAGGAGTATATCAAATTTACTTTACATTCCACCACTGTTACCCCCAAGTGAATTCTGAGCCTAAAATACAAGTTGTAACAAAGCGGATGTATCCTTTAAATAGAGCACTCCATCACATGAGTGTGGAGGACAAAGATGCAGCAGCTTTGTTTCTTGCATGTCAACAGTCTTACCAGACCAACATGATGCCCTTCCCGTGCCAGTCAGACAGGCGTCCTCTCTGCAGAAAGCGTGTTCTTGAATTACTCACAGGATAGGATTTCTCCTGAAAGAGAACAGACTTTCTCCAACTCAGTTCAGTTCACATCACACAAAAGTAACCTCAGTCAAGGAGTAGCATTTGAGTTGTCTGAATCCGAAAAAGACAACCAACAGTCAAATATCTTGTCTTTCCTTCACGTTTTGGTTCTGTTGCATCAAAAACTCTCCTCTCTAGAGTCTGACTGTCCCAACATCCCATCTGTGGCTGCCAGGTAACCATGTGACTGACAGGCCACACACTAACAACATGAGCCCTTCACAGGAGGTGTGGCAGACCGGCGCTGTTGCTGTTGCGCCGACCCCACATGACCCCTGCTTTAACCGGCCGGTCTCACATGGCCGACTCATTTTTTACGTCTTATCTGAGCAACGACGTCCTTCCTCGCCGCCTCAAACATCACACACATAGATATCAGTTTACTCAAATACAT
>JBCAUF010000085.1:2330821-2341451 GCA_038406115.1 Haemulon aurolineatum | reverse complement strand
GGGTTTTTCAGAAGCAAATGGTTCCAGGTAGAACCTCAGTCCCTGTAGAAGAACCCTTATTTCTAAGAGTGTAGGGCCTTCAAAATCAAGTAGATGGTACTCATGTTCAGTGATAACAAAAACAGACAAATGTAGAAATACAGTGTGAAGACTCCATGCCATAACCAAGTCCAAATTAAAATTGACCCTGGGCTACAAAAAGCATCCATTGCACAGTGTTTTTAAGGGTCTTAGAAGCTCATTCAGTGAGCGACTAGTGATGCCTCGGTGCTCCACCGAGCGACTGAGAAAGTCTTTCACTCCAGCAGCAGTCAGATATTTTAACAAGCATCGTTAGGGTCAGGCTTGGCACTGCTGCATGGCCTTTAGAGGTATTTATTTAGTATTTATTCATTTTTATCAGGCTTTGTGGTGTTTAATTATGTTCTTCACTTTTTAATTATGTCCTAATTTTAGATCATGTTTCACTGGCCTTTACTGTGCTTGTTGTTGATGTTGTCTGAGGTCTCTGTGCTGTTTGTGGGCTGTATGAGTTTTTTCTTGACCTGCTGGTAAAATAGTTTCCCCTATGCGGGATCAATACAGCTTACCGTTTCTGTTTTTTGCTTTTATCATTTCAGTCTTTTTGTACGTTGTCCACGGTACACTTTCGGCAAAGGCTGACCACAGATCAGTTTGTGCGTGTCTGTGTATTATCAGTGCATCCTTCCAAGCTCCTTCCATTCAGCCTCCCCCCTTTTGTCTCTCCTCTTCCTGTCTTGTGACAAATTTTGAATTCTGCATCGGCGTGAGGAAAACACACACACATGCACACACTCACTCACTCCCACAAACACACACCAATCAGTGGCTAGTTCTCTATCTGATGCGGAGTTCATCATGGTGGCATATAGAGGGTCCCCAATGAATTCACACACACACACACACACTCAGCCCTTCGGTCTGATAACGGCGGTTTGGGGGGGAAAGGGGAAGTTGAAGGACAGATATGTTTTTTTTTTCCGGATGGACAGGTATGGTTTTGGCCACGCTCCGCTACTCCGGGACACCTCAGTGATTGGCATGGAGGCTGGGTCGCCTCCTCCACTGACAGATTATTCATATCACCTAGTTAGGTTTCATGAAGCAATTATATGTCTTCACACTCCGCCAACTTTGGGAATGGCAGACTATAGAAACACACACTATACGGCCTCTGATGGTGGGAAATGTCTGTCACTGAGGAAGAGGAAGAGGAAGGTGGTTTGTCGGCGGTTCGAGCTCACATCAGGGAATTAAGGTAAGAGCTGTGAATAAATGTCCGTTTTAATTCCCCCTCATCGCAGATTTCTTGGAGGCATTTTGTGATTCAAACTTTGGACAAAAAGATTTTAGATTTGTTACTTGAACAACTGAAAAATACAGAGGAAGTCGTCGAGGTTGCACTTTCAGTTTCTTGGAAACGATGAGATGGATTAGATGAGGGTGAAGTGGGTGCAAACAGTGATGACTGAATGATCATAAATGAGGAGGAACGGAAAGGAAATTCCAAACTTAAACAGCGGGAATTCCAAGGAAGAAGATGTTGCATTCCTTGTTTGATTCCTTGTGAGTCAGCTCAGTGTGGGACTTCTCCGAGCTACTTGGAACTACCACAAATGTGCACCTTTATAATGGAACCCACTTTCATCCATTAAAATGATCTAAACAACATACTTTAACCCCTTAACATTGAGTGCTACTCTTTTGTTTCCCCTTCAGTATAGCCTTACTTTAGTTTCAATGAAATCATTACACACTGTATTACAACATATAGAATAAATATTCTGAATCATCTGAGAAAACAATCTCATGAGTTTTCTCAGTTGTCATGACATTACAGGGGTGCATTTCAGGGATGCTTGACATTGCAAACTAAAGTTGAGAAAACAAGATCCAGGAGTTATTCTGTACCATCTTGTTCCAACTTTTCATCAAAACTACACACTGACCGCACCATGTGGAGTATTCAAATCAAAGACTTTGTGGTTTTTATGGCTCTTATGCTCTCAGATTCGGCCTGACGTACTGTCCGTACGTACTTAAGAAGGTGTGGGGTACAGTAGAGATATGCTTCAAGCTAACTACTCAATATAAAGTGTCGTCCAACCACATCTCAAGCCACAAAGTGCAGAGAGAAGCACAAGATGCAATGAATCAAATGCACTCGTGGTGTTACACTCAGTTGCACACACGAAGAGTGATGGAGATATGGTGTGATAAAGGAAAAAAAAAGCCATAAATTGACACCTCCGCCCCCCTGGTCAGTGACTGGATGACGTGGCCGTGTTTCCGGATTGACAGTTACAGCGAGTTACTGAAATTGTCGGATAATTCCCCCCATAGTTCCACCGTCACAATCCAGATGCGGTCCGCTGTTTTTATTTGATTGATTGGAGCCTTTACAGTTGATGATTCATATCATAAGTCATGCATTCAGCATGTTAACACTTCTGTTATCAACACTTTGGGAAACATGCTTGTTTGCTTTCTTGTCAAGAAACAGATGAGAAGACTGATAATCGTTATGAAGCTGTAGCCAGTTAGCTTATCTTAGCATAAAGACCGGGGGGCAGGGGGCACACAGCTAGCCCGGCTCTATCCAAAGGCTTCAAAACTGGCCAACCAGCACCACTAGAGCTCACTGATGAACCCTTCATATGTCATTAGTTCACTCCATATAAAAGTGAAAACAACACTTTGCGGTTCGGTGTCATTTCTTGACAAGTAACTTCCTGGAGTCTCCACTGGTTTCCTAGCAACCTTGTGGCCATGACAAGACTTCTTAAGAACTTATTTGCTTAAGTGCCAACATGAGAGCCCAAATTCTTTAGCAGAGCAAAAAACCTCAAAAAAGATTACAAACAAAAATAAGAAATGAAAAAAGCTTTAATTGGGATATGTTTGGCATCTGTACCTGATGATAATGAAAAATCTACATGCTAATGATTCAAAGTTTCACTGATATATATCATCACACTGAGTCATCTCAGCACGACTTGAAAGGCTAATAAGACTTTGTGTTTGACCTATTTCAATCTATTCAAAAGCTTCAGACCTGCAATTCAGGTCAGCGACGTATCACAGCGCTTCACTTTGACTCCAAGCTTCTGTCGCTCTCTCTCTCTCGCTCGTTCTCGCTCTCTCTCTCGCTCTCTCTCTCTCTCTCTCTCTCTACATACCTGTGTTTTTTTTCTCATGTAAATTTGATTGTAACCTCTGTGAAGAGTGCGCTGTAAAAAAAAAGTGAAAGGCTGTAACAACAGCGCTGAAGCAATAACACGTTCCACACATGTCGCGAAGAATAAATAAACTTCCACTCCCTCTGAATGCCCTATTAACCCCATAATATCGCTGCAGGTTTAACAGTCATAACTTGCCTTTATGTGTCAGCGGAGGGAGTGATTCGACAGAATTGGCCTCTGATTACTCAACCAAAATCTGTGGAGCCTGACTGCCTCTGAAAGCACACTCGCACGCTGCTGAAAGACGAGGCCGCGTCGGCAGCGCCAGCACGTACACACGCCACTTCCAGCTTAAAAAAAAACAGACGAAAATAAACTAAACACACACTAAGACGGCGCGTTTGACACCTCTGCCACCCCGCGAGTGACATCATGGGAAAACCGTCAGGTGGCAGGTTTTGTTTTTGGCAACACACCTGCATAATACTGACATATAGACGGTTTACGAGGGTGATTTGAGCTCTTTCTCTCTTCTTCGTCCACACACACACACACACACACACACACACACAGACTAAACTGTGCACAGCCCCGGTTCTCACACCATCAGCTGTGACCTGGTTAGCTTTAAGCCGGTGTTTGAGCCTGGCCCTTAGTTGAGGTTGGCTGCTCAGACAGGGCAATAGTTTGCACTCACACTTGCACACAGAAACACACACACACACACACACACACACACACACACACACACACTGGCCACTGTGGCTAATTGAATGGCCAGGGCAGGAGGTCCAGGTCTTTATGCTCAGGGAGAGGAGCCATGAATATTTCTGTTTCATTTGGACTTGACACGGCGAGGCGGTGGGAGAAGGTGAATGAGTGTGGGAACGGACAGCTACAGGCTTTGAATATTTACCTTCCTTAAAGCTCTGAGCAGTCAGAGCATGTGCTGGTGTTCCAGGAAATAAAATGAAGAACAGCCATCCAGTGTGAATGTAAAATAGTTGCATAAATGATTAATAAATGATTAATATTGTCTGTGGGAAGCTCCTCCACCACATTCTGATCACGAGTAAATGTGTTTTCTTTATTATTATGACAACATAATTATTGTTGTCATATTACTTACTTTGCTTTTACTGGATATTATTGCAGAAAATATCTAACATGCCCAAATATTGTCAAAGATTGAATATCTGTGAGGTCAGCATGCTAACATCAGCTAGTGAGCTGTCTAAATTTAGTGTGTTCGCGTGTTAATATTTGCTAATCAGCAGTGAACACAGCACACAGCTCAGAGCCACGCTGCCAGCCATTGCCTCTGTTGTTGTTGTCATGTGAAAAATACAGTTTGGTCATTTCTGCATCTTCACCTGAAGGCTTTACAGGGTCACCCCCCCCACTAATTTCAATATTCAACAGCAAACACATTTTCACAGTGTTAATGTAATCTGGCTGACTTTTTTTGAATCAATATAATGCCAACTAAAGTCATAACATGTGCTCACTGAACATTCTGACCAAACATTCACCATACTGTATTCACATACAGCATGCAAAACTAATTAAGATGTTAAGGTTATATTTAAGTAACTCACTTGGTTCATCATTACCCTCTTGGTCAAATATTTAATACACTTGTGCTTGTAATTCTTTGCATTTTTTTTTTTGTATTTTTGCAAATCATTCATTTTACTTTTAAGTATCTCACTGTATATCTGAGGTTCTGGGGTGACATCCGTTCGCCTACAGAGTAAAACCAAAAGTGACAGGAGGAAGCACTCAGAAAGTGAGAGGATGGAGCAGAGGAGAGGTGAGAAGGAGAATGAGCAGCTGCAGCAGAGGAGAAGCTGATGGTGTGTCTGCAGCCGAGGAGGGCAGAGCTGCACTCAGCTCTGTAAATCATACATGCTGCATGTGATGGAAATGTAAAGGATGACAGACATATGGATTAGCATTATTACACAACTGCAAAGGCAAATAAATAAATAAATGCATGCATGCGCTTTAATGCATCATCTCATGGCTATGCTGCGGTTAGTGACCCGCATCAAACACACCCATGATGTTACATGACCAACAGGTGCATGCTAGGTTTGGTTAACATGCTAAATGCTCATGATGGACTCAGTTTGTGCTCTCATATGTGCATCAGTGTGTGTATGTGTACTGCTCATGTATGTCTGTATTGTGTGCCTTTATTCTGCTGTTGAGGCCTCATGTTATTTCATTCATGCAGGATAATAACGCTTCCTGCATCCACCACGTGCCCATCGGCTTTTTTATACGTATCGTCAGCCATTTTTATTTGAGTTGAGTTAATTCTAGTGAGGACACATGGTTGCTGTGTAATTGATAATCAATTGTATGCATGTGATGTGCATTTGTAAACGTGTTAATGCGCTTGGCCTAAATATGTTAATTAATTCCATTTAATTAATTTATCATATTATCATCATCATATATAATTTTGTTTTTCGCCTTCTTCCACCTCCTCCATTTCTCTTGAAAATGCAATGGCGTAATGTTTACTCATTTTTATCAAAGTATATATTTACACAAGCATGGGTGCAGATCCTGGGAGGGACGTAGGGGGACATGTGCCCCCCAATTTTTGAACATGAATTATCCCCACCCCCCAATAAAAATACCCTAAATTATTCAAAATTTAACATATGTCTTTTCATACTTCACATTCTTCACATTTTAGATTCAAGTCTAAAAAGAAATGATTGAAATGGTGGAAAAAATAATGTTATAAGTAATGTTTCTCAGATTATATAAATATAATATAATATAATATAATATATATATATATATATATGTATATATATATATATATATATTTCTCAGATTTCAGATTTATTTAATTTTTAAAAATAGGAACAGTACATATTAATGAACAGTTACATGTAAATATGTGAGATTATAGCCAAGTGACTCCACATTCTGTCTCTGGTCTCCTCCAATACAATTACATGCCCAAGACCCTTAAAATGATGATTTACTGATATAACAGTGAGCAGTGATGCGCACTGTTTGGTGTTTAGGACAAGAAGGTAAGCACAATAAATGACTCCCTGAGCAGTAATTTTTGAATGATATGGCAAGCCTCTACAAAGTTGTGATTTTTGGTGGCATGGTCAAAAAAAAAATCACTTTTGTGTCCCCCCCAATCCTGACATCGGATCTGCACCCCTGTACACAAGTGATCTGAACTGGTTTGGGAAACAGTACTTTTACTTGATTAAATTAACTTTTTCCATCCCTACAAGGAAGACTATAGGCCTATTTACTAACGTAACACATTTTGAACAGGGAAAACGTAATCTGCACAGACATCATGTCACATCATCTGAAACATAAATGGAAAAACCATTTATGTTAGAGTAAATGAATGTTATTTCGGTGTTTCAGTAGGTTGAAAAAAAAATCTGCAATTTAAGAATTTTACTACACCACCAAAAAAATACATTTTGGCAAACCTGGAAACAGGTGAAGGTTCTTACCTGTCTGGCTCTGAAAAAAGTTGACATGTTTTAAAATTCAAGTTCTCACCAAGCCGTGACAATATGGAAGTGGAAGTGAAAAATGTCCGATTTAATGGGTTTTCATTTCAGGCCCCGAGGCGATCCATAGCTTCAATCGGAAAAATACAGGGTGCATGAGCTGGTTCAAGCACAGTATCAGTTCATGTACAGTATACATCATGGCCTTTTAATCATCTCCTCTGGTGTGTATGTTTTGTGTATATGAATGTACAGCACACGCGTGTGGAGGCATCCCTCACACGCGTGCGGAAAAGGGAAAGGAAGGAGGGCAGGAGCGGGGAGGAGAGAAAATGGAGTCCCGGAGGAGGAAAATGAAACCTCTGAGCAGGTAGTTGATGGAGAGGTGAGAGGATGGCGGCAGATAGACGGAGCACAAGAGGAGCGGGGAAGGAGGGAAAAGGGAAATTGAAATGGTGTGATGAGAGCGAGAGAGGACGGAGGGGAAAGGGAAGAGTCTGCCTTATTTGATGCAATAATGTGTTTGCTGATGTTCAGCATTCACACAAGTCAAGTCACGTACTATTATAAAATCAATGGATGAGTCACTGCATCACACACGCACACACACACACACACACACACACACACACACACACACACACACACACTTGTATAAGGGCAATAAATATCAGATATTGGCCAGTAATGTTGAGCTGTGATCCTGAAAAGAATTTTATCAATAAAGGTTTGAGTGTCACATGATGTAAATGCTGATTTAGACACTTTTCCATCCTTGCGGGGATTAAAATTGTTCAGTTCTGTCGTTAAAAATCACAGAAAAGCATAATCTCCTTAAACATTTTAGGGTGTGCGAGAGGTGAAGTTTAAAGGTATCGGCGCCACATGTTTTCAATCAGCAGCTGCAGTGCAAAATGGCTGAACTCATAACCTTTTTCCTGTCAAACTTAAACTGAATCCACCCACACACTCCCACACACACACACACACACACACACACACAAACATTCTTCGTAGGAAAAAACACTCAACTCTGTCGCACTCTGAGGCAGAGCTGCACAAACTCATTTCCTTATGATGAGGCATGCCTCAGTTTTAAAAACCAGACGACAAATGACGCGTCCGACAAATGCTGCATCCGTGAGTTGCTACGAATACTTTGTGTTTGTGTCCTCACATAAACACACACACACACACACACACACACACACACACACACGTACAATAATGTCTGATAGACACAGTAAATATCTTTTAATACCTTTGCACATACTCCAGAAGAACTCCCAGAAGGGCGAGGAGCAGCAGCGCCAATTATGGCCTAAACACTGATGGGAAAACACACACACACACACACACAGCAGAGCACATTCAAACAAACACACACACACACACGAATAAAGGAGGAAGTGAGCATCATTAGAGCAGGACTCCACTGGAGCCAGACGTTAGAGTTCACACTGTCTGTACGCCTCCACCTCCTCCACCACGTCATGTGATGGTGCCGTTTGATTGGTTGATGCAACTGTAAAACTGATCAAAACTACGTCAACCTGAATTTGATGCAGCGTGCTGATCGGATCCTAAAAAGGCTGTAAATGTATAGACTAATATTAACAGTTTAGACAGATTAATATTAGAATACAGCCAAAATGATTGTAGTATTAGAATTACTATTAGTATTAATATTAGTTGTGGTACTATTGTTAAAATGAGCATTGTCATTAGCAAAATAACTTTTGTATTAGTATTGCAGTAGGCCTACTCGAATATGAATACAGAGTAAAGAAGAGTGAACATCAGGAGCTAAGTCGCCCGCTGCCACCAATAGAGTAGAGTACACACTAAAGCTGACATACTATTATTGTAGTATTAGTATTGCAAGTACTATTGGAATGAATGTTACATTCACATTCGCATAAGTTTTGTTCTACTATCAATATTAGTGTTGCCCTCAGTAGTAAAGCACTGTTTTAACTTTTAGCATTAGAGTCATCATTAGAATAAGAATGAATATTTAAGTTGACATACTATTATTGTAGTATTAGTATTGCGAGTACTATTGGAATGAATGTTAGTAGTTTTAAGAACATTCACATAATAACTTTTGTTCTCCTATCAATATTAGTGTTGCCCTGATTAGTAAAGCACTGCTTTAACTATTAGCACTAGAATCATCATTCGAATAAGAATGAATATTTAAGTTGACATACGATTATTGTAGTATTAGTATGACAGTTAGTATCAGTATTAATGGTGGTGCTGTTGTTAGTGTAAACATTAGCATAATAACTTGATAATAATCATAATAACATGACTGTTATTGTTGTTGTTGTGATGAGCGGTTGGTGTGGCCTGTGAGTTCTTGTTGTTGTTTAGCATGACTCAGTGGTGATGTGGTTTCACAGGTGTAAAGTGTGTACCCTCAGTGGGGTGTCCAACATGCTGCACACTCGCATAAGGCACAAAACAGCAGCTCTCTGCAGCCACAGTCCAAAACATGTGAACGCACATGTGTGTTTTGACTGAA
This sequence comes from Haemulon aurolineatum, assembly GCA_038406115.1. NCBI lineage: Eukaryota > Metazoa > Chordata > Actinopteri > Lutjaniformes > Haemulidae > Haemulon > Haemulon aurolineatum. The sequence goes on along the minus strand of JBCAUF010000085.1, from coordinate 2,332,209 downwards.
TTCATTTTCCCAAACATGCTGTTATTGTATCATAAACTCTTCTGAACACTTACAAACACGCTGCAGGCCGGTGAAGGGCGACACTGTGCAGCAGCTGCAGCGGACATGCAGGGGGTGTACAGTATATGAGGGGTGAGACAGCAGTTTGGAGGGCATACATGTTGCGAGATGACATGCAAAGGGGTGAGAGAGAAGTTAGCCAAAGGGGGTGAGGCAGTTAGGAGGGTGAGACAGAGGTTGGGAGGGTTAAAATTGTTAGTTTAGCCCCACTGGCTATATTTTCCCTCCCCTGGGCCTATTTTACATACTTCTCTCTCAGACCCAATAAACAAACAAGGAGCACAATTAGCGCGGTGCATGTACGTGTGTGATTGTGTGCATCTGTGTGTGTGTGTGTCTGTGTTTATGTGCATGTGTGTGTGTGTGCATGTGAATTAAGAGCGTGGGAGCAAACGAAAATGATTTTCTGTCTAAAAAAAATTGAGTTATGTGGACATACACACACACACACACACACACACACACACACGCATAAGGCGATGCATGTCCTCGTACACACACACACACACATACACACACACGCACACTAAACATAATTTCTCATAACAGTCTAATATGGTTCATTTTCAGCTATCAAAACACACATGAAAAGAGTGTTAACGCTGTCAACAAGCGAGCATGGGATGTGGAACCGTCGTTTTCATTCTCAATATGTCAAGGTTAGGGTGTATTCCAGCAGAGAGCGAGGGAGAGGGGGAGAGAGGAGAGAGAGAGAGAGAGCGAGAGAGAGAGAGAGAAAGAGAGAGAGGGTTAGAGGGGGAAGGAGTGTCGTTCTCCATCCTCTGCTCTCCAGAGAATCCCATCATGAAACGCCAAAGCACAAAGAGCTCAGAGCCTTCGACTGAAACCGAGGGACCTTTTATCCGGACGTGGGAGCATGTCTGGGGCAACAGCGCCACCCAGCACGCCGCCGCCGGTACTGCACATCCTCCTCCTTTCCTTCTTCCCTCCCTCCCTCCCTCCTCCTCCTCCTCCAAATCCTGACCTGCCTGTCTCCATATTAAAAAAGACAGAAAAAACAAAGGGGCATTTTTTGCGCTATACCCCGCCATTAATTCAATGATCAAAATGAGCGACGGCGAAACAATTCAAGGCGAATCTGCGGCCCCGTTCAGAGGGAGCCGTCACCATCGCCGCCGCCGACCCCCCCCCACCCCAACCTCAAACACATGAGAGAGGTAATCAAAGCCACAGTCTTCTTTCTGTGTGGGAATCTAACCCTTAATGGGCTACACCAACCTCACAGCCAACCACACACACACACACACACACACACACACACACAAAATCAAACTAATTACAATTTGTCCTTTCTCTTTTGTCCTTTT
>JBCAUF010000085.1:2295298-2311740 GCA_038406115.1 Haemulon aurolineatum | reverse complement strand
ATTAAATTTGTGGTGTTGAATGACTTGACGCGGCATCCTCCTCGCATTACCTCACCTTTGCAGGTGTTTCATATAGCCTTTTCTAGTGTCTTCTTTTGACACTTCTCCTCTTCAGTTTAACATCCCACAATCCTATCCGGCCTTTGCGTCACTGACACTGTCACGTGCCCAAACAAATACACATGGCCAAATACCCAGACGGATATACATCGGTTGTGGATATCGGGCCAATTTTACTCATTGGACTGATGCCGATATGTTAAAGAATGACGAACATCGGCCGATACCGATATAAATGCCGATATATCGTGCATCCCTAAAATTAAACTTTCAATCGCAGACACACGGCATCATTTTCAAGTTAAAGAACAGTGATTATGAATGTTTGGGGTTTTTTCAATTATTAATTCTTAAACTGTCATGATGACTTGTGGTTTTCCGCAGTTGCTTTTAACCTGGGAACCTCCTCATGTGTAGCTGGCCCCTCCAAATCGAGGTACGGAAGTCTCTCCGTGCAGGTCACTAATTGCTCTCCATAATAATCAAACATGTATACTTGATTCATTCATCATTCTGTCTGACACCGGGCCTCCCTGTAGCTCCTCCCTGGGTGCCAGCGCTCTCAAAGCAGCAGCGTCATCGTCGTCGTCGTCGTCATCCGCCAAGAGGAAAGACACGTCCTCCGGCTCAGAGTCCAAGGCGGAGAAGAAGAGGAAATCCGCTCTGGAGGAGATCATGGAGGTAATAGGGGCTGGCTTTGTCGTCTTCTGTGTGTGTGTGTGTGTGTGTGTGCTCTGAGCTTGCGGTGACGCCGGCCGAGTGTTCTGAACGTGGTCTCGGTCCTTGTTTTTTTTTGTTCAGATGGAGGAGAGGAAGAAGAAGAAGCAGCAGCAGTCGGTCAGGACGGATTACTGGCTGCAGCCCAGCATCGTGGTCAAAGTGGTCACCAAGAGACTAGGAGAGAAGTACCACAAGAAGAAGGGCGTCGTCATGGTAACAGTGCTTTGTGTTCATTTTGGCTGAGTGTAGAGACGGGAGGCACGTTTTGCTAATAGCCATGAATTGATCTGCTGCAGGAGGTGCGAGACAAATACGCAGCGGTGGTGAAGATGATCGACTCAGGAGACAAACTGAAGCTGGACCAGAATCACGTAGAGACCGTCATACCTGCGCCAGGTAAACCACCAGAACCCTCCAACCGTCATTGCCAAATATGGAACTGATCGACCGACTTGAGGTCTTGAGGAAACGTCAGCGTGCACCCGGCCGTCCTCTTCCGTCCTCCTCAGCATCTCGTTGTCAAACTCCCTGCAGGTAAACGGGTTCTGGTCCTGAACGGTCCGTACAGAGACACGGAGGCTCTGCTGGAGGGGATAGACGAGAAGAACTTCAGCGCCACGCTCACACTCGACTCTGTGAGTATGCTCGGGCTGTTTCTCTTTAGTTTAGATGCCTGAACAGTTTCCCTATTTGTTTGGATGACACTCACTATTTGTCTTTGGAGTAACTTCTTAACAACTAAATATTAACAGAATTCAATAATTCTCAGCGAGGTCTGTTTGTTAAGAGAGCAAAGGGGGCACAGGACTGGAGGGAGATGTTGCAGGTGAATTTTCTTCATAAAACCCATAAACCAAACCAGGGCAGATGTGTGAAAAAATAATTTGGGTGAACCGATCCTTTGATCACCAGTCTAAATTAGAGCACGACAGCCGTTATCATATCACAAATATATCAGTATCAGCGTATATGCTGTCTTTTAATAGCAAATAATGCAGAAAAAGAGGTTTTGTAACTATGAAATTACTGGTGAAGTTTGCTGTTTGAGTACACTGATGTCATTTAGGACAATAAAGCTTATTATTTATCTGTAAAATATCCTGCCTCCATTATATAGCTGTATGATTTGCCATTTATGACACTTTTGAGGGGTCATTACAAATAAATAGTATGTCTATATGTATATTGGCCAATACATACGAAGATACATCAGGCTCTAGTCTAAATATACTGTATTCACCAAAGTACCTCTTCAAAATGTCCCCACAATAGAACCTGTATTTGTATATCAATCTACATACCAACAGAATCAAAACAACCAAATCTGACCACATTCAAAGATCAAAATCTCTAAATTTTGCAATTAAAATTTATTTTAGGTTTATTGCCAGCATTCACTTTTGTGTTGCTTGTTTGTTTTTTTTAATGGAGTGCCTTTGTTGCAGCGCAGCCATCAGTAAAGTTTTCTCGTCTCTCATCTTCAGGGTCCACAGCAGGGGAAGACGGTGGACGTCGCCTACGAGGATTTCTCAAAACTGGCCTGAACCAGCCAACCTCCTGCTTCAACCTCAGGCAGCCGTCAGGCAGAGGGACTCTACTGTGTCAGAGTTACTTCCCCAAGATTCACCTGTACATATACACACATCCCATAATGCAATTTCAAGTGAGTTATCACAGAGAAACTTGGAGCAATCTGTTCAATTAGTTTTTATTTTCTAATATTGTTCACGTTGATCTTTACACTGCAGATGTACATTTTCTCCAAATAAATTCAATAAAAGTGGCTTCTGGTGTTCTTTGGAGAATAATTGGGAAAGTAACATTCATGATTTTCAAAGAAAAACCGAAATCAGGAAATGTATGGATGCACACAGACACCGAAAAGTTGCACGTCTTCATTTCTTCCCCTCTGTTCTCGCTCCAGGTTCTCACTCACTCTGTTTAATGGGTGACATTTTCTTTACAACCGCACTGACCCAGCGGAATAATAGCAGCACAGGGTACAAGAACGTGTCTCTGGCTGCTCAGAGCGTCTCCAGGAAGCTGTTGAGGTGTGGGACGATGTAGTCGCTGTAGCGGCCGTCGATGAAGCCCTTCCCACTGTTGTGTACGAACCAGCAGTAGACGTTTGTGCCGCGCCTCTTGTCATGTCTGTAGTCCTTCTGCCAACCCCTAATACACACACACACACACACACACACACACACAGGAGGTTTAACATGGAATGGGTTTGTTCAGCAGTGTGTTCTATATGTGAAAGTCATATGAAGACGTACCTGGTGACGTGCAGTCTGTTGCCCTTCACCTCCATGGTGGCCTCCTTCTTCAGAGGGTCGACTCCTTCGTGGATGTCGTACACGCTCACCTCAGGCTCTCTGGTAAACTGCCCTGGGGGGGTTAGGGTTAGGGGCACACACATTTTTCAGCTTCTCATATACTAGTTAAATAGGAACAGTGTGGGGTTAGGCTGTTGTTGAATTCTTTTTGCTGAATGGATCAATGTCAACCTCATCTTCAAATAAAGCCTGCCTCAGCCCGACACATCCTGTCTGAAAGCTCTAAGAGGGTTTGCTGACTTCAGCTTCATCTTCTACACACCCTGATGGATGCACTACATTGAAGTGCCCAAGGACTAGAAATGGGAAGATCAGAAAATGGTTGTATTTCAAAATATTGAATATGCATCAATGCTTCTTGAGAATATTGGTGTTTGTCTGGCCAAAACCAAACCACGAAATAATGACTCATTTATTATGACTATAATATATACATTTAGTATAACTAAAAGTGAAATTTTGGACCTCAGTGTGAAAAACAGAAAAAGTCTGAGGCTAGTTTCGCAAATGAGATATTTGCAAATTACACAGTTTCATATAAGACTGACTTATTTAAAACATTAAAAGTTGTACACTGTTTACACAGTTGTGCTCAAAAGTTTACATACCCCGGCAGAATTTTTGCTTTCTTGGCCTTTGTTTTCCAGAGAATATGAATGATAACACAAAAAATGCTTAGTAGTAGTTGTTTATCAATAATTGGCTTCACACAACCACTGACCATGAGTGGAAAAAAGTTTTTGTGTTGTCATTCATATTCTCTGAAAAAAAGGCCAAGAACGCAAAAATCCTGCTGGGGTATGTAAACTTTTGAGCACAACTGTATTTTTTCAATTTTAGATTCCCTAGATCCAGTAACTGACAAAGATGCGTCTCTTCAGGCACCTCAGGTTGACTTTATCCATGATTTTCTGCCGCCTGAGGCTTAGTCTCTGTAGTTGTTGTGTCAAAGCCGGTGAGCCTGCTGGGACGTACCTATGAGCCCGTGGACCAGAGGGGAATACTGGTTGTCGTTGGCCATGTAGATACCGAGGAAGTCAACACTGACTGGATGTTTCTTCCACACCCGATGAAGAAGCACCATCACCTGGATGTTATTGTTTATGACGATGGAAATATGGGAGTTTTTCACGATGGAGATCCTCACACTGAAACGCAGAAACGTGACACATGAGACGACCGTGATGTCAAGGCAGCAAGGCAGACACCGTAGCTAATGGCATGACGGTTACCCATCCTGCGTGATTTCAGCCGTGGCCCCCCAGGTGAAGGAGTGGTTGTTCGTGCCGTCGGTCATGTCGATGCGGTTGGTGCTGACAGTCATGCTGATTCCATCGGGCTGGTAGTAAACCGAGATGGTGCCGAAGTAGGTGTTCAGTTTGTTTTTGTGCATCTTCTTTGAGCCAATCAGCTGACCGTTCACCACCACACCTTGAGGACAGGACAGAGGGCCCCCCCATCAAATACAAAGTCTCATGTTATCAAGTTACAGATGTCTTAAGTCAAGTTCAAAATGTGAAAAGTGCTCTGTAGATGTTCATTGTTGGGGTTAGGAGTAAGCTGAGGTCAGAGTTACTAGAGTTGTAAAGTTGGATCGAATAGACAAGTGACACAGTGAGATTCAACAATCCATACACATATTGTTTTTCATTAAAGAGATAATTGGACATTTTGAAAAATGCCCTTCTTAATTTTTCTGCTGAGAGACAGATAAGAGGATCTATAGAAATAAATGGCTTATTCCAAGGTAATGAAAACCCAACAATTCTTATTTCATGTGATCAAATTCTAATGGAAACATAATTTTGAATACTATAAATCTTACATAGTAATTCTTTAAAGTACAGCAGATGTGGTGATTAGTGATCTATCTCTGATGCTAAAATGCTTCATGCTAACCTACCTATAACATGCAGGACTACAAATCAGTGCCAAAGCGCATCAAAACATATCTCAATACATTTAGCACAGTCCGCTTAATATTACCTGTTCCACTATCAGACACCAGGTTTAGGATGTGACCAGGTTTGGAGTCGATGTTGAAGCAGACGTCCATGTTACTTCTGGGCAGGTGCACAATGAAATGAGGGTCGTTGTCCACTGGGTGAGAAACACTGAGCTCGTTACACATGGAGTACTGTTCAACGTTCAACACTGCAACTGGAAGAGTTGGCTCAATTTTATGGAAGTCAGCTGAAGTGTGTGTTTGTGTGTGTGTTACCTAGGGTAACCTTTTGAGGCAGAACCCACTCCTCGGGACCCTTTTCAGCCTGACTCGGCGGGGCTGGAGTGGTCATCTGGACCCAGGGTGGAGGCTGGTAGACGACCCGGACTGGTGCCAGACCGGAGGATGCCGAGCCACCTCCTAGTCCTCCTCCTGCACACACATCAGCATGGTCTCTGCTTGTGTTTTGTGGATGTAATGTAGTCTGTTTGCGTATTTTTATCTGATTATCTGATTAAATCACACTATTTGATGCTTTATCTCTCCTTATTGGTGGTTTAATTACTCAAGTCTCCTTGACTCTGTACTATCTGCTGGAGCAGAAATCTGTCAGGCAGGATTTAGATCTAAAGAGACCATCCTGGTCGGATAAAGATCAAATAAAAAATCTAAATCAGCTTCCAAGTCTTGCATATTTCTGTCCATTAAATTCAAACAAAACATCATTAAAAAAAAAAAAAAAACAAAGGTTCAGACAATCAGGCACCTGAGCAGCAGCCATGCTTGGGGTCCTTCGGGGAGTCAGCCAGCAGCCTCTCTGTGCCGTCATCACTCTCCACCAGCAGAGCGGTGAGCGGGGTGACGAACTGGTGCTCCAAGGCCAGAGACATGATCCTCTGGGTGATCTTCCTCTTCTTGGCGGCAGTCGGAGCCAGAGACCTGCAGGAGAGCCACAGTGCAGCGCTCAAGTACTCACAGTAACACACATTCACTGTCATATTTGGACAAAACAAGCAGCCCTCACTCACTCCGATGAGTGTCTCACCTTTCGGAGATCAGCTGCTTGACGGTGATGTAGGCCCACATTTGTCTGGCGAAGCCCGTGAAGGAATGCTCCTGCTTGGCCAGCTCGGCGTCCAGCTCCGTGGTGTCGGCCTCCGTCTCCAGGGTGATGTCCAGACGGGACTGTGGGGCAGGACGAGACAGAGAAGACGCTGGGAGATCCACTGTTGGCCTGGAACCCTCAACTTCTGATTGCGCGTTGATTTGGTTGGCTAGCTATACTATGGCTAGCAATAATGTCGCATGAACTGGTCAAGCATTAAATAAAATGAGAGCAATTTTGGCTCCATGTCGATGTGTTTGTTATACTCACAGCAGACGCGGTGGTGAAGCTGGTCAGGGTGTTGGTCTCGGACGGCAGCACCTTCCCGGCCACCACCAGCTCCGAGCCGCTGAAGTATTTGTCGAATCGGTTCTGGGTGACGTCAGACACGGAGTCCTCTGGGAACTGAACGGTGATCCTCCTCAACAGAGGAGAGGAGACCTGGCTGTAGAATGTCTGCAGGCAGGGGGAGAGGAGGGAGACTGCTGTCAACCTTGAAGACTATGAGGAAGCTAAACCCTGATCTCCTGTAGAGTTCCTGCAGAGCTTAAGTACCATTTTTAACCTGGATTTGGTACACTTCAAGTCTAACAAGAAACTAACAACCAGATCCTTTGATCTGTGGAGCTAGTTCCAGGAAGCAAAGATGAGAAAGAAGCATATGAGTGATGCTGAATTGTTTGCTGACGGTTCTGTTGTACCCGTAGCTGCTCTGCGGCGTCATGGTTGGCGTATATCCTCTGAGCTATGCCCCTGTTCTCTGTGGCGATACGCTCCAGGAAGTCATAGTCCACGTCGAAGCCGATCCCCAGTGAGAAGAGAGAGAACTCCTCCCGCATCACCCGCTTCACGTTCTTCTGGATGGTGCTGAGCTTGATCTCACCTACGGAAAGACAGAACATATTAATGGCAGAGGAGCTGGTTTTACTTGAAGGAATAAGATCGAACAGGGTCAGTCTTAAAAGTCAGACTCACCCACTGTAGGGTCTCCATCAGACACAAGAATGATCATAGAGACGGAGCGAGGGTCGATGAGCCCCTGATTGGATGCCCTCACCAGCATCTGAACCGCTCTCATCAGTGCCTCGTTGATGTTGGTACCTGGGGTCAAAAGTCAGCAAGTTCAGCAGGCTGTCAGAGTCTCCTATTTGACGAAGAAGAAGAATATCTCCTCATACCTCCGTTGGGTTTAATGTTCTGGATGTATTTCTTGGCATCTGCAATCTGAATAGTGGAACCGGGGACGAGGTCCTCGCTCCAGCAGCGCACATTGTGGTTGAAGTCAATGATGGAGAAGTGATCGTCTATGGTCAGATCATCCAGGATGGCCTGCATGGCCTCCACTGTCTGTGAGAGAAGGTTGGAGTTAAATGCACTCTGCAGAATGGCCATGCGGTGGCAGCGTTGCACAAGAGAGGGATGAGGACTGAGCAGGGGGATGACTGATGGGGTCAAAGTGCATAAAACTCCATCCGTGTAAAGAGCTATCGCTTACTTGCTTCATCTTGACTCCCCACATGGATCCACTGACGTCAATGACAAACACAATGTTTTTAGGTAGAGGCGAGAGATTGGAGGGAGCGAAGAACTGGACAAAGTGGCCATCTGAGACCTGGAGGAAACAGTGAAGGCTCGAGTTGTATGTTGCATGCAGTATTAAATGCTGAAAACACTTTTACGACCGTGTGATACCTGGAGTTCCCCAGCATTGCTGTCCCTGGTCACATCATATTTGACAGTGAAGACGCCATCGATGGCGCTTCCCGTACAGTTGTCACACTTTCTCTGCTGCTGGAGATTGGGCTTGAAAACAATGTGAGCCTGAAGAGACAGACATGACAAAAAATTGGCTAAATTCATCATCATGTGATCCTTAGTTCAAGACAAATCTTTTATTGCAGTCCACTCCAGTTTTGACCCAAAGTATTGTTTTTCGAGAACAATATTTTCAACACTCCCACTACACATTTCTTTTGATGAGCCTGCAGAAATGTTCTATCACATCGTACAACTCCAGTGTACCTATCATGCAGGTGACTTATAAATCTATATATCACATGACATATTAATGGAATGTGCACAAGGAGTGTGTGACATGTTTTATGTTCTCTAAATCCTTTTAATTGAATTATCTTTTGATGATATTTCATACTCTTCACCATCATAGGTGACCTATTAGTGGGCACAACCCACTGTGTCTGACATAAATTGTCATAACATTTGAATTCACTGCAGTCATATTTAAATGACATAGATGTGTTTAAGCTCCAGTTCATTTTGGAAAATTTGATTGGATGTGGAGATTCATTCTCAATGTGGTTATTATTTTGAATGCAAGTGAGTAGATCTTGCGTGACAGATATTAGGTGGAGCTTGTGTTGTGAATATGGAATACATTTAAATGTCAAGGTAGGATTCATCCCAACATGTATGTGTGCTTTTCTATCCATTTTCTATTGTTTGAACTGTGCAGCCTTGGATATCTGGCAGTTTTTCAGTCTCACCTTGTCTTTGGTCGATGTCATTTTGATCAGCTCTGCAAACTGTGCTCCAAGTGTGTTTAATGTTTCCACCGCGGAAATTCCCTTCGGCTCATAGATGTACACGTCCACCTAAAGAGAGACCAGGTCATGGACGAGTGCAAGAACACATGCAGGCATGCAAAAACACACACATGTCCTGATGTTCCTACCTGGAACTGTGGCACCAGCCTCCCAGGCTGCAGGTACAGTGAGTGCTCGTAGAAACCCAGCTTCCTGTGCATCATCTCCTGGTAGTGGAGCTCAAATTCAATGTTACTGCCAGGAGGAACATGAACTTCTGTCTTAAACGTCTCCATGTCCTGGGAATTTGCCCTGTAAAGCAGAAATATGTCAGTCAGTCTATATCTCCACAGAGGATTATAACTCCAAGGAGCTGGTCCCATACCTGACGATGCCTGCTGCCTTGCCTCTGGCTCTGGCCTGGGTATATAGATTCCTGGCCACCGTTTTCTCCTTCACTGAGCCCACAAATGTGATCCCGTTCACATTCCTGCAGCAAAGAGTGTGAAGTTAAACCTCTGGATGCTCTACTTGAGAGGCTGCTGGGACTCGTGTGAATCTGGGCTCACATGGTGAAGTTGGTGATGAAAGCTCGTTTGGGGATCTGGACGTTGAAGCCAATGCTCTGCGCCTTGGAGCCCGAGTTGACCACCGAGCTCTTGACAGTGGTGTGGGCAAAGCGCGACGTGATGCGGCTCTCCACCTTGTAGCTCTTGACGGTGATGTCATCTCCACGGATGGCCTGCGGAGGCGTTGGAGGAATAAGTCAGGAGGATATGAAGGAAAGTATAGGTATCCAGATGGAGTTTTCCAAAGAAATGTAATAACAATGGTGGATATCCTCAGTCCTGATTAGACCTCAGTTGGTTTTGAATCTCTCTGGACCAAGTCTTGTGATTCGACTTCCAAATCAAAATTTCAAGCAACCACATGCATCAAGCACGGTTGCTGTAGTTCTTTACAATGCATCTCTTTGTTAGCGTGGAGCCAACTTCAAATCAGAAAGATCTTGTCATAGTTTGAGATTATTGTTTTTTGGGTTTGTTTTTTTTGTTTTTTTAAACTAGTAAATGCAGAGAAAGACAGACAAATGCAGGGAGGCAAAGCAGGATTGAGAAGAACAAAGTCAATAACCCATCAGTCATGGGAACATCTTCAAACAGCAGCATATTGACTATCAGATAAGGTTAAACTCTGTCACAGTGGAGAGGGCTCCAGTAACAAGCGCAGGGTCGTACCTCAAAGTCTTCCTGCTCCTCGCTGGTCAATATAGCTCTCTGAAACACACACACACACACACACATCATCAGCTTCACACTGTCTAAATCAGCTCTCTGAGAGAAGATTATGAATCACAAACTGTTGCTTTTAAAACGATGACAATCAGGATCCGAGTGGGTTCGTTCCTGTTTGTGTAATCAGTGAGATGCATTCTACGGATCAATGGCTGCAGTTATTGCAACATCAGTGAGAAAAACAATTCATGTTCTGCATTACACAGCCCTCACCTTGTGTCTCTCTCGGTGATCCTGCAGATGTGACTGGTGGCAGAAAGAACAGTTCAGCAACAGTTCGAGAAAAAGTCGCCACATTTGTTGTGATTTAAATCACATTTAGAGAGGTGGGAAAAGACAAAAACTTGTCAGCAGCGCAAACGTGAGGTCAAAGGATCACATTCAAATTCAAAACTTTTAACAGTGATGGTTCATGATCACGCATAATTCACCTGCATAGACATAAATTCTGTATTTTTTCTTCAACAATTCCAGGGGGAGTCCCTTGTATTTTTCATGTGATTTGAATCACATTTTGACAAACTCCAGAGATTACAAAAAAGTTTTTAAATGAGTTAAAGGTCAAAGCAAGAGGATAGTCAGACATCCTTATCAGTAATTAAATCAAGTCCAACAACCACAAATAGCTGCAGAATCCATTCATTTACATCGCAATATGAATTTATATTTTGGCTTCCTTTCACCTCAAAAATCAGAAATTGATCTTCATCTGGATGAACTGCCTCTAACTCACCGTCTCTTCCTCCCACTCTCCGTCGATGATGAAGTCGAAGCAGCGGCCCTGTTGGAGGAGCAGGAGCCCCAGAAGCAGCAGCAGTGGACGCCTCATGTTTCCAGGCCTGTGGGCTCGAACACACAAACACTCACGCACGCATGCAAAAAAACACAACAACGCTGGGGAGACGGATGGTCCTTCTGCAGGGAGAAGCCCGGCTGCAAACTGAAGGTTAAAATCCACTGAACTGATTGACTCCCGGCCCCAGTCAATATTTGTTGTGTTTCATGTAACCCAGAAAGGAGAAGGAAACTTTGAAACTTGACCTGCAGTGTGGGCAGGGTAAATAGGACACATTTGACTCATTCATAGATTAAACAGAGATTTCACATCAGACACTGACTCCAGTCACAAATGAGTAAAAACTATCACTCTGATGTGTTTCTGAAATGAGGTGGAAGCTTTTAAAAAGGCCGGGCATGTGAAGACACATACATTTTCATGACACACAGCCCCAGGTCACATGGAGAGGTGTAATGTTGCTTCATGCCCACAAGATAGCACCAAAGTAGGCCTAACTGCTGAGGCCTTTACATCTTCTCAGTGTAAATGCTCAGGGTGTGTGTTTTTATGTTGACTAAATACTAGAATTTTAGGGGAAGAGTGGGAATGACATTATTGGGTTTTTTTATATCTCTAGCTGAAAAACAATACAAACTGAGGTGAAACAGCAGGCAATAAAATATTACACTCCTTAACAAAGAAGGAATATTTAGTCCGGAGGTGTCTCAGTGCCATTCTGCTCTTCTGGTGGTTAAACAAGATAAACATAAAAAAGTATTTTATATTTTCCTTTGTGTAACTATATCATATGTAATTTGGAATAAGAATATGTATACTATAATATAGGTGAACTTTTTCAAATTCATATTACTGCTTATGAAACAGATCAGATTTCAAGCAGCTGATGGAAGGTCATGGTTAATGGAAGTGACACGTTGCCTTCAAATGCTCCTTGTAAACCCCAGCTTCTCTAGATTTTGTGTTGTAACACGTCTTTTATGAGCACGTGCACATGACTCCAAATAGGCTGTACAGACCCTCTATATAAATGTCCAAACACCGTCCTTGAGTGGTTATTGAGAAATAGAGATAATCGTCTTGCATCTTCGATTATACAAATCTAAAATTCTACAAAAAAAATATTTATGCTGAGAAAAAGTGGGCAGTATGAGGCAGACTTTCCTTTCACGTTCTGCCATATTTTTCACCTCGTGTCAAAACTGACAAAATGATGTGACTGATGTGTTCGATCAACTCATATCTGCGAATATTCCGACACTCCCTGAAAGCAGCAGCAGCAAGCAGCTCTAATTGCCACTCGTTGCAGGAGTTGGGGCTAAAAACCTCGCATCACTCTCCTCCGGTGGGTGGGCACACCGTGTCACTGCTCTGTCCGGTCACTGTGATCCGGACTCACTCTGGAGATCATGTCCCACTCACGTCTCTGAGGTCTGCTGGAGAAGGACTGCAAGATGCTGCTGCTGACTTTCCTTATATGTTTCTCCCCCACTGCACTGGGGCAACTGGAGGGATCCCAGTTTGGAGATGATGTTGATGAATCCGACTTGGCAGACTTTGATTTAGACATTGTAAGGCAATTTGAAGGATGTTGCGCATTCTGGTGTTTGGATTTCTGTCTGACTCTTTCTTTTTGTACACACAGGCGCCACGCAGGGTCCCACGGCAGGTGAAAACTATACTGACCAAGGTAAAGTCACATTCACAGCAGAGATATGAAGCTTTATGAATATCTAGTCTCTCGGTCCTTATTTAGGGAGTCTAAAAGTGCTTTGCATTTGAAAAAAACATCGAAATTTTAAGTGTATTTAAATTCGAAGATAATAAAGATAACAAACATTGTCCTCTCTCAGCTTCTTTGCTCATGTGATAATTTGATGCTTCGGACAAAAGTTGATACCGTCTAATGTGTCAACTCTCTGAGAGTTAAGGAGTTAATAGTAAACTGACCTCATTGGCATAAAGAAAACGTTTGATCAAACAGAACTTGATAATTTCAATAATGACCTAGAATGCATGACCTAGTTTAAGTTATTTAGAAGCATATTTTGTCATCCTAAACTTGTGCGCTCTGGGCGTGACGCACAGGAGGTGCGCCAGGCGCGCAGATGTGCCAGAGTATCTGTAATGCACTGGATCATAGCTCATGGGAGCAAACTCATCTGTCTCAGTTTAGTTATTGTAACTATGGAGAAATTCAGGTTCCGTTGGATTGAGATGTTTTGGCTCATCAAGAATAACAGTCCAGATATTCAGGCGCTGGTGGTTCTGCAGTGATGGTGTTTTAACGTTTGCTTTGCAGGAGACCAAACCTCACATCCAGGAGCTCTCCATCAAGACCACCATCATCTCCCGCTACGCCTTCACCGCGGTGCACTGCGCCATGCTCAACCGGCACTCCGCCGCCACCGAGGGCGTCTTCCAGTTTCAGATCCCTGCTAACGCTTACGTCTCCAACTTCACCATGTAAGGGTCACCTGACAGCGGACCTGATATCATAACAAGATGATCAAAGCATACTTAAGATAAAAGTTGGGATTTTACATCCATTAGTGTCGCCTGGAAACCTTGTGTCTCAGCTTAGGAGAAGCTGCCTTATTTTAAGCTTCATGAAAACATAATCCAGTGAGCCCTGACAGAGCCTCAGGAGCGATTGTAAGATATTCTGAATACTTTCTCTGGACAGTGGTTCCCAACCCTTTTTCTTGTCTTGTGACCCTTTGAAATGAAGCACTGTTGTGACCATCAAAGTTTATGGGTTCTGCCAACATCAGGAACAGTCTGAACTTCTGGGATTGCTTCATTTGTAGGATTTTTAGGGGCCTCAGGAGATAAAAGCACCCATATTTACAGAATAAAATGGCTAAAAAGCAAACAACAAACATCTTTATATAACAGAAATGTTTCACTTTTCACAGCTTTCTCTTTAATATTCATGTGACCCCTCAGTTTTATCTTGTGACCCCTCGGATCCCTGGGCACTGCTGCTCTACACTTTGCTCTACCCATTAAGGTGCTCATTCTAATTCCTGTGAAGTCATTACCATACTTGTAATCTTACATGTGATGATAAAAATGGAAAGCAAAAATCAAGTGATGAATTGGAAGCCATGGACTAAAAAGATTAAAGATAATTAAGCACCAAAGAAACCTTAAGATATCCTTCTAGAGCTAACACACCAAGTAATAACAGCATCCTGTCCATCATTGCTCCAGTTTGATCCCAGAAACTCACTCTAAGCAGATTTGGACATTTTTGGGAGGCATTTTAAGAAAGAAACAGGATTTAGAGGCTGGAAGGATTTATGATGTTTCTGTTTCTATGGAGACGTTAGCAAGGAACCAAGAAAGGGTGAAAACTTTTACCCTGCTGTTAACACACACACACAGTGACCAGAGTCCATTCATGTGCAGGACTGTTAGCCGTAAACAGGTAACAACAGGATTTTGTCCACGTATTCTGCCTTTTGTCTGAGAAAACCCAGTTGAAACGTGACAATAGGTGGTCCTGAATGTGAGTGCCGCTCTAATCCCCGACCTTTGACCCCGTGAACCAGGATCATTGGAGGGCGTGTCTACCAGAGCGAGGTCATGCCGAAGGGAAAGAGGGTCAAACAGGAGAGCGGCAAACCCAAGAACAAAGAGTCAGGTGATGCGAGGTAAGAGAAACCTGAGCGTGAGAGTGTGTGTGTGTGTGGGGTGTGTGTGGTGTGTGTGGTTAAGCGTTTGTGTGTGTGTGTGTGTGTGGTCATTCCAATGGTCTGGTGTCTCCTCCTAATAACACAGCAGCACTTGCTCCCTCTAATGTTCCTATTTTGCAAACAAAGATTGATAATATCCCCACTAAAACCTCTATTACCACAGCTGGGCTGCCACAAAGAGGGAGTGTGTGTCCTGAGTATGTGTGTGTGTGTGTGTGAGAGAGAGAGAGAGAGAGAGAGAAGGAAGAATGAAGTGAGTCTGGAATAAGATCATTTCCCCAGAGACGAGGATTGTCATATAAATCTGTGACCTATGGAAGGAGTGACATCACGTTTCCAGCTGTCGTGCGAAAACGTGACATTTATTAAATGAGATTTGGTGATTCAGTGGCTCCGTCGTAAAGGACAGGAGGAGGAAGGGAAGGAAGAAGTGGAAGACGTTAGATTAGACAGAGGCAGTCCTTCCACAGTCATGATGTCACCAGTTGGACTGCTCCACCTCCTCGGCACCCCTCCTCTTTCCTAATTGCTCCAAACTGCTCCTCATCTGTATTTTGTTTCTGTGTTTACAGCTGCTCTTTACATTTTTCTTCAAATGGGCCAAGAAAGCAGCACCATGGCATCTCACAGTAAAAGCTGAACATAACATACAGACATTAATGAGTCACAATACAAAAATCTTAATCTTAAACAAATACTGAGGGACAGTGGGAGATAAAAGTTCTGCTAATCACTATGAAAGCGTCAGAGCCACGGGATTAAACAAAGACAAATCTTGACTAAACGATCTTGACAAATCCTGAATGTTTTCAAGCACATAATTTTGAACAATTTGGAGCATTTCCACCGAAAATATGTTGGTTCAGAGACAAAAAAGTAGTTTCCTTGGGAACCGATGTGGGCATGCCATTTTCCACAGGGCGTCGGTCATTACGCTACACCTTCCATAGACGACACGCCTGTGATTACGATGGTGCTACCAAAAACTGGTGTAAACAAGGGCTGGTTCATTTGGGCTGGTTTGTTTGATTGGAGGTTTACTGAATCTGATCCAACAAATCCTCCAGTACTGTCATCAGAGTGCCCTTTTCCCACACCTCTCTCCTCCCCTGCAGTCCCGAGCCGGAGGTGCAGGTGTTCAGGATGGCAGCCAACATCCCGGGCCGGAACCGGGCCGTCTTCCTGCTGACCTACGAGGAGCTCCTGCAGCGGCGACTGGGACGTTACGAGCATGTGACGAGTCTGCGGCCTCTGCAGCTGGTCAGCCGCCTCAGCCTGGACGTCACCATTGTCGACCACTCGCCCATCGTGGACCTGCAGGTGCTGCCGCTCCGCAACGGCAGGACGGCCGGTGCCTCCAACAGTGCAACTGGGCCTAATGCGCCCAAGATACCAGGTTTATAATTGTTCTATCGGTTCATTTTATTACATTTTCCAGGGTTTTTGTTCTTGAGCCAGTTAAAAAACGAGCACATTTCCTGTTTTTGTGCTTCAGCCAAGCCTGATCTTCCCATCACCACTGTGATCAAAAACGAAAAGAACGTCTGTAAGATCACCTTCAGCCCCAACATCGTCCAACAGGCCAAGATCACCACCAGCGGCCTCCTGGGGGACTTTGTGATCCGCTACGATGTGCAAAGAGACATGGGCATTGGGGACATTCAGGTGCGAGCACCCATGAGATCACCAACAACACTCCTCTGATCATTTCTGACAGGCAAACATGCACAAATACGAAGATGGGAAAAGGTTTTGAAGAAGAGCAGGCTGGGAAAGAGCATAAAAATAGTTTTCATAGTTTGCATGTGTGCACACAAAATTCCCTCCAAACTACGCACACACACACACACACACACACACACACACACACACACACTCATCCACCCACCTGTTAGTCATTCATTTCTCTGGTTTGCTGCCACTGCAGCCACTCAGCTGCCA
>JBCAUF010000085.1:2190160-2204391 GCA_038406115.1 Haemulon aurolineatum | reverse complement strand
AAACTGGTACATTGACACAGAACTGTAAATTGACATTTGATATTTACACATTTAACACTGACAAGCCAAATTTTCTTGTTCCATTGGCAGATAATTTTGCTATTTTTAAGCAAAATACACCTGATTTTTGTACTTTTTTTTCTTGATTTTGAAAGCTGGCTTTTTGCAGTGTAAAGGCCCTCAATGTTCACTGTGTTGCTGGGTTTCATGTGTGGTGATGAACTGGTGCTTTTGGGGGGTTTTTTTCATATGTTTTACCACCAAAATGTGGCATGTCACGGTGATACCGGTCAGACTGTTCGGCAGCTGAATTCGGTCACCAGGACAAATGTGAAGTGACTGAGCAGAGCAGAGCTGCAGCAGATGAGCTCACTGTTGGTTACCATCTCAATTAATCATTTAATTATTGGGTCCATAAAAAACAGGTCAGTTAATTAATGAACTCCTTTTATCGTCACAAACTTTTCTCATCACAAAGCGGATCACTGGAGGTGTTGGACTGTTAATCAGACAAAATGAGACGTCACCTCTGACACTTCAGTCAATTAAACAGGAAGAGAATATGCAGATAAATCAGTGATGAAAGTGATCACTAATAGCAGTCTAAACTCAAATCATATCTTAAAGTCTCACAACTGAGAGGCTGAAACTCGTTAATGTGACTTTGACCATTAGTCAATTATCAAATGTTGATGCTTCGTTTTCCGTCAGTTAACTTTTTAATGAATCGTTTCATCTCTAGATTTGCGGTCATAACAGATAAGAGTGATGAATATTAATGAATCTCAGACTAATTGAGAAGTGAGAAACAAACCCAAACCCTCCAATGAGATGCATTTAGGGTTCAGCTTTCATCAGTTTTTAGAGTTAGAAAGCCACAGCTCAAATATTTAACTCCAGGTCAATATTTGCTACATGTAATAATAACTACCTGAATGTTAAGTTCATTTCTGTTTGCCGTAAAAAACCAAAACAGACTGTATAAGAGACTTGAATGTGTATTTTACCACCGTGGTCAACCCACTCATCTTCCATGTAAACCCCCAACCCGTGCCCCGGGGGGAAACCTGACTCTCAGAGGACAACATGAGTCACGCCTCGCGTCACCTGCAGAGAACCTCAGACTTATCTCAGCTGTTTGGACACAGCTCAGATATCTCCTCCGCTCTGACACCGGTGGAGCCGGAGAGCGGTGGGCCGTGACCATCATTTTGATTGTTTGTAATCAGACGGCAACAACAGACGGCTGCTTTTACACAGCAGAGAAAGAAGAAAGATCAGATTTTCTTCTGATGTTCACAACGGTGCACGACAGAATATTTGTTAGCGGAGTTGACACGCACATATTTAGTCTCATATAGCTGATGAAAGATTCATGTAAGTGGTTTGACAAATCAAAATCAGCATCATCTCCCCCATCTGACCTTGGTCCCCCGTGCAGGACAGCGATGAGGGCGAGGAGGACGAAGAGATGGCGCTGCAGTCGGGCAGCGAGGGCACCAGCTCGGAGCCGCGCGACGACCACACGGACGCCTCCTCGGTGGAGGTGACCAGCAGCCGGCCTCGGCGGGCCGCGGCGCTGCGCAGGGCCCTCAGCGCCGGCAATGCTGCGACCGGCCGGGAGGCCCCCGAGGGCCGGAGGAGGTCGACACGCTCGCTGTCGGCCTACAACCAGAGCAACAAGTACCAGCCGCCCAAAGGACAAGACATGCAGGTGCAGACAGAGAGGCGACTCACTGATGGAGGTTCAGCCCTCACAGTGGTTAGTAACTGACAAGAGAATAACTCAGGACGGGTCGCACACACATTGAAGACATTTATCATTTACAAAAATCTACTTTTTAATTGGAATTTTTTGGAATTTTAGAGAGCAAATGAAGTTCTGAGAGGTTCATTGTGAATGCTAATAATAGTTTGTGGCATCCCGACTTGAATGAGACACATGGATTGCTGAGTATTGGCCAAAGTTTGTCTTCAGTGTACAATATTTGCCAAAACAACACAGTTGAACATTTCATACAGAAAAAACGTGATTTATTTTATATTATAATAAATTCATTTTATTCTCTGACACAGTTTTGGGACATTTTTAGTGTGTTAGTATGAACAGCTCCTCAGGATAAAGCGGAGCAGCTCATACAGACACATTTGGTCACATCAGCTGTGTTTCTTTGTTTGTGGTCCAAAAGTGAGAAAATGTTTACACACTTTGGTGACTGTTTGTTGCTTATATAACAAATGTGCTGTGTGACATATTCAGCAAGTGTTGTGGTGGCGTTACAATAATCAGACTGAATCAAGTGAGTCAATTACAGGAAAGGTGTTTGTGATTCTTTTATTTACCTTTGAGTTTTCCTTGTGTGTGTGTGTGTGTAAGGTGGAGGACGAGGGTCAGCTGGTTTTGGACAGAAATCCTCTGGAGTGGAGCGTAGATGAAGTGGTTCAGTTTATCAACTCCACTGACTGTGCATCCCTGGCTAACATCTTCCAGGAGCAGGTACATACACACACTAAGTTGTGAGGACACTTATTGACGTAACACATTACTTGCTGTCACAACTGTGTGCCTAACCCTAACCCTCTAAACCTGACTCTAATCTTAACCCTCTTTGTATTTCACTCTGATACCTGGAGGTCAGTCACTCACCACCTTTGATATAGCAGAGTGTATCAGAAATGTTTCAGTTTGTGATGTTAAATGAGCAACATCTGCTTTTCTTGATGGTTAAGGTCTATTATTTTCAGGTTAGTTTGGTGATGATTAAAATCACTTTTTATGATCAGAAACATTTGGCTAGACTAAATAGCACGAGTATCTATTTTCAACTGCAGTGATTATTATTTTTGGTCAAAAGCAGCAAGAAAAGGAAAAAAAAAGGAAAAGTGAAGTGCACACCAGGGGTCGGCCAGTTTAAACAGAAAAATATGAATAAAAAACTTGAAAAGAAGCAGTGGAGCTCTCTCTGTCTCTCTCTCTCTGACCTGCCTCTGTATCTCGTCCTGTGCAGGACATCGACGGTCAGGCCCTGCTGCTGCTAACTCTGCCCACCGTGCAGGAGTGCATGGACCTGAAGCTCGGCCCCGCCATCAAACTGTGTCACCAGATAGAGCGCGTCAAGGTTGCCTTTTACAGACAGTATGCCAACTGATCAAAGAGCAGCACGTCGCCCGCCGAGCGCCCGGGCGGCGAGGAGAAACATCGTGTCGAAACGTCCACTAATGAATTGTTGGATCAGCTGCCTCCTGGTGGAAAACTTTGGAACATTTGGCAATGTGGAGTTTTGTGGATTTCCATTTTTGCGAGAAGGTAGACATTTATTTTAGATTTTTTTTTTCTGGGAAAGACGTGAACTAAGTTACAACAGGAGAAGCTGAGGATTCATTTCTGGGACACTGTTGATGTGAAAATATGATGCAGCACCCACAAAAACTTTCTCGCTGCTGACTCCAGCGGAAGAAAACACATCGGAGCCGATCCGTGTGCTTTACTGATCTGTGAAGAAGTCCTTTTGAGAGGCTGAGGACTTGTCTCTGAAGACATTCGTGTTGATTTCTTGCTTTTCATTTCCATTTTTATTTGTGATAGAGGAGCATTATAGCATTTAAGCTCAAAATGATTGACCATAAAGATTTCTCCCCTGTTTTTTGTGAGACATGATTTGGTTTTGAAAAGACATATTTGAAAAGTATTTAACAGACCAAGAAATAATATATTGGAATATTTATTGTAATCCTAATTTATAAGGAGTAATCGATCTATTTGGAAGTAGAGAAAAGAATTGATTAGTTATAATCATAATGTCAACATGAACTCCTTTTCCACTGAAACAAACCCATACAATATGTTTAAGTTATCTCCCAAACAGAAACATTATTTCGGTTCACACTTTGTCTTTATAAAGTTAAAAAAAAGTGTCCCACATGTTGTTTGGGAAGAGACCTCTCCCCAGTTGAGCTTACTTCTCATTGCTACGATCACATGAAACAATCATGTAAGCTATTTTGTGTCCATCTATGCAAATGTGGTGCAGATATTTTTGATAAGTAAGAAAATAAATTTCTATTGATTTTTATCTGTTTATTATGGACTTTCTTTCACAGTGCGATTGCTTGTCCTGTTACTACAACCACCAGACACTGAGTGCTTGCAGTGTACCAGCATAATGTGCTCTTCTCACAGCAATGAAGTAACGGTCACAGCAGATACAGTTGGAGGATCATTGGAGCAAAAGTCCCTTTGAAACATTCTACTTTTGTTACAGTATCAAAAGTGAAAGCAACGTTGTGAAGTCACTCCCGCCAGAAAGTTTGAATCACATGATGGAATATTGTTACTTATGTATCAACATGTAACCTGTACAATATTCTGCACAGAGTGAATTAAAAAGTAAAGTAAAAAAAGCATAGATGTAGAAAGAAGGAGAAAATGAAAGTACAAGAACCTAAAAATTCTAAATTGTGCCTTTAATGTGAAACAAGTAACTGTATCAGTGATGTATTATGAAGTATTACGAGTTTGATTATACAACCATTTAGTAAGTAACTTTACTAAGTATAATATTCTCACCTGTGTTGCATCCCCTATGGTTACCACAAATAAAATCATTGATCATTTACTAATGATCAGTAAATGCAGTGCCAAAAAAGTCATATATTCTAATTGCCATCCTTCCACTCGAACAGTTGCCAGACACAATGAATGATGATTTTCACAGATATGGTAAATGATTACAGTAATTAACTCCAAGGCGTCGCCATACTCTTGCCTACATTAAGGAATTACATTATGTGGAAAGTATGTCAGAACCGTCAGCAAACACCTCAACCCCGCCAGCACTTCAGTGTTGCTAAAAATGCAATACCCACAACATCTTGCATGCAAAAACATGTACATTTTAAGACACTTTGTCTTGTTCAGTGTTTGCACCTGCAACTTCAAGCGCAAGCAAGCATGCTTTCATCTTCTTTATTAAGCTGAGGGCTTTTTGGTTATCCTGATTCACCCATTTACAAATGGCTTATTAACAGTAATTGCATTACAAGTGCTACTCTATCTTTTTAAGTAAGCTACCCTGATAATAACAATGAAAACATGTGTACAGAATTGGTGTTCCATGTGAAGCCGCAGAGCGACGAGGAGGATTAAGAGTTAACAGATGCTCCCTCATGCTTGGTGAGAAATAGGAAGTCAGACCTCCCTGTGGTTAACAGAACAAACACAGCGATGCAAAAAGTCACAGTGAAGAGGAACCACACTCCTCTCTGCTGCTGTGTTGAAACAATCGTACACTAACATTGCTAGTGCTTTTTACCTTCATTCAGACATAAAAACTGAATTAAATGATCACGTTTTAACTTATTATGAAGGAGTGTGAATAAGTAATAATCAAGTAATTTAAGTACGCTAATGACAGCATACAGCATTGAAATGACTTGAAAAATGCTGCTCAAACATAGTAAAAAGCACAATACAGTAAATTTGGGTAGCTTGACCAAAAATTTAATTATGATTCAATTCAATAATATATATTGAGTCAGCGAGAACACCTGAACACAGCGCATGGATTTCAGTCTAGTTAGCTAAAAATAATGGATAAATGGCTCATATAGACAGAGCGGTCATCACTGACTGGTTGAAAAAATGAGCTGAGATTGCATTATAGCTGAAAATAACATATTGGCTTTAAGTAATGGAGATAAATGGATAAAATAGTTAGCTAAAAGTAACTGATAAATGGTTTAAAATGTTAGCTAAACCTAATGAAAAAATGATTTAAATAGACACCTGAAAGTTAAATGGTTTAACTAGTTAGCTAAAAGCAAGTGATAAAAGGCTGGAACAGTTAAGCAAAAGTAGTGGGAAAAATGGCTAAAATAGCTGGAGGATATAGGAGCAGCAATAGTAGACATACTGTAGCCCAATGATTGCAAACTTTACCAAATAACCCCAACACTGACAATTCAATGATATGACAAAAAATGCTGTGACAGTATACAATTTTATTTAATAAATGCAGTTTAATGGTACATCAGCCTAAAAAAGATTGGGAACTGCAGAGTCTTCTGACAGTTACAGTATACAGTATAATGTATGTATAATATAATGTATCTTATTTTTTTGTCAATGCTAACATATCTGGTAGCCTAATTACTGATTTATATGCATAAAAAGGTGGAACAAAAACATATTTAGAAAAGCTATTCAGTCACTACATTAAACAAATATAGTTTTATTCCAATCTGTCACTGGAGCCGGTTGTCAAATAATGTAAATCGTGATGTTCTATGAAATACTTTTACTAAGCTTAATCTGTGGTACAAAAAGAAGAAAAAAAACGGGCATAAAAACTGCCTTGACAGACACTAATGTATTCTGCAAAAACCAGACGGTGTAATTACACATGAAATGAGACACTGTTTTCAAAATAAAACAAAGTAACATGCCATCAAGCGTAAAAATAGAAATTGAAGTGTGTAAACAAAAGCTGCAATTTATCTCTTTTCCTTTAAATAAAATGTCTTTTCATACAAAGGGTATCAATTCAAGAAGCTGTTTTCTTGACACACACAAAGCACTTTCAAAAATGAAAAAAAGCAAAAATCATACAGTACCATTAAGTTCTAATCCCTTCATGCAAAAGCTCCTAACAAGTATATCTAGATTTAGTCACGTTTATTTAAGGTTTAACAGAGAAGGTTGACTGAACAGACTTTACAGCAACACCCTCTTAAATAAACAGAATAATAAAACAAGGCTGGGCACAAACAGAAGTGAATGATAAAAAAAAGAAAAGCCGTTTCAGTTAAAGCAGGTACAAGCAGGTATGAGGAGATTACCTGAAGTGACACAGGTTGATGCTACAGAGACCAGTGTGCCAACAGTAAAACCAGTCTTTCCTGAATTTGTTCTTCTCCAAAGAATCCCAACTTGAGGTCAAAGCTTTTTCTGCATTGTTTTAATTGTCTGCATCAGTTGAAAGAGTCTCTGCAGCAGCTCTGCTAGTGTTAGACATGGTTGAAAACTCCAGTACTGTAGGTAGAAAAGGATTTTAAAAAAATAAAACTAGTTTGGGGTCCCTGAAGTATCTGCAGAGCAGTGAATCAATTTTTTTCATAATGATCTTATTCCAAATCCTACTTTTCTATTTAACAAAAGAATACAAAGTTCCAGATGTTGGATGTTAACCTAAGTTAAGCAGCTATGCAATGCTTTTGTATAAATAAAATAGTCTAAAATTGCCAAAATATTGGATTAAAAGAGACACAGATTTGTCTCAGAGAACCCTATCCTCTAACCGTGTCCACATGTAAGCATGAGCCATTTAGAGCAAGTTCAAAAGCAGCAAACATGGCTTAGATTCTACCACACTGGTAGGTCAGATTGGGCGAATAAATGGAAATGTAAAAAGACAGAAAGTCAGTTCATGCTGCCTTAATTTCCAAGCCCAATATAATACTAATTTCTTCAAAGAGAAATTGTCTATATTTTTCTTTCCTGTGCTGTTGATCACCTGAAGACGGTGTTGACCCCCATGTTGGCAACCACTTTCTTACATCATTATTGGGATACTCTGATCAGCCAGATTGGCATCGGTATATATATACTGTATATGTGCTGTCTGCATTCCACCAACTATCAAGCATATACAGTAGGGTATTGGCCCTAAATGGCCAATTCACATTAGTGTAAATACAGTTTCTTTGTTAATGTCATTATAAACTGTTGCATTTGCATTAATTCAGCCAGTTTTTACCACATAGTCACATGCACGTTTTATTTTTCCCTGGTATCAGATCAGGGATGAGTATTGGGCCTAATAAATGAGCACCAATTTTCAATTATGGCCATGAAATTCATAAGATTTAAACTTGTGCTCCACCTCGCTGACACCCATGCTAATCTTTTTAGGAGGCAAAAGTGATAAAAGAAAATGACATTATGATAGGGAGTTTGACAGTGTCTAATTTATCAGACAAACTGAAATGGAAAACACCGTCAGCAGCGACATTAAAATCTCCTCATATGAGATGATGGAGCCATTAGGAAGGTGTTTTATTGGTAGAACAGTTCCTGGTGGCAAAATAAAAGAAATTACCCCCCTATGTGGCAATGATAGCTGTTTCGTGTAGCAACATAATTGCAGGTAATGCTGTGTTAGTCATGCAAGCAGGCACATGGCCTGATATGCTGATTCATTTACACTGTTTCCTGTGTACCATTAGCCAATAGAAATTCATAAAGGCAGTGATTCACATTCAGAGTGTATTCAGCAGCGAGATGTGTCGTGCCTCACCAACTCTCTGTATGGCTGCAGCTGAATTAATTTAATAGCTTTCTCTCGCGCACACACACACACACACACACACACACACACACACACACGCTTCCCCAACTCTGACACTTTGTATTGAGTCACTCTGAAAAGCTGCTACCTTATACTGTTGCCTGGCAACCACATATCAAACGTCCGCTTTGCATGATTCTCCCCTCTGTTGTATGTGAATTCAGACCAAGTCATGACAGCAGAGGAGTAAACAGACGTTTGATGTAAAGGGAAGCCCTGGATGAGAGCAGACAGGGAGTTTATGTTTCATATTCAGGTGCTGTGGTTTCAATAGTTTCAGTTAGAGGTGGTGACAGATGTAACGGTTCAACAATATTGACAGAAGATCTAGTATCCTGTCAGTCATTTTGTCAGACTGGCTAATCAAAGCTCTGTGTTTGCTCAAGAAACATACTTGATTTTGCAATATTATATTTTGCTCCTGTGGGAAACTGGCCAATCAGACAACCTGACATAATGTCCAAATATTTTGAATTTCCAATATTTCCAACACATATTTCCAACACAACACACATTGGTGCACAACAATTTTGCACCAGTGTTCTATGTGATGGACACACAGCATACCACTTTCAGCGTGTATATGTCTGCAGATAAGTCAGAAGAAATTCCAGCTGACAAGTTCATTTTTGAACTATAAAATAGTCTACTCAGTTCAATTC
The DNA here is from genome assembly GCA_038406115.1 of Haemulon aurolineatum. Classification (NCBI taxonomy): domain Eukaryota; kingdom Metazoa; phylum Chordata; class Actinopteri; order Lutjaniformes; family Haemulidae; genus Haemulon; species Haemulon aurolineatum. Next base: position 2,195,384 of record JBCAUF010000085.1, on the reverse strand, counting down.
TTCCAAGAGACAGCAATCAATATTTCTATAATAACAGTGTATCAAATGACAAAGTGAAACAGCTATATGTTCATATACATGGACATTAATTTTCCTTTTTTTTTTCTTGATGCTCCAAAAAAACAAAAAACCCAAAACTCAACAATGTCTCTTTGCAGAAATCATAAACAGGTTACTCAAGGTAATCCACACACCCTGTGAGCAAATAGTTTCCTCATGAAACTGCTCACAACAAGGTGTGTAGATTATCTCAAGTAACCGGGTCATGATTTGTGGAAGAGACGTGGCTGTTGAGTTTTCCTAATGTATTTCTTTGGTGCTGTGAGCACTGTGAGCCGAGTGCCACCTGGCTCCATTATGCTGGAGAGAAAGCAGACATCTCTACAGCCGATATCTCCAAAACTCTGCAACTCACACCAAAACTATGTAGATAGATCAACGCAACTACAGGTCAGTTTTGATTTGGGGGTGAACTGTCACTTTAAGGGTGAATGTAGTATGAAGAGCATTGATTGGTTTAATGAAGGACCCAAACAATGATTTGGGTTTAGCTTTGGTGCCTAAACCGAACCAAACTGCAACCATCATCTGGTTTTATTTTGGTAGTCTGCCCAGCCTGAATGAGAACAAAAGTGGACACACAGTTTGAAAGTCATGCTCAGCGTCACTGAGTTTCTGTTCGTAGTTCAGCTGTCCGGCCCACAACTCCAGTGTCTTGATTCACTCACTGATCTCATAGTTATCGGCCACAGGAGGCAGCTATTTTCAGCACTGAAAACCCCAACAGTGACAACTGAGCTATTTCCATCCACTGAGGAATACAGAAAATGTGCATGAAAGCTTTTTTGTTTATATTATTTTTGTCAAACTGTTTGCTTCTAGCCTTGTGAGAGAGCGAGGAGGTCTCAATTGCATTCTCATGGATGCATCATTCTGACTCAAACTAACTGGAGGTTTATTGTCATTTGTACTGAACTTAAAAAACAAAAGTCTCTCTTGAATCTAATCTCATTTATCATTAAGCCAAATGTTACTTTGCACTGTGCCTATACAAGACCTCTATGGAAGACAGGTAGATTTTTTTTTGTTTTGTTTTGTTTAATTTGCATATGTGGTCTGTATGACCCTGTTTGGTTTTTTTTGGTTTTTTTTGTTTTTTCTTGACTGGAAAAAATATTTATATCTCTATGTCCTCCTACATGCTGAACCCACAGCTGAATGGAACAAGCTTGTGCCCTCTCTCTCTCTCTCTCTCTCTCTCTCTGTGGGCTGTTCGAGTCACTCTGGGTAATGTAGGAAATCACAGACTGAATACGAAATACTGAGTGGTTGTGCAAAAAAAGTACAGCACATTCCGCTGTTAAAATTCATGTTTATTTGGAGCGAAAGTCTGCATGAATCCACGTCTGCTTTAGAAATCACCCTCCAAGTAAAACTGCAGCTTCTTTTCCTCCGACTGCCTCAGCTCAACATCTCGGCGCTGCACATAGCCGAGCTGCCATCGGGTCATTATCCTGGAGCGGCTCAGTGAAGAGCTTCAAGGACTCCGCTGTGGGTGAGTCTGAGAGGAAAAAGGTGGGAGGCAGAGGTTCAAGAAGGAGAGGAGGAGTGCACCAGAGGACGAGTGAGGGGGAGGGAAAGCGAGCGAGCTGCAGCTCTGGTGGTTGGAAAGGAGAACGGTGCAGAAAATGTTTACCGATGCATCGGTTTGGAGACACTGAACACGAGGTCCCTCTATTAAAAATGAAGTCTGACTTCTGTATTCACCAAAACACACTTATAAAACTTATTCCATTAAACTTTATGACTTGTCTGATATTTTTAATAAAAACATTAATAATAAAAAAAAATTAAAGACTAATCATAAAACTTTGATGGAATGTGTGGGCAAAAATGTAATGCAATTTCAAGAGAAAAGCAGAGTTTGAGGTGATAAAACTTATTGCTGTGATAATCGCAGTTACATGTGATTTGAAGAATGTGTCTGTAAAGAATAATGTTTTACAGTTCTCCATGCATGAGCAGTGTTAAGTGTGTCTTATTTTACTTTGTGTCCAATGAAAAGCCCTGGAGGTCAATAACTATCTACAGCTGTGACTCTGGAGCTCCAATTGCATCACAAGGTGCGTTGAAGACCGTGCCATATACCCAAAAGCTCCAGAGCGAGTGAGCCAAGGCTGAGAGCTGCCAAAACCAAAGTCTTTGTTGGTTTTCACGGGAGTTTCCTTGCTTGCTTGTTTCGGCTCTCTCACAGTCTTCAAAGCCCCCTGTCACATGCGTGCACTCCTTCACGTGAAGCCGAAAGGCAATTTAAAGGACCGGTGCGCAGGATGTAGTGGCATCTGGTGGTAAGGTTGCAGACTGCAGCCCAGTGGAAACACCTTCCCCCTCTAAGCGTGTAGGGGAAACTACGGTGACCGCGGAAAACGCAAAAGTTCCTCTCTATAGTTTGGTTTGGTCGACTGCATGAAGAGGCTCATTCTAAGTAACAAAAACATAATGATTCTTCATTTTGGATGATTATACACTAATGAAAACATTCTTACTCATATTGTGTTCAATTTCTGCCAATAGAGCACCCCAAAACCTACACACTGTACCTTTAATGTGTTGTTGACACATTCGTTGTGTTGCATTTATATTATTTTTTCCTTTTTTAAAAAAAATATTATTTATTTTTAATTTATTTTGTGCCCTGTATTCTCCACATATGTTTTTCTCATTTCTGAGTAAGGAAATAAAATCTTGATTAAAAAAAAAAAAAAAAAAAAAAAGAATAACACATTCACTTTACAGTTTTCTTGTTTTTCACTTGTCACCCACCGCCCGTCAGGTCATTTCAGATCTGGCCACTCCCTCCTGTCCTGCAGTAACCCCGTGCCCGACCTCCCCCACCCACCTGCTCACCTGTTCCCACTTTCCATCATCAGCCCTGCAGTATATATAGCAGCCCGTTTCCACTCTTCCTCCAGCAGATTGTCTGCTGTGCATATGCCTTAGCTAACCAGCCTTTTGTTCTGCCTGCCCACCCTAACCAGCATGATCATGAGTAGACATGATTTTCTTTTTTTACATCTGGGCTCACACAAAGTGTTTTGAGCCACAGTAATAATGTGGCGCCTCTCGCTCCAGCTGTACGTACCAATAAATGAAGATCCAACAAACGCTGATCCTACATACAGCGTGTGAGCAAATAGGAATTAATTCAGTGCTTGTGCTCTGTCATGTAGTACAAATAGGGCAGCAGAATTCACTCTCTATCAGTTCTAATAGTGAAAGTGATGTGAGAATCTATTAGTGGATCTGTTGTGAGAAGAGGAGGCGAGCGCCTCTCTGGTGCCAAAAATGGTGCGAGTGTTAAGCCTCTCATGTCTGAATCAGGCTATAAGGAGCATCAGCGTAAACCTCCGACTGACCCGAAGCCAGCCCAAACAGTCCGTGTCTGAAAAGGAGTCAAGAGTCCTGAGCGGGTGAGCAGGTAAACCCTGAGTGACTCTGTCAGACTCCACAGACTTCTCTTTTCATAAAACTCTCTCAGATCCACTCGGTGTTGCACGTCTGTGACATGATGCCGCGTGTACAGTCCTCACTACACACGACACTCATAGTGATCGTGCCTCTATGTTATCACCACCATCTCAGGTTTCAGTTTCCTGTATGTGTTCTGGTAAATGTTCCATTCTCTCAGACAATAAACTCTGTATCCAGCATCATGCTGTAGTTGTGTCCTTTACACAGTAATCAACACATACAGAGGTCTAGATCAAAGTAAATGATATGCCATTTTGAGATGATGATGAGCACACAATTAACAAACATTTATCTGCTCAAACTCGTCACGAAAAAACCTGTTTAAATCTGTTCAAGTGCAGCCACAGAAAACACTACTTCCTACAGATGCAGTGCATCAAGACAACAGTATTCATGGTAGGTGATATTAATCTTTGTGTAACTATAGCAACAATACTGTTACGCTTCACACGGCACATATCTCACTGGTCAAACGAACCTAAGCATGTTGAAATGACTGCAAACAAGCACACCATTAAAGATGCATGATGATTCAAACAAAGACCTTCTGTCTTTTGCATGTGGCCATGGCACGTAAGCAAGTATGCTCATATCAATGACCTGATTTTAGTAGTGACATCAAAGGTGATTAGTCATGAAAGGGTTTTGGGGTCTTTTGGGATGGGGGTGGGGGTGGGGGTGGCTTGTTAAGGTATTAAGTTATAGAAGTGACAATTTAAGGATAGGTAAAAAAAAAAGAAAAAAAAAAAACCATTTTAATTTATCAAATGCTTTGAAAAAAATATATATAAAAAAATTTCAGCGGAGGATCAATTAAGTATTTCTGACTCTGATCTCTTCGGTTTGTTATGAGAAAAACTAATAGCACACCATCGGTCTCAGCTGTACTTTGTGATTGCTGCTAATCGGCAAATGTTAGATGCTTCACATCAGAATATGAGCATTGTCTTTGTGAGCATATTAGCATGCTGATGTTAGCATTTAGCTCAAAGCACCATCAGGCATATTGACAACATAGTTTGCAGATGAATTGGTAATGACAGTAATCATCAGTTGATGCTCAATCAGATCTAGAAATGAATGGAAAAGCAGAAGATTAATGAATCATTTACTAATTATTACTGATTCATGTTGAAACCTCAAAACCACAGTTTTCCATTGTTTGAGCTTTGACTAGAGCCCTTTAATGACATCATCCTATTGCATCCTCTTCCTCTGCAATGGTTTAATGGCTCCAATTGGACAATCAGCACCTCCTCTTGTCTTCCTCAACACACTGGCTCCTAACACTCCATTTACAGTAGCAGATGGAAACGTGCATTCATTTGCATTTTCTTTTGGGGGAAATTCTGGAAAGATTTTTGCACTGTATTTGGATGGAAACTCAGCGCTGGGATTAAAGCGATGAAAACACATCATGTCAGTCATGAACCACAGACCAGATTTGAACCAGAGCCACAGGCTGCAACAACCAGGTCAAATGGGACGCCCGCATGCCATTCCCCATCTCTCTCTCCTCTCATTTCAAGTCATCTCTCTGCTGTCAAATCTCCAGTGAAAGGCAGAAAATACCCCCACATACACTTAGACACTGTAGTGTATATACCATAAGGAGTCAAATATACCATCAAACTTTGATTCAATGCAACCGTGATGTGAGACAACAAATATATCTCTGGATGACCAACTGTCC
>JBCAUF010000085.1:2170362-2182076 GCA_038406115.1 Haemulon aurolineatum | reverse complement strand
TGGTCCCTCCCTTTCCGTAATCTGAAATGTTGTTGCGTTTCGTGAAATGTTGTTGTGTTTTCTGATTTGTCGTTGTGATTTGCACCTCAGGGCCACCGTACAAATAACTAAATAATAATAATAAATAACAGTTACCCCTGTAGAGCATACAGTAGTAATGTGAAATGCCAGTCATGCCAGCTGAATGGCAAACATTACTGCTGTGCCACTTATTTCCAAACTACGGACAGGGACAAGGGTCAAACACAATGTTTATTGTGCATTAAAAAAATTAACTCTGTTAAATGTTATTAATTTGTGTTAATATGTTACTAACACGTTATTAATACATTACCTTTGATAGCCCTTATAAAACCACTGAACAGTACAACTTTAAACTAGCTAGCGCCTACCATAAACTGTCTGCAATAATGAAATACTGCTTCATACTCATGTAGTTTTTGGATATTAGCTGTGTGTTGGCAAAAAATATTGACCTCATGTCAATATTTCATCATGCTACTCACATGATACTACTGACTCAGGGTCAGCCAGGTTTACAGTAAAGAAGGTCACTTGTGCCAGCTTCTCCTACGATGATGACCAACACAACAAGCAATGCGGACTCATGCGGCCCTGATCTGCGTTTAGTATTTCAGCTCTATTAATAGGCACCTCCCAGCTCCTCTCCACTGCTGGGACTGACACACACACACTCATACACACAGATGCACAAAAAGACACACGCGGCTCTCCGGCAGGCCTCAAATATCACATCGACCGTCACCGAGTCGAAGACGGTGCCATCGGAACTGCTGCAGCGAAGGCAGCACGAGTGGTTTCTGTATTTATTCTATGGGGGTTTATTACACAAAGCTGGGCTAAGATTAGATATTTTTGAGAGATTATTTTGTCATGCAAAGTCTCTACCAAGTGCCAGCTGCTGTTTACAAGTCCTAGAGGTATGAGTGTTTTTACTAAAGCTGTGTTTAGGTTGAGAGGTCTGGTTCGTTATCTTGCTTTGGGTGTTGGGGTGTAAACAACTGCATGGTCCTCATCCTCGTGCACTTGGAGAAACTTTTGGTTATGTTTCTGTTGATACTTCCATGTGGGGAGATGTATTTCTGTTGATTTACTTTAAGCCTGGCTTCGACAGCCAGCTGGAGCACACTTTAAGTTTTGAGTTTGCAGGGAAACTCTCTCACAGCCAGCTCTTGTGGTTACGGTGTCACGGGTGATGAAATGTCTCTCTCTCTTTCCCTTTGTCTCCGTCTCTTCCTCTCTCAGGTTGTTCAAAGTGTCAAGGGCGGAAAACGGCAAACCTCCTCCTCTGCCTCCTGCTCCTCCTCCTCCTCCCTCCTCCTCCTCCTCCTCCCCTGCCAGCCTATCTTTCCTCTGGAGGAAAAGCGCCAGTCGGTGTGTGCTGCGGTGGAGGAAAAGTGGTTGACAGCGACACTGAAGGTGCCTCCAAAATCTGAGAAATCTCTTGAAGCAGCGAAGCGAAGGGAAGGCATCATCGCAAGGTTTCACGGAGGTTGTTTGGATATTTGGGCGAAGGTCAGAGAGCAGAATCTGCAGCCATGTCGCCTTTCCTGCGCATTGGGTTCTCCAACTTCGAGATCGATCCTGGTCTGGCCTATCATGAAGAGGTGCTGAACCCGTACTGTGCTGTTTACATGAAGGAGGCCATCGACACAGGTCAGTGACTCGTTTAGAATAATGAAAAAAAACCAAAAAAACAGAAAAAATAAGAACATGTTTGAGAAGCCAGAGGTTGTTTGGTGTTTTTGCTGGACAACAGTCTGAAACAACTGATTGATTTTTAGCATTGTTCGCATTTTCTGTCCATTGATGAACCGGTAAGAGGTATGTCACCAGGGGTGAATCAGTATCACAGCAGGCAAAACTTGACTCTGCTGATATGGGCCTCGGTTCAAGGGTCATGGTTTGGTATGTTATCCGTAGAGCAGAGAAAATTGAAATAGCATTTTTGTCATTCATTGTGAAAAATGTAAATGGAGTGGCTCTCCGCAATACTTACTGTTACACATAAGGCACTCAAATGTTATCATATTGTCAATCAGAAAAAAAAAAAATTATCTTAGGACTGATCTGCTGATAATCCCTGAACAACGTGAACAAAGAGCGCTACACTCCGTTGTACAGCACCTGACATGTTTGAAGGGCTTCCACAGACAAATCTGACTGAAGCTGAACAGTGTCAGCGCATTCATTTTTAGTGTTTGGCAGCAACCTGTGTTCATTTTTGCTGTAAGTAACCGGGCAACTGTAATGCTCCCATGCAGTGGAGCGATGACGCTACATGAGCTAGACTCACCCTGACTGAGCCGACGAGCACGCCACAACAACCGATGCATGGGAAAAATGTTCGGGTAAAACTCGTACATACGTGGACACGAATCGACTATCTTAGCAGTAACTGTTACTGTGGGTCACATGATGTACCGAACTGAGGAATGTTCACTTACTGTTACATCTAGAGATTATGGACAATTTACATGGTGGAACTGAAGAACTGAAAAACAACTTTTAGCAAAATTCATAGGTTTTTTTCATTATGTTGATAGACATTTTTTTGTTGTGGTGACAACATTATCCTGGGTTTGTGTGTCTCATAGTTAAACCAGAACTGATAAGCATGGTCATTGAATCAATTAGTAGTTTTAGTGAAAATTAATCAGCAGCTATTTTGATAATGAATTTATTGTTTGTGTCACTTTTTCAAACTACGGCAAACTATCACTGGTTTCAGTCTTTTTCTTATATGATAATATTCTGACTACCTTTGTTAGCTGAACAAAACAAGTGAAAATATCAGGTTGGCCTCTGAAAAATTGTGATCAGCCTCTGTCTTTACTATTTTCTGGCACTTCATAGACAAAATGTTCGATCAGTTATTGGGATAATGATTGATAATTAAAATAATCATTTTTCCCACCCTGACAAATACAGTTTCAAGCGGCAATACTGTTAACTATTAATGCTAACACCAATGTTTACATGTGTCTCTCACTGCCTTTACAGATTAATAACATGAAATAGTAATTCAACATTAATTCCCCTCCATGACAGCTTTTACATTTGTTCCAGCAAGCGCCATATGTTCACTGGCTCTTTCTCAGAAAAAAGAAATAATTCCTCTGCAACCCAGGAAGTGACGCACTTTGTGTTCGGTTAAGCTACAAGAGTGGGTGTTTGGAATAAATATAGAAATGTAGAAGTATCTTGAGGTTGTGTTAAATAGCAGATTACAGAGCAAAATTACTAAAGTGAAGAACAGGTGTTTCAAAGAATATCTTCAAATATTTTCACTTTCAGTTTCAAAAACTAATATAGTTGTAGTTAAGTGCAGCTTATAAGTCGATGAAGGTATAAGTATATACACGGTAGAAGTATATATTTGTAACACTGTCAGGAGATCTGAGGTATAGGGTGGCAGGCTCCATATAACGTGTTAAGGAATGCAGCAGCAGCTAAAGACAGAAGTGTAAATGCAAATGGGTCCAAATATTTTTAACATATCTTTTGTTTTTTGAAGATCTCCATTGTGGCTGTTGATTCACATTCATTGTCACAACTCTGGGAAACTTCCCAGGGTGATAACAGACTCAGACCACATATCTTTGTTCTGCATCTGGCTATCTTTAACCACTGGTGAGCATGAGTGCAGGATGGAGCTAAAAACAGAGTGACACTGAAGGGGAAAGAAGAGGGTTATGATGTTTTTTTTTCCTCTGTAAAACCACAAGACTGGTCCTCCGAGGCAGCACAGAGAGGCACTATGTGTGAGTGTGTTTCATTTACACTATACTGACTCACAGAGTGGACATTGTCATTTGGTTTCAGTTCACTTTACTTCAGATACAGATCTTTTTCATGCCTGAATGACCCTGACTTGAGCAAGAAAAAAGCTGCAGAACTACACTAGGCAATACTTCCGTGTTTACATTGAAACTAGTATGACATATGAAGACATCCACTATATTTAAACATGAACTATATTCAAGTGAAAAATACTAAATTGGATACCTTGCTGTCTCCTTGAAACTGTACATCACCTAAAATAAGCTTTTAGTGCCTTTGTCAGACATACAGCTCACTGGCACCATGCTGAGTTTGTGAAATTTAGAGCTGATGATGAGAAACTCCCAGGCTGGCAAAAAAAAGCTCCCATCAGGCACTTGGGTTCCCATTTCATCTTCAAATAAAAGTGATGGAAAGCTTCAATAAACAGATTTTCCTTTCAAGTCCTGTACAGTTGAGAGTTGAGCGTTCAGGCTCTTCTGAGCTAAGCACAAGTCTCACACAGAACTGCAGCATCAAAGGCCTCATGTCATTTTGTTTTCATGGTTTTGTTTTCAGATATAAAGGAGGCGTCGTGATTGGTCGAAAGCACCGACTTGTAGGAAGCAGAGTTCATTTCTCTCTGCCTGTCTGGTCTCGTATCTCAATAAAGATTAAACTAGCCATCGTTTTCATGATTAACTGTTTAGTCTATAAAATTGTATAAATGTAAAACGCTAAATATTTGTACATTAACTGTAGTCGTAGCGTTTCACTACAGAAAACAGTTTTTGAAGGATGCTTTTTTAAGGCAGTATAAAATCTAACTCTGTAGCTGCAGTTAGGCTACATGCTTGCTCAAAAGCTCTTTCCTTAAGAAATAAGTTAAGATTATACATTTTTGTTTTTGGAAACAATTCCCATGAAAAGACTACATCCCAACACAGCCCATTGGCTCCCTCCAAAGTCATATATGATCCTTAAAATAAACGCTCATATGTAGTTTTATAAAAGTGTCAGTCATTTCCTGAAACTGCAGGGTAGTGTAGTATGTAGGAAATGTTACTCAAACAGAAGTAAACAATACATTTGTTGGGGACTATTTTCAGTGGCGGATTAATCCACATTTGGTGCCCTAGTGACTTTTTGAGGCAGCAGTGTTTTTAATAGTTTTTGTACAACAATAGAGCTCGGTGGCATAGACTGAATATGATAAGTCAGGCTTTGGGTGACAAGTTTTCAGGTTTTAGCCATTTCATAGCTTTTGTTTACAGTAAGAAAAACACAGAGAACTGCCAGATTCATCATTCAGAGGTGCCTTCTTATGTGAGTGCAGCCCTGTAGCCACACCTAAAACACATCACAAAAAAAAAGCACTGTCAGTAACTGCTCGTGTAACTGACACGTAGCCGTTTCCTTTTTTTTTGTTGTTGTTCATATCCCCCTGGGCTAATATGAAATCTTGTTCGACAGCTTGTCATTGCAGGCAAACAGTTGGCCATTCTTGGTGAACTTCCACTTTTAGAGTCAATTCAAATGAAGCAAAACCTGAATGATGAGTCAAGGCATTCGAACTGAAACACTGCCTTGACCTTTTCAGTGAAAGACTTTCTTATGTGAAAGGAAAATGCAATAATTAGAAAAAAGAGAATAGAATAGATAGAGTAAAACTGAATTCAATGGTTCAAACAAACTCCAGTTTAACCTCCACTTTAAACATCTTTGATGCACTACAGAGCAAAAAAACAAATTCAAAGCAGCAGGAGCATGAGAGCAAACCTAAATCTAAATAGCACCTTGATGCTTTTTCACAGAATAAGACAGGAACTGTCTGGTTGACACCAAACATGTCACCTCTCACACTGCATCACGCTGCAAGGAAATCCTGATATATGTGTGTGGAGAAACAGACATACTTTGCTCTCGGGGTGCTTTAATCGGCACAGACGGCAGATGCCAGAGCCAGTGGACTGACAGGCAAAGAGCTGATGATGGAGAAGGCTGCAGATCACTTTGGGAGCAAAAAGCTTAGTGGGCTTTATTGTTGAGGCAGCGGGATGGCATGTGGCCGTTATGTAAGTGGATGTTTGGAATGCTATTGCAGAGAAAAATCAACAGATGTCAATTATGAAAGGCAGAAGTTGTTGTTTTTTTCTGGCCATGTGATGCGATAATCATCAAGGTCTGCTGTTCAGGTGGTTAAATGATCAGATGGTATATCCAAACTACATGTACTGCCCCTTTAAACAGGAGAAGAAGACACGTAACAACACTTGACCATGCACATGGCAAAAGATTACCATATTTCAATGTAAAGGAGTCACGGATTGCAGCTTGAAATGACAGCTTGGGGCTGTAAAAGAGCATCTAATCCCCGGAGAGTGACACACTATACATTTCATCCTATCTGCTCGGATTAATTCCTGGTGTCGGTTTTCGTTCCTGGCAGGAAATGTTCCCATCTTTCCGGGTGTTATTAATCAAAACTTGCAAAGTAAATCCTTAAAGGATGAGGCTGGTGACATTCTATACTTTTGTTATTATCAACAAATCCCATAAAATCGCTAAATGCTAAATGCTCAATGCTCAATGCTTTACCACTCAATTTAGTCTGTCTGTGACTCATTGCTCCGAGTGCATTTGTTCATTCAGAAGTTGCACATCTTTTACGATATGCAATAGAAATAAACTAAATTGATGGGGCATTATTGCTTTAAAAACATGTGGGTTAATCCACATTTGATGCTCAAGCGAGTATTTCTGGCACCAGGACGGTGTATGTGGGATTAAAATGACACTCTAAACAACTCTGCCACTTTGAGTGTTGTATAATGTCCATTTTCCTCTTTCCAGATGTGCTTCTTGTATTCTCAACATATCCGTTTTTACATTAAGAAGGTCGTTGATGATGATTATGAGCCATTGGTCCTTTGTTGGTGACAGTTCCGTATGAAAGATCTTTTACTCACCACTAACAGTATTGTAACCAAATATCATCATCCAATATAGAGTGATAAAATACTTTAACTTCACATTTACTTGTTAGGAGGATCAATTGTTGGTTTTGGTCTTTTATATAGAACATACAGAGTGTGAAGTTGTGTAATGCTGAATTTTGTCACAACTTCCACCCTTCCAGTAACATGAACACACACAGGCATTGAAGTGAAAATCTAAGCGAAAATCTTCGGCGCAGTTTTGTTTTCATCTTATTTCCTGTCTGCTTCTGACAAAAGGTCAAAGATCCTTCCAATGAAGAAGTGTTGTGTTTCGTTTTTCCAGAAAAGGGCCAAGTGTACAAGCAGAAGAAGCCCACCATGTATCCGCCGTGGAGCACCACGTTTGATGCCCACGTCCACCGCGGCCGCATCATGCACGTGATGGTGAAGGACCGGACGGCCGAGCTGAAGTCTGAGGCCACGGTGGCTCTGGACTCGCTGGCAACGCGGTGCAAGAAGGAGAACGGCAAGCTGGAGATCTGGGTTAGTGCTGCGAGAACGGATTGAAAATGTGTGTCTCTGTGTTTGTGCTCTCTGACCAGATGTTTAGCTTTTCCAGCAAAAATCCAGATGGGTTTTATGGTTAAACAGTCAAATGTTTTAAGTGGTAATCCACCGTTAATTCATTAAAAAAAAAAAATCTGAACTGGGTCTATTCGTGGTGCTAAGCATCATCACCTACATTGCCCATAAAATGGCTTTTTTCCCCTGAAGCACATGTATAGTTAATAACATAAGCGATGGCTGTGACGGTCAAACAGGCTATGGCTGATTACTTTTTCTTGTATTGTACAACAAGCTTTGTTGTGTCATGAACATCATAATAATTTTACAGTCTTGACATAACAACCAAACTGTCAACAGTTAGTTAGGGTTATCTTTCTAGCATGAAATAATTACTAGCTGGTCATGGAAAAATTATTAATTTTCACCAATGTGTGTACTTCCAAAGTACAAACATTAGCTTTAAGTAAAATAAAACCTGTGCATGTATCTCCCAGCGTACATCTATATGCTTTATTTACATGTAAATAAAAAATAGTAATACATTGGGGTTTATTGGTGTCCCAGGAGTTTAAGACCGCAGTATGTAATTGCAATCCCAGGTGAAAAAGTATTACACTTAATTATATGAAAAATATATTTGAAGCATCCAAAAGTTACTACAAATATACTTAAATTTAATTACTTTTTGTGCTTAATTTGTAGTATATTTAATATATACTTTTAGAAAGCATACTTTAAAATATATGTGATTAAGTTCATCTTCAATATACTAAAATCAAACATACTAATTATACAATAATTAAAGTTTACTTATTAGAAGTGTACTTTATTGTAAGTCTATTGTAAATTGTCCTAATGTATACTTTTACAAAGTACACTTGATTTCAAATTACTTATACCAGTAGATTAGTATTCATATTAAAAGTAAACATATGTAATATACAGTTAATATACTTTTTCAAAGTGCACTTTAATTTCACTTCATTGGAAGTGAATTTATGTGCATGTATTTAAAAACACACTTTATTGTAAGTCTATTTTAAATTGTTCAAAAGTATACTTTTAAAAAAGCATACTTTATTTCAAAGTACTTACATTAGTCAAATAGTAGTCATTAAAAAAAGCATGCTTAGTTGAGTCATTTGTAATATAGGCTACTGTTAGTAGGGGTGTAATGATTCATCTACTATACTAAATACTAAATGTGTACTTAGTAGAGTCTGCAAAAGTATAATTCAAGTATAATATTTTTTCACCTATTTTGTCACAAACTGTTATGTTCATGCAGCATTGTTAATTGTCTGGATACCTTGGTTGAGAGGTTTTGTGTTTTAATATAGATACATTTGTTTTTTCAATGAATAGGTGGATTTCTTTCATCGAACTCAGTGCACTTTCAGTGTACTAGTGGCACCAGAAATGAAGTAGAGCAGTTGTTCACCGGTCAGAGGGTGGGCAGTTTGATCCCCAGTCTTCATGTCAAAGTAACCTTGGGCAAGATACTGGCCATTGGTGTATGAATGAGATACTGGTGAATCTTAGTAATACAGTAGTACTAATACCTGCAACACCTATTGCACTTCAAATCCACTTCTAACCCATACATTATAGTATAATAATATTGTACTTGAAGTGCATACCTTTTAATGCTTACATTGTGATATTACTTTGCTATAAATGCATTCTTATTAACATAATAGTGCACTTAAAAAGCAATGTAAATAGTCAGAGAGTGCACTTAGTATTATAAAGGCATGCTAGAATAATGATAAGTGCATTAAAAAATACAATCATACACAACTATCAATTTAATTTTAAGGCCTTTTAAGTATTTTTTGAATACTGGTAGTCTAATACAATTGTACTGCAAGTGTATTTCAAATCAGGTGACAGTGTACTGGTGCAGGTGTACTTTAGTTTGTAAAAAGTTGTTCCAATTTAGCATACTATTAACACTGTAAGTGTACTAAAGTAGCTCTTAAGTAGTACTCAGTGACTATTTGAGCAGACTTAATTGCACATTAAGGCGACGAAAAAAAAGTATGCAGCATACTAAATGTGTACTTCGTACAGTATGTAAAAGTATAATTCAAGTATACTATTTTTCCACCTCGGATGTCCGGCTGAGGCCCATTGTTTGTACTATTTTTTGTATTGCCCTTGAGATCCAGCTGATGGACACAGTCACTGCTCATGCTAATTCCCCAGCTTTCCATCACTTTATTTTTAACTACCGTAATAAGAAGTTCGGAAACAGATCACTTCTTGTGCACCAGAGATGGTTATCCCTGGCTTTGAGTGACGTGAAAGGCGTCACACCAACTGTCTCTGCTACCAAACTAAGAATCAAACAGACACATGATGTAAAATGGATCAAATTGAATCTGTGTGTGTTTGTACAGTGTGTGCCAGACTGTCTGTCTGTGTGAGACCAAACTACATTACTTGTGCTGTTTTTTTCTGGTAGCCAGCTCATGCATCATCATCATCATGAAGCTACATCCTTCCCCTTTCTTTCTAAATGGTTTTCTCATGAATTTCAGTAGTAAAATGCTTGCTTTTGTTTCACTTTTTCTCATTTCTTTCTGTTGGTTTCTTTTTTGTCTCAGCTGGAGATGAAACCACAGGGCCGTCTAAGGATGGAGGCCAGGTATTATCTGGAGAAAAGTGGTGAGTGCTTCAAACCTGCGTAACTCAGCCTTCTGCCCTCACTGCATAATAACACTGTACTGTATTGTAACACTGAGGGTTTCACAAAAACCTGCAAAAGATGAAAGTGCCACCATATTACATCAACTGCCCAAACAAAGTGTGAGAGTCAAAATAAGAAGTAGTTTGAAGGTTGTTCAAACTACCAATTTAATGGATTCACATAAAAGATACACAGTGTGTTGCCTTACTATTACACCAAATCAAGGAAGATAACTACTTCAGCCACTTTTAGTCTTTATTTATAATGATATAGATATCATTAACAGAAAACATTTAGCCAGGGGTCTGCCTGCCAAAAAGTAAATTTCTTTTCTTTTGGTGAGAAGGTAGCTACATGAATAGTTCATTAAAAATAGTAACAGATTACCCTATTAATTGCAGTACTAACACGTTAGATTACAAGCAATCAAAGTAACTTTGTAAAATGTTACCCCCAACACTGCTGAGGACCTCAGGAAGCACAGTGTGGAGTGTGATGTTGTTCAGACGAGCAGGTCTTGAATAAATGAGAACTTGGCCCACTCCAAACACACAGCTCTGGGGTTTTCTAGATAATATTGTATATCAAATACTGTATGAATAAAGCAAATGTGATCATGAAAGACTGGCCATCATCTGAATAGTCTATAAAATCTTTTGAAAGCACCCTCGTGTCTTTTAATGAGCCTTAATCATTCCAGCCTAATTACATTTTCTCAAACTAAAAATAACAAATGCATTTGTGAGTGCTTTGTGTCGGATCCCTTTCACTGCTGCTCTCCTGACATTAGCACCATGTCGAGGCCTGAGGAGTCACCGACAACTAAAAGGAAGAATTCATCTCAAGTTTCTATAAATAACCCATCCAGCAAATAGAAAATCACTGCTCGAACAACAGGTGGCACAGTGACTGGTAAACTGTGACAATTTGAGTTATGCAACTTCCTCCTGAACAACATGCAAACACACACACACACACACACAAATACTGTGCAAGGGCAACTTGTCAAAACTGAAATAAACCGTGATCTAACGGACTGATAATATTGATAAGGCTGATAAGAATATAATATTTTGGGAAATACACTCATTAGTTGGTTTTGTTTTTTTCCAAAAGTGAGAGGAGAAGATCAACAGCTGAACTGGGGTCAGCAGAGGGGGGGTTGTGCTAGAACTGTTCCTTTGAGATCAACAGCTGCTCATACTGAGTCTGCAAAGCTTCCTTAATGTTGTCGTCAGTGAGCTTGCCAGGTTTGGTGCCATGGACATTTTTCACAGCAGCCATATTGACATGTAATAGTGGAGTAAACACCGCTGTTGCCAATGACACCAATCAAGGTTCTGTCCCATTTAGTGCAGCGGAGGCTTTCCGCTTACCTTAATTGGTGTCATTGGTAACGAGTGTGTTTACCCTGTTATTTCATGTCAAAATAGCTGGATGAAAAAGGTCTGTTGTGCCTGTGCAGAGCCCAAAACCAGTGACACAAAGTGACCATTTTACAGTTCTGTTACTGTGAGCTGAACAAACAATATAAAATAAACTAGGCAGGTGCTGGTTGGCATGTTCATGAGCTATGTCCACACCCAGGTTAGCCATTTACTCCTAAGCTTCAGCTAGTGTAAAGCTACACACTCTTAGAAATAAGGGTTGTTCTACAGGACTGAGGTTCTACCTGGAACCATTTGCTTCTGAAAAACCCTTTTTAACCCTAACACTAACACTAATGGTTCCAG
>JBCAUF010000085.1:2114296-2132726 GCA_038406115.1 Haemulon aurolineatum | reverse complement strand
TAGCTCATTAACGGGAGCGCGCTGTCACCTTACGATGGATCGGCATTCATGATCATACACACGTGTTTACGATCAGACCGGAGATTCCCGCAGGGTTCATGAATCCGGAGTAGGATTTTAGTAGAGTAGGCTTTTATGTGCAAATCTGCACACAAATCTACTAATGTTTCATGAATGAGGCCCCATGTATTTAAGGATACGTGACAGCTGAGGTGTTTCCAATGATCCAGTAGATGGACAGGTTGACGAGGAACGCCACCACACCCGAAAACAGCACTGTGGCCTAGGCATCAAGAGGACAACACTGTTACTCCAACCATGACTGCACAAATTCAGGACCTTCACAAAACAAGCAAGGGCTGGTTGCGCCAGCTGTTCCTACGTTCAAACTAAATCTATATAGACAATAATCACATCAAAAGCACAGTTAAACATTTCTCCAGAATGTAGAAGTGAGTTGTGTGTGTGTATGTGTGTGTGATGCTGAGTCTGACCAGAGCAGGCAGAGACCAGGGTCCAAATATTCCTCCCTCTCCAGTCAGTGGCTCAAATAGAGGAACAACACAGAGCAGGAAGCCTGATGACAGAGGAGCCTGCCAGGACAGTCACTGCGTTAACATTATTGTTATTATATCACAGAACCTTTTAATAGAACATGTTTTTGTTCAAGTCATAGTACAGTATTAATCTTTCGGGATTCCTTGAGATGATATACATCTGACTTATCAGAGCCAAAGAAAGAATACTGGATTTGTTTTTGTTTTCGCTCATTTACCGGTGTAAATTGGACATCAAATGGACTGGATCAAGTCAAGTCCCAGGAGATAACCAGTAAGTCCTAAGTCAAGTCCTAAATTACGTCTCAGGTCAAAATCCACAAGTCCAAAGTCAAATCCCAGGTCAAGGCCAACAACTCGAGTTATAGGTCAAGACTGGTGAATCGTCATTTTCAGAAAGATTCTGCCGGCATGGCCAATGCACAAGGCAGCATGCACTATGCAGCAGTGTTGAGGACAAAAAGAACTGATAAGACTCTATTAGGAGATACTGAGAATTAAATTACCCTTGTGCTGTTAAAGACAAAATATCAACTGGTGATACAATGGCATTATCACAATCTAATCAAAACGGCAGCACTACAACTCATACTGTTCATTCTGCCAGTCTCCGATGCTGAGTCATACCTGATAGTACAGAAGCTGCATGGAGTTCACCTGGAGCTCATGTTGCTTAGCCCCCACCCACTGAGAGAGAGAGGCAGGCACAGAGAGAGACAGAGAGAGAGAGAAAGATTCATTTAATTCAGTTTCACAGAAACCTGCTTGTCTTGCCTCTCAGAGACCTTTCATATTTCACTGTGTATATTTACTCACCACTTGGTAAAGCGATGTCACCAGAACTCCTAACGTCGCGAACACTGTTCCCAGCAGGTTGAACCGCACGTCATAGTATGAGTTCAATATTACCCCTAATGTTATGGGCACCTGGAGAAGCAGACAGGTAGAAGTTCAAAACAACTTGCAGGTCACTGAAATGTCAGAATTTACATAAGAACACCAATACATTTCCCAATAAATCATGTTTACAACTCTTGAGTGTTCACAACACATTACAGTTCATGATGACCTTTCACTGGCGTGAGCCATCCCCATTTTTGACTTAATTTTCCTTCCAAAATTTGAGTTTTACACCATTAATTGCAACTTCAATGTTGGCATAATTCATTTACTACTCACAAGTTAAAAACACACATTTACAATAACTGCGATATTGAACTGCGATATTGAACGCAGTGGTGTTCCCACAGGAGCTGGATCAACAAATCAACTTGCTTGGTGATCATATTCACACTGTGTATTACTCACAGATACCCATAATGCCCTTCTCAGTGAACACCCACAGAGGCATTTCCATTCACAAAACCAGAGAACACATGTCAGCTTGTGACATTAACCTGGCCTAAACCTGTGTATTGAAGACCTAAATGGACTGAACCTAAGACCTGAGCTCAACGTAGGACTGTTTTTTGCTTTTTTCCATTCTCTTCCATAGACCGATTAGTGGCCTTATTAAAAAAAAAATCTAATGGTTGATAAGAGATCGATTTAAACCTGGGTTATTTTGACTCATTGACCCTCCCACAGCACAAAGGGAGTGGACAAACTCAGATGCCTAACCTTAACCCTGCACTTTTTGTTAGAATTTTAAAACAAAAAAAAACAACTTTAACATGTTGCAAATCTGAAAAGCTGTTTAATGAACACGTGCTTTAAGGCATTTAAGTGTTGGAGTTTGTGTTATGCAACATTTTGACCCCAATATTTTCACTTTTGCTGCAAATGAATATTGATTATTGCCTCCTTGACTACTAATTATGGGTACTGGCCCTGAAAAAAACATATTTGTCTATCTCTAATATTTTTTATCCATAATTTTAAATTGGCTCGCCAAACTTATGAAAAACATTTGCTAAACTCACACTACACTGAAGCCAGCCAGCCCATAGCTTTATCCAACAAAGCCCAAACCTTCCTCGACACATGATGCTTTTGGGTCACAGAACAACTGTGGAGGACTCTGTGGTCACAGCTTTGGTTTGTTACTGCTCAAGCTAACTGTACAGGGAAATCACTTGAACTCTCCTTACCAGCGTAAGTTTTATCTTGGTGGAGAAGGTCTTATTGTAGAAGGTCGTCTGGATGAGGATAATGACGGGTGTGGTCATCGCTTTGGCCAGCTGGTACGTTCCTATTGAGTTGTTCTGCAGGGAGAGGTTAGTGAAGGCCACAAACCCACAGAAGCTCAGAGCAAGCCACACAATTCTGCGGACTGGGAGGCTTTTTGGAGCAAAAATGTCCATTTTCTGGCAGATATAGAGTCCCAGCCAGGTGACCACAAAATGCACGAGGGTCAAAGTCATGTTGGGGAAGCCATAGTGTACATAGATCCACTTGTTGATGAAGACAATGCAGATGGAGGACATCAGGTTGACGAGCAGGCCGGCGACAATGCGCCGGTTGGCTGATAAACCAAACAGCATCTCAGCCATTGTCCTGGAACTTTCCTATAGTTTCAACCAGACTTGGGCTTCGTTTAACAGTTCACACTGCAAAAAAAGAGTGAATTTTAGAAAGTCTAAGTCTTCTGCCATACTAAAGACCATCTTCAGGGGAAAATGATAAGACTTATATTATGATACATTACAGCAAAAGTAAAAGTAACAATACAATGTAAATTAACTTCATTCACAATCTTAATCATTCAAAATCTTAGTCTTCAATATTGTCAGCTACATGTAGAGAAGTTACCACAAGTGAAACTACTCATTTTGCAGCAGAATTATACTAATTTGTTTTAATGACATTTCTATGATGCATTACTGTGTAAGCAACAAGTTTGTGTGCAACTACTTTCTATGCAGTTTGGCAGTGGTGGAAAGTACATTCACTCAAGTATTGTATTTTTTTTTTGTATACATACATATATTTAACAATTAAATCATTTTACACTGAAATGCTTTGATAGTTCGTCTGCTTGTGATGCATGTACAACATGCACAGTTGTCACTACAGCTCTCAAGCGGACTACCAAGAAGTCCTACCATCGAACACAATGGTAGGCTAATGCTCACATAGAAGTGTCACAAATGTAGCCTATGCTTAAGTACAGTACTTAAATACATTTCTTTACTTACTTTCTACCACTGTTTACACATCTGTTCAAAAACATTGATAAATTCAGCAAACCAAAGAACATTTTTTCGGGTCGTAACGGTTGATAAAAAAATGAGGTTCGGCGTGATAATCCAGACTTCAACATGAAACGCCAGAGGCACAAAATTAAGACAAGTTAAAACACAAATCACAGCTTACATTTTACGTGTTGCTGTCAGTGAACACGGCATCAGTTTCACATAGTCTCAACACATAAACTCAGAATATATTCAGTTCCTCTTTCAAAGACGGGACTAACGTTACTGCTTCAGTCCTATCTGTCTATCTGCCTGCCTGTCTGTCGGTGTGTCTCTCCTTCTGCCACGCAATAAGAAAAAGTTTACCTGGGGTCTCCATCTTTCCATCTGTCTCCCGCTTCTTCCCCTCAGTGTCTTTTTGCCTGTCACCCTCCGACCAAACAATCCCCCCGAGAGTTGCCGGGCTGTGCGTGCGTCTCTTTCCGGCAGTCGGAGCTCCAGTCCTGGCCTCTGAAGTGAGGAATCCACGCTGCAGCCTTGGAGGATTTTCCTCCCTGCTCTCCTGCTGGATACAGCCGTTATCCCCTCGGTTAAAAACTGCCCAATGTGTTCCTGTTTCCTCTGTGTAACATAGTTTAACGCGTTTGTGTTGAGCAACAGCGGCCAACAGCGGACTGGAGGGTACAAAGCCGAAGAGATAGTCTAGTCATAAATGAGTCAAATAATCGCCTCAAAGAAAAATTTAGCTAAATCCACACAAGGAACAATAGAAAAAAAAACAAAGAAAAGAAAAAGTAGATGATACAATAATCCAATGAGCATAACAGCTTTGACATCTAGTCAACATCTATGTTAATAGAGTCAATATTCTGTCTTAAAAAGATGCTGGAAATCAGACAACAGTAAAGTACAGTGGTTTGTAAATATGCAAATACAATGTTTATCTATTATGAAGTATGACTTCTATATGAATTAGAGCTAAAAGTTATCACTGTTGCAATTCATGGTTATTGTCATTATCAACAGATTATCATGATCATTCGAATGATCTATAAAGCAAGCAAATACTGAAATACACCCATTCTGTTCCCAAAAGCTACACTTCCATTGCCTTGTTTCGTCTGGTCATTATTATAATACAATTGAATATGATATAATGATAATGTATAGAAAAAATGGGCACCCACCCCATCTGCAAATTCTCTATCACCACCCCCATTTAAAACGACACACTTTTGAACTTACATCAACCCTTGAAAAAAACACAAAAATTGACATGTTTTCGTGAAATTCATTCATTGCTCATGTGTTTACACAAGATCAGATCTGTCATATTAGACATGGTGAGGAAAATGTGGAAGGATGGAATTCGATGGTATCTGAACAACATTTTTAAGTGTCAGCTTTTCATACTTTGAGTTAATTTTGCTGATAATATATACCTCACACTTCAGGAGCAGCCCTTCTGTCACGGGCTGACGTCTGAGGATCTACATTTCCTCCAGAGGGCTGCTAACCATGCTGCTGACCTGTGGGAGGCAGCAATGTGCCGTAAAGCCATCCAGGTTGTCGGAAATTTAAAACGAAGAAGAAGCGGGCACACGAAGAAGAAGCCTGTTGAGCCTCGTGAAGCGGGAATTGACAGCCCACTGCCATGGACTGGTAAAACACATTTAAGAAATTCTAAGCATTAATCATTCTCGATATATTTGGATTTGTACGTGATACGTCATCTTGTTGTTTAGCCGACTAGTCCGAGACAAGTTACTTTCACCGTAACTTGAGACGATGCTCACACCGTTAATGGTTCATAATCAGTGCCGAAGCTAACTGGCTAAGTGCTGGTTTCTGTATTGTTGACATGTTTAAACAGAGTAAATACTCATGCTTGCACTCTCAGTAATCGGAGGTACCTGCAGTAGATGCACTCACTAACTGGTATCGCTAACGTTACTGAACAAATGAAGAACGGCAGTTGTTTATTGTTGTTGGCTAGCAAGAACTGCTGGGCATTTAAGGTGGATTTAGGTTAACGTTACGTTTCGACTTCAACAAACGTTGTTTTAACAAATTCCGTAGACATTATTAACGTTACATATTTATTCATTGCGTGAAACAAGTGTCCAGTCTACATGGACGTTAAAGACACCAAAGGTGCTGGTTCAGTGGTGAAACATTTGCCAGACATTAATGTAACTTCTTACATACTTTGCCTTTTGTCTCAGACTTCACAAATAAAATGTGCCACAACAGTAATTCCCTTCCTAAGCACTTTAGTTTTTTGTACTCGTCCGTCCAGAAGAGGTTATAAGAAATTAACGATAACTTTATAAACATCTCAAGGTTTTGCTCTCCAAATCATTAGAATTAACTACAAACCCCTTCTTCAGTCACACATCAATGACATGACAAACGGCCAGTTCATCAATGCAGTAAATGATATGTTAAAAATTATTATTCTTATTATTTGTAGGTTTTGATGTATTTATGACAGAGAAAAAAAACTATTTCATGAGGGTTTACAAATACATCACTACTGCAGTATGGACAAGTGCAATATCAAAATCGTAGAGGCTGCAGTTTTTTCTGAAAGGTGAAATGTGTGGGAAAACAGCACTATAATGAAGTACTGCAGTTTATTGGATATTTGCAATTGTCTGTTGTTGAGCTGCAATCTGTTGAGCTTCAGTACCTTTTGGTTATTGGCCCAAGTGTGTTTTCAGTGCAGAGTTTCTCCTCACAATTATTTCTGAGACTCACTGATTATCCGAACATCGAGCCATTCATTCGCCTGTGTTCATGTCAAAGTCACATGACACGTACCACTTCATTGGGCAGGATTCAGTGCCAGAGACCCGTGAGAAGAATTGACATTTGTTGGGTATGCCTACACAAACACATACATACACACTCATGTTGTCTTCCAGGGGTCTGAGCGAGCTGCCGTCTCCGGTAGTTCGAGAGGATGAGGTGACCGTCGCTGCCCGCAGGAGGAGGAAGAAGGTTGCCTGTATCCTTCTGCTCAAAGTGTGTTTGTGAAGTCAGGGGTGTCTTTTCATATTCATTTTTACATTTTCTACACTGTTGACAAAAAAAAAAAAATCATTAGTTACATTGCTTATAATGTTTCTGTGGTGGAAACCTATTTGACGTGGCTGCCTGAATAAATAACAGAAACACTTTATTCAAAGTTTTCATTCATAATGTCCGAACTGTCAGTGTGGTTGTTTTCCTGACTGTTGGCCGCAGTCCCATCACCGGGCAGCGGCAGCCCTGTCGCTTCCACGGCAACACCGGCCCGCTCCCTGCTGAGGAACTCTCCGGCTTCACTTTACAGACAGGCTGGTACGCGCGCGCGCACACACACACACATTTATCCTGATTCAACATTAGCTGATTTTAACCAGATTTCATGCTGATTATCGATGATCCTCTCATATTAAAGAGCTCTGTAATTTACTCTATTCCCCCTCCTCTCATCTCATGTCTCTGTGTCACTCAGTAACTCCCAGGGTTCCAGATGTTTCCACCATTTTGGCTCCAGGAGGTCGCACGCCTCGATACACACACACACCCAGAAATGCACTTGGCAGTCTGGTGAGGCACAAACGCGCGCGCACACACACACACACACACACACACACACACACATATACCAACCCAACAGAAAGCGAAGGAATGTCTTGACATTAAATACACATACGGCAGGTCAGGACCACTCGCTGAGAAAATTCCAAATGTGTAAACTGGTGAACGCCACAAGTTCTCAAAGCTGTCTGTATGAGGCGTTCTTGAAATCTGAGTTCTAGACACGACCAATCTATCATCCATGATTTAACTTGAGTACGAAACAACGTTGTGTCTCCAGAATTTGGATGACAGTGATTGGACCAACAGCATGTACGTCTCCCCTGTGTCGGGAATGGAGAACACCAGCTTCTTCACTGACGACATCACCAACCTCAGCTCAGCACTACTGAAGGAGGATGACCCTGGAGACGCCGGTGAGTGGGGTGACGCGCTCAAGCCCCCCTCTGTTCCTCTGCAGTGTTTGTTCAGAGTGCCCCTGCTGACGCGTCACTTTTTTTTTTTTTTCATCTTTTCAGCGGCCGCCAGCCTTTTCCCGGAGTTCCTCGGCTCCTTTCTGAAACACTCTTCTTCCGCTGTGTTTGAGCTGCTTGAGGATTATCAGACACTCTGCCAGGACAAGGTAGGCATCGTATTTGGTGTGTGTGTGTGTGTGTGTGTGTGTGTGTGTGTGTCTTGCTAGTCTGTGAGGACCAGTTTCACTTACCCTTTTAAAGCTCACTGATGAACTCGTCACTCCATCACCGTGTTTAAGGTGGATGTGCTGCAGTCTGTGGTCCTCAGAGTGGGTCAGAGCAGTAAAACGGCAGGAGTCCGCTGGCTGCTGCAGCAGGAGAACTGCTCCTGGAGACTCATCACCTCACTGTACAGGTACCTTTCTGAGTGAAGCACCGTCTGTCCGGCTGTCCGCTCGTCTCTGATCGTCCATCTGTTTCTACAGGGACCGGGTCCAGTTGGCGATGGAAGATGACAACATGACGGACATGGTTGTGAGTGACCGCTCTTGTGGCTGCCGGCTGCTCGCAGCTAAACATTCGACCACATCGGCCCACTAACACACAGACACATGCCCTCAAACCTGCAATGACTGATTTCTTTTTGGCCACTCAAAATGAGGACCTGTTTCTTGTCAATATGTCTTATCTGATCGGCTATGTCGGATCGACCGCAGTGTCTTAATTCACTGACCCAACCAATGACGTCCTTGTCGTGTTGAAACTTATTGCAGATTCTCCTGTTGCATAGATTGCAGATAGATTGTGTTTTATTTGTCTCATTTACTCTGAAGAAGTTCCACGGCACCAACATATTTGCTTGCTTGCGATGCTGTTGCTAGCTAATGATTCAAGATTCAAAAAACTTTATTTTAAACCGATAAGACCTGTTTGTTTTGATTTAAACAAACAAAGCAAAATAGACATGTCTCATTGGTTGTTTGTCAGTTTGGGGCAAAAATCGTCAAACATTGCCAAAATGCTATACTCAGTAAACAGTACACAAGTACATACAATAAATAACCAAGTTACTTCAATATATATATTGCTCCCTGACTTGATCGGATCGTGATTGGTTATCGTTTTATTTAAATTCTATAATCGATGATCGGTGATCGGCCCCAAAAATCCTGATCGTGTAAAGCCTAACAGACATTACCAGTCATTTGTGTCCAGCTTTCAGCCTTGCTCCGGAACACACCGAGCAGAAGCGTGAATCAAGGCTCGGTCAGCTCCAAGTCGTGGTTGTGTCTCTGTGCGCAGGTTCCCAGTGAGAGCGAGAAGGTCGTGGTGGAGCAGCTTTTTCAGCGGGATGCTGTCATACGCCAGAGTCAGGTAACTCGAACGCAGGCTGCTCTGTCCTCCTGCTGCTCGCTGTCCGAGCGCAACCCTCAGAATGTTCGCGTCCACAAATGGCTGTCGAGGCAGCTGCAGTGACGGTGGTGGTGTTGGCTCACAGAGCATCTGACATGGAGTTCACACTTAACAATTTATGAGTTGCACTGGAGGATATGTATGCAACAAAATGAAATATTACAAATAAGAACACAGCAGTAAAGAAATGATTGAGTGGCTATAATGAGTTAGGGCCAGAAGACTGGATGATGATAAGCAGTGTTTGTATTTGTTGTCCTTTGCCACTGTGTTGCAGCTGGTCGTTGATTGGCTCGAGAGCATTGCTAAGGATCAGATCGGAGATTTTTCTGACAATATAGAATACTACGCCAAAAACGTCTGCTGGTGAGTTTGCACGAATATGAATATGTGTACAGTAGTGCGCATTGTCTGTCTTTATTAACGGCAAGTAAAATGTGTGTGTGTGTTTGTGTGTGTCTCGCTCAGGGAGAACACCCTCCACACCCTGAAGCTGAGGAGGAAGAGTGGCGCTGCACTCACTGTTCCTCTTGTCACTGAGCTGGTGAGTCCTGTTACCACGGCAACAAAGACATCCTTGTCCCCAATGTTCCTGGGTACACAGATTTTGTGTGTGTGTGTGTGTGTGTGTGTGTGCGCTCAGGACCCAGATGCTCCTCTCCGGCAGCAGCGCCCCCTGGCTGACCTGGACAGAGAGGACGACGCTCGACTGCTGAAGAACCTGTTCACGCTGATCAGAGCGGGGATGACCGAGGAGGTAGAGACTGATTTGTTCTCATACTGTATTTAAAGGGACAGTATACCCAAAGTATTAGTGGTATTAAGACATGTCATTATCCCCTGAGATTACCATCTCTAATCTGTGAAAACCAACCCTTCAGATAAATGCAGATTTAGATCAAACGTAACATACAGGCTACATGGTATTCTTAAAGTATTTGCTTCACCCAGTGAGAGTTTGTTTGATGGACAGTGGCCCGCATGGTTCATTTTGTGGCGATAACGGTGAATAACACATCTAGAAATGATGTTGATGGGCTTTCCCTGAGGTGTCACATGACACCATGTCTCTCTCCCTGTTTGGACTATGGCGAATATCTTCCTTGGATCCACAGCTGTTTCTCTATGTGTGTGTGTGTGTGTGTGTGTGTCTAGGCTCAGAGGTTGTGCAAGCGCTGCGGTCAGGCCTGGAGAGCGGCAACTCTGGAAGGCTGGAAGCTCTACCATGATCCCAACATGACCTCAGGTAACCTCTGACCCCAGAACAGAGCGTTGTTAGCCTCTTGTTAGCCTGTGAGTGTGTACGCTCACCTCATGATGACGTCTGGGCAGAACTTGACTTGACGCTGTCATGTTAAAAGAGACGATCGATCATCATCATTGTCTCCTTCCTCTGTCCCCTCTGCAGGCAGTATTGAGCTGCAGCCTGTGGAGGGAAACCCTCAAAGAGGAATCTGGAAGGCGTGCTGCTGGAGAATGGCTGAAGAGGTACAACTATCATGTCACCGTACATCTCAAGCTCATACTAGTGCACAAATAAAACAGTGATCACATAAATAACTATAAAGACTGTGGCCCTGTACTATACGATAGACTTTATTGATCCCACATCAGGAGCTACTGTAACTAGCTGCCACTCGTGCGGTCATAATAAAATATCCACTGTCTCTATGGTGGTAAGACGAGTAACTTGTTGCACAATATTGTGGTTCAACTGTGTATTGATGTCATCGGTTTGTTACCTTGTTGAATCACTCACTTGCAATGCTGATGTGCAGCATGAGTCTATTTGACAACCGAGGTACTGTTCATCTCTTCAGATGCGCCTGATCCAGAGGAGGCCCGGTACAACCGGTGACACAAGGTTCTAGAGGGAATGAAACAGGCTGCAGAGTTAACCTACTGTGTGTGTCGGTGTGTTTCAGGAGCAGCTAAACAGATATGAGAGGGCGATCTACGCCAGCCTGAGTGGAAACCTCAAACCGGTAATGCAATGACTTTGTGATTCTGTATCTTAGTGTTTGTCTTCGTGTGTGTGACGTTTTTATGCGTATGTTGCTGTGCACTCGAATGGTGATGATTTCTGTATATGCGCTCATTTTGTGTGTGCTCCTGTGTGTGTGTGTTAGCTCCTGGCAGTGTGTGAATCATGGGAGGACTGCGTGTGGGCGCACTTCAGAGTGATGGTCGACTCGCTGGTCGAAAAGGATCTGATGTCATCAGGGATGGCCCACCAGGAGGTGGAGACGTTGCCAAGGGAATACCTGGAAGCAAAGTAACACACACACACACACACACACACACACACACACACGGAATTACATGAACTTGCATCAAGAATAAAAACTTCCACCATTATACTGTCTCTTTCTGCTGTCTCAGTTGGACCATGGAGAAGGTGTTTGAGGAGCTTCAAGCTTCAGAGTCAAAGGTGAAGCTCACACACTGATAGAATGTGATTGGTGAATATCAAAGTCACATGACCAAACCCACCATAAAACCAGCGTCTTTCTCTGTGCGTGTGTGTAGAGGGTGTTGGAGGAGACAAAAGAGCACTACCACGTCATCCAGAAGTTTGTCATCCTGGGAGACCTGGACGGTAAGACTCCTCCCCCCTCCTCACCTTTGACCCCTGAGCTTGAGGAGGAAATATGTTTGTTGCATAGAGACCCCCACCCACAGGCAAACGCACCTCACTGTAGTCACCAAAAGAGGACTCCTAAACCTAAACCTTAACCCTTCTGTCTCGCTCAGGTCTGTTGGAGGAGTTTTCTGATTGGCTGACAGCCACTAAGCCCCTCCCCTCCCACCTGCTGCGCTTCATGACTCACCTCCTGCTGTTTTTCCGCTCTCTGGGTTTGGCACTGAAGGTAAAGTAGACAAATAAGTGAAAGTTATTGCATTAGGACACAGACACACAAGTTGTAAACACTTGAGATCAGTTTCCCAGTTTCTGACCTAATGTTCGGGTTGACGTCCACTGACCCGTCTGTCTCCCCGCTCATCTCTCCCAGGAGGAGGTGTGCGTGGATGTGCTGAAGGCGTACATTGCCCTCCTGATCCGGGACCAGCAGACCAACCTTGTGGCGAGCTACGTCAGCCAGCTGCCGGCTGAGCTCGCCACTGCTCAGTACGCCGCGTTCTTGGAGACCGTCACCCAGCCGGAGCTCCGTCCTCGCTGCCTGCAGCTCGCCACCGACGCCGGTGAGATGAGAAAATGCTGAAACACGCACACACTGAGACCTGCATGACAACACCTGAGGGAGTGCTGAATGTTTTGTTTTGGTCAACGCAGGTCTGGATGTTGCTGCAATAACCAAGGTGGTGGTGGAGACTGTGAGAGAGGGAGACGAGACAGAGTTTACGCACCACAGCCAGACGCTTGAGACGGGAACCACGAAGGTACAAACTGATAACCAAGACATTCATTTTGCACGCCTAAACTGTGACGAAAACATGTGACATTTTTTCTACTGGAAGAAGACAAGCAGACTGACCTGTGACCTGAATAGTAATCCTGCTATACCCATAACCAACACAGGGACAGTTTAGGTTCAGAATGCTGAGAAGACATTAAGAAATTACAAATGTATGGCTTAAGACTTTAACGACCAAAAATGAAATGCTTAAAATTGGACAAAAACCATCAAACATCTTTGTAGAAAATGTCAATCTTGGAGATGTAAGTTTGTCGAATTAGCAGAAATAGGTGGAGTTACTGTGATGCTGTGCTCTCATAGGAAGACCTGAGGAAGATTGATGTCATCGATTGGCTGCTGTTTGACCCCGCCCATCGAGCAGAGTCCCTAAAGCAGTCCAACGCCATCATGAGGAAGTTCCTGGGTAATAGCTCCCGCAGCCGTCTTGTCTTTCTCTCGGTCACAGACGAGGAGACTCGATGGACCGCTGTGGCCGGGCTGGCGAGTTACCGCCGCGTGAGCGAGTAGTGGTCAGCTGCCAGTAGACCACACAGACCGATCCTCGTCTCGCAGGTCGCCGCGGTCCATCTCAAGTCTGCCGTGGCTGACGCTGAGGAGCCTCGGTGCGTTGCTCCTGACCGTCTGTCTGTCTCTTTCAGCCCTGCAGAAGCACGACGCGGCCAAGGCGGTGTTCTCCAAAGTTCCCGAGGACTCGATGAGGGAGATTTACTGCCAGTGGGCGGGGGTTGGTCAGACCGCGACACCTGCCGAGGACGAGAACGCCATCAGAGAACACCTGTGTATCAGAGCCTACCTGGTCTGTCACCTCTCTCTGTATTAATGCATTTTTCCCCAGTAGAGGAATTCAAGGACCCCTGTAATGCATCGGTGCTAGGTCCTACTCTAGTGGGATATTTCACGTAAAACTCTTGGTGGACCACCTGTGGTAGAACCAAGTCCTTAAAAGTTCTTACATGTTCAGGCTGTGGGAAGCGTACCATTAGCACTTTCACAGCAGAATTACATCAGTCTGTTGTGTAGGGATCAGTAAAGGCGATTCATCTGAATGTGTCCTCTTATTCATCTCCCAGGAAGCCCATGAGGCCTTCACTGACTGGTTCAGCCACAGCAGCTCTGCCCCCCAGAAGCCAGCGCCTGTCCCAGAGGCCAAATTCACTGAGAGAGTGGCCAATGAGATGAGAGAGAAGGAGTACCAGGTACACACACACAGTTCCTATCCATAGTTCATTTTCAGTTTCATGAAGAAAAAAAAAAGGAAATAAAGCTTTTCAACAGACTATAATTAAGTTAAGTACTATATTATTCAAAGTCTCTGCCTGGATACTTCTGACTTTGTTGGTCACTTTGCGCCTGTGCGTGTGTGTGTGTGTCAGGCCTCCCTGGCTGCCTGGTCGAGCCGTCTGGAAGTCCTAACTGAAGATGTGAAAGAAAGAATCTACAACGTGCTGCTGTTCGTTGATGGCGGATGGATGATCGACAACAGACAGGTAACTGCTCACTCGGGGGCCCAAGAGATTTGACAATGAGAGGGGGGGGTGCATTGTATAGGACAAAGTTGATGAATGAAATAAAGTGATCATTTTTAGATACTCAGGTTTGGTTTCCATCCGTCAAACCATTCACACAAGTGAATTTCTGGGAATCATAATTCACTGACATGAATGACTAGTTGCTTGTGTTTTCAGGATTCAGCGCAGGATTCAGAGCGCAGCCACCAGATGGCGGCGTTGCGCTCTCTGTGTCTGCCTCGACTCAGTTTCCTGCTGCTCAGTGTGCTCCAGAACTCCTCCAGACACCAGGAGGCGCTGCGACTCGCCGACATCATCTCATCGGACCAGCACCGACTCTACCAGGTAATGGCAAATGCCACCATGTTTCAAAGTGACTGGCCAGAAATCCAAACGATTGTCTGAAGGACACATCAGTAATCGTTCAGGTGATTGAGGAGGCGTCAGATTGGAATTTGGCCTGAATCGGGGGCACCAATTAGTCGATTGAGGAAGTAATCCTCTGATTTATCGATTAATGAAAACAATCTTTCAGAGAAAGCTCTCTTATATTCCAGTTAGAGATATGTGAGTAAATAGGTTTTTTTGTGTGCAGGAATAAAGCTTTTTAATTTTCTTTCATATCTACCAATTTAATAAATATAGGATCTGTTTTTTTCGGGTCTTGTTTTCCTAATTTTATGGTTCGTGCTTCTCTCTGTCTCTGTCTCTCCACAAATTCAGGTTTTCTCTAAGGAGGAGCTCAGGAGGTTTCTCCAGAAGTTGAGGGAGTCCTCACTTTCCCTGTTGGACCGAGGACTCGACCCGCTGGGCTATGAGTTACAGCCATAAACAAACACACACACACACACACGCACAGCAGTGTTTTAAAAACTGTTGTCTTTTTGAATTGTGATTGTCTTTTTTTGCAAAATAAAAAAAATAAAAGTTTACTATCAACTACATGATCTGATTCTGTTTTTGCTTTTTGAAACGCTTACAAACTGGGGCCTGTTGCACAAAACAAGGATAAGGAATTAAGCTGGGCCATCTTGGTTATGGTATCCTGGCTCAACGTATCCGTGACCCGTTTGCACAAAAGCAGGATAGGGAGAAGCAGGATATGTTATGTTATAAATTACCATGGAGATTTATTCTGTGGAGCTAGCCTGCTCCAGACCAGGCAAAGTTCCAGGATCTATTTAGTCTCATCCCTTTTCTAAGTCAGCAGTCACCACAAACGGGAACCAATAGTTATTCCACTGCCCACTACACATTGTTATCACTTTTATCACTTGTTACTGTCATTAGCACTGTCATTAAACATTTGTGATAATTTCAGCTGTTTTGGATAAATTATTTTAGATGATGTTGCAATCATTAGATAATTTGCAGTTTCCCATAGATTATATCTCAAATTACAACAGAATATTAGGGCCACATGGAGAAAAATCAGACTTTAAGAATAAAGTCATAAATTTATGAGAATAAAGTAATAATATTTTAACCCTTTGTTTTAGAGGAGGGTCATGGAGCATTTCGTGGAATTGCACTTAGTATTCACTGATAAGGAGATACTTAATCTTTTGGCACATCAGCATCCCATTGTCATAGGTATCAGGACTTTAAAAAAATATCCAAGAAAATGCATCTTGTCCGCAGAAAGAACCATTCTCGTAAATTGAAGACTTTATTCTCAAAGTCTGATTTTTTTTTTTTTTTTACCTCGATCGGACCGCTCTTTGGTTTATTTATTGTTTACTTGTTTACATTTCTGGTATTCCGACGACATCCCCCGCATCAGACTTCACAACGCTATGCACTGTGGGTAATTCCCTTACCCAAAGTCAGCATAGACGCTGACTTGCGGTAAGGGGGCAGTAAGGGCTCATTCACTGACTCACTGACTTGATGATCTGACGATGGAACAGCCCTCACACACTCACGGACTTCCCGTGAACACGCCTCTATGTCAGTGAGTCCGTAAGGGGTCGGATTGGAATTGGGCCTGTGAAAGTGTGCTTTCAGGAGGCCAAAGGTCATATTGATCCTGGCCCTGGCATGGGTATAGTTGTAGGCCTGGGGGTCTGTGAACAGTGTCAGGAGAATAGGCTGGCAGCCCCCCCCTGTCCCCCAGCAACACACCAGAGAATTCACTTGTCAACACAAAATCTAATCATCACAACCTCATAAATAGAGTGACATTCATGACACTATTATGATGTAAAAAGTGGTGATTAATAGAGTTTGTGTGGCTCACCTTGTGACAGGTGCTGACAGATTCCGGAGGTCCAAAATACTCTGGAGTCATGGACTGAGCCAGGCCACTTTACTACAACATTGATCAGACAGTCAGCACTGCAGACCATCTGAAACTATAAGTAGACACACACGAGAAACAGCAGAGGAGCATGAGCAGCACACATAAGATAAGAGGAACTTCTATTAAAGAGAAGTTCAGTTAGGTCAGTGAGCTAATCTATTTATCAAAGAGTTACAGTAGCCTATGCAGTCTGATGGACTTGCATTTACTCAATTTCACTTACATCTGCATCAATTTCACTTATAATTTCAACAGATTCATAATCAAAGTACAACTACGTTTTCGGTGATGTTAACTAACTATCTGGATTGTTGTTGGAACGTTGTCTGCTCATCCTGGCTTGGTCTTAGTGCAACCAATTAAGCTTGGACCCTCTTGTTTTGGATTTGTTGAGCTCTGCTCAGTCACTTATCCTGGATGTCTTAATCCTACTTTTGTGCAACGGGCCCCTGCAGCATGGACTCGCAATAACCGCAACTATGACAACAACAACAGCACAGGGACCAGCAACAGCAACAGGAACTGGACTGACGACAGCAACTGACTGACAGCTACAGCACCTGCAGCATGAGCTGGATTCGCAACGACAGCAACTATGACGACAACTGTACAAAGGCCAGCAGCAGCAACAGGAACTGGACTGATGACAGCAACTCTGACTGACAGCTACAGCACCTGCAGCATGAAATGAACTCGCAACAACAGCATCTATGACGACAACAGCAGCGCTAGGACCGGCAACAGCAACAGAAACTGGACTGACGACAGCAACTCTGACTGACCGCTACAGAACCTGCAGCATGAGCTGGACTTGCAACGACAGCAATTATGACGTTATTACCAAGGCTGCACTTTCCCCCTTGCTCTGTATATTTTCTATAACATGTAAACTCCTTCTGATGTTATCTTGTGTTTGTCTCTCTTTAATAAAACCAGTCTGGTCCGCATAAATCAAATCTCTATAATTGAGGTGTAAAGTTTATAGTTCATAATTAAAAGTGATATGGGCCCTTAGTTACAACAGTATTCTTTGTCTTTACCTTCCTTTGGAATAATGGAAATAATGGCTTCTTTCCATGAGGGAGGGATCTTGCCTAATCTGAGACTGTAGTTCAACAAGCCCTGGAGTAGTGGGATTAACTCTTCCTTGAATGATTTGTAAAAGAAAGCTCCAAATCCATCAGCTCCTGGTGACTTCCCTGATTTTGACTGACGAATTGCCTCTTGGATTTCTTTTGCTGTAATCTCAGAAGTATTGCATTCTGCTTTGCACCTATTGTTGGCAAATCCAAGCGGCCTAGAACCTCCATCAAGTGTTCTTCCCGTACAGGAGTAGGTTGTGAATATAAATTGTAGTAATATTCCTCAAATACCTTTTCTATTTCTTCTGGTTCATATAGAGTTTTATTGGTCGCAGGGTCCCTTATTTTGTGTATATTTGTTATTGTTTGTTGTTCCCTTATGCGTCTAGCCATCATTTTAGTAGCTTTAGATCCTCCCTTATAATAATTCTGTTTTATAAACCTTGCTTTCCTTTCCACCTCTTCCAACAATATATCATCTATTTTTTTCCTATTTTCTTTAACCTGATTTAGTATGTTTGAATCTTTTGATTGCTTGTGCTGCTGTTCCAGTTATTTTAATTTCTCAATTTGTTTCTGATATGTTTCTAGTCTGACTCACTTTAAAAACGCTGTGGTAGAAATCAGCCTCCCTCTAATCACTGCCTTCAGGGCATCCCATAAGATTGTTGGATCAACTTCCCCGTTGTCATTTTCCCCCCGGTATCTAGTTATTTCCCCTTTTACTTCTCTAACTAGTCTCTCATCGTTCAGTATGCTTTCGTTGAGTCTCCATAGTGTATGTTTTTCCTCCTATTGTTCAAATGAATTTTTAAGTAAATTGCATGGCATGGCATGTGGAGCTGAATAGTGTGTATAATCCTGGGGTAGATCCCAATTCACTAATTTCACCCTCCTCGATTCCTCTCCTCGATTCCTCTCCTCCGTCTTAGTCCCGCCTACGTGAGATAC
>JBCAUF010000085.1:2083663-2110688 GCA_038406115.1 Haemulon aurolineatum | reverse complement strand
AAACAGAGCGACTGTTGTTAGTTCAACTGTCCGGTAAACTCGCAGATAAACGCTGTTGATGGATAGTAAATGAATACTGGATTCACTAAATGAAAAGGTAGGTTAAGTATTTCACATTGTATTACGCCAGAGTGTAAAGCTGTAACCACAGTCGTAGCACAAAGTTAGCAGGTGGTTAGCGGTGTGCTAGCAGGCCGCGGAGCCTCATGTTTTCTTGGCACGAGGAGCAGCGACGCAGCTGCGGCTCGCCCGCTGGCCTCTCTGCTGGCCAGGGCCCGTTAAAACAAAAAGAGCAAATACAGTTCATGAAGCTTTGACTGAAATTCATCACTGGTAGAGTTTGCTTTATCTTACAGCAACGGTAGTGATGTGTGATGTTTGTTTTTGTTAGCTAGTTATCGTCATGTAACTTAAAACGGATTTTTAAATTGTGTGACATAGTTATCTAGCTTCTTTTGTATGTCAGTTTGAAATCATATATTGTCGTGAATGTTGGGTGTAAACTTGCATAAAGATAGAAACGAATTGTTCTCGGCTTGCTTTTGGGCAAATATGATGTTTTTGCGTGCTAACTCCTAGCGATGTTGTTTAAGATGTTTAAACAAAATAATTTATTAATAATTAAATAGATAGTTCCAACATCAATCCATGACAACTCCATGACGTGGGAGTATAGCTTAAGAGTTATTAATATAAAGTTCAGATAGCACAACTACAGGATTCCTGTATCCCATATATTTGTGGTAAATAACATATTTACACTCACACTGCATGTACATTAAATAAATCTTTCGATTTAACGTCGAGAATTTGATGATATTGCGTTGTAAACAATACATACTATGTTTTGTACTGGTAACTGCTCAGCAGCTGACTCACACTGTTTGTCGGCTGTCACGTGACGTGAACACGTCATTTTTTCTGTACAGTCACTGAGAGTTCTGCCCAGACATATTCAGACTCAAGAGCCAACAGTCTGGGCATGTTGTGCACAGAAGAGTTTTATCATTTTCTTCCTATGCAGATGCAGAGTTTCCCCAATCTAAATGGGGGTAAGAGGTGGCTGCTGTGTTTTTACTTGAAATTTGGATTACAAAACATTCATCAAGTCAGACAATACAGTGTCACACACCCACATTGTGTGTATTCATGATTTTATTAGTTGTTAAACATCCAATTTGTTCATAATGTTCCTTTGATCTTGCTATCACGTCAGTTGACCCGTGTGGGGTCACAACCTCCAGCTCAGGATATTCTGCTCTGTCACTGAGCTCTGTCCATTCAGTCTCACAGTGGTAGTTTTAAGGGGTGTCTTGCTGCCCCCCACCTCGACAGGAAGAAAATGATACAGGCAGCCTCATAGTCATATAATTAGACGTGGAAGTGTAATCCAATAGAGCATAGAAACTGTTTCTCTAATTTAATTTGATGTGATAATTTTGATCCCTCCCGACCCCTTTGTTTATTAAATTTTCAGAAAATATCTATTGCCCGATGTTAGACTAACATGCTGGTTTTGTGAAAGTTTAAACTGTTTCACTGTGTTACATAAGATATTATATGTACTAAAAAAAAGTCCTGTTTCTTTTAGATTTTCCAGGCTTGCTTCTATAATTTGAATTTTAAATTAGTTTCCATTCAGGCTTTAAGAAAAGAAAATAATTCAAAAAGAATTTAACATGTTTTTGGCTGGGACTAAAATTAGTTTGATGGGCTGTCATACTAAATGATATGGGGAAATGATTCCTGGTAGGATGTCTGTCCACTTCTTCATTTTCCATAAAGCCTGAGGATAGTCCTGCATCAGCTTAGGCCAGCGTCACAGCCATGACTTGGTCCTGGTTGTCATTGGTTGATGTAGTTATGGTTAGCACAGTTATCTAATTTTGACATTGATGAGTCATTTTGGACTAGTCCCGGCATGTCTATGCAGAGGTCTGTGATTCAGTCAGCTGTTACACTCATTGTAGACAGAACATACAACATACTCTTGCTGACTCAGCCTGGAGTAGCCCTGTTGGGCTCTGATAGGCCCCAGCTAGGCTAGGCCGGGCCATAGACTGGTCTAGTCCTGACATGTCTAAGCACGTCTATAAGAGGCTGTTGCTCCTCTGCAGCTCTCTGACTGCACTTTATCTGTTTTTCTTGCACAGGATGGACTGCTGACACTGTTAACTCTGTATTTCCTGGTAAGATCTTAAATTTATATCCAAAACACTGTGTACATGATGAATACTAGTAATGATATTACTGGTAAGACTGACTACTAACTGACAAACTCATTTAACTTTTAATTTTTACTTGCTAGCGTTTTGTGGTAAGTGACTGAATCATTATGATCAAATCACATTGTTTGTTCACACAGTTCTGATATAAACGAGTTAATCAAAAACTGACCAAATGAGTGGCTTAAGTTGTAGTTTTACACCTGTGCAGAGTTTATTTAGAGTTTAGGGACAGTTAAAACAGTCCCATCAATTTGACATGGCAGAAGCAGCATCCAGTGTTTGTTTCTGCAGTTTTACTAGTATTAAATGACTTTAAGGGTTAATTGACAAACGAAATAGTTGCTGATTAGTTTTCTGTAGAGATCGAAAGATGCTGGGTGCATGTCAATTGAATAGACTATCAGTTTCCAGTTAATTAGGTACACCTAATGTAGTTCAAATTAATGCAGTCTAACACAACAGTCCTGCAATCCAACCCTGCAAATAACTGCAATGACATTAATTTAGATGTTAAGTGCCTTCCTGTGACTCCAGGCCATAGTCACAAAGAGAAACAAGTCTGTACAGTAATTAATAAAAAGATAAGTTCTAAAAGTCTAGATTTAAAAAAACAAAAGGACTCATTATGACGTGTGTGTTTCTCAGTGTTTGTTGAAATAGTTTCAGAGACGCGTTGCTTCTGCATCACGGTCATTTTCGAGGCTGCAGTTTTTGGTGCTGTTAACTTTTGGTGCATTGAAATCAAGTCATTTCATAAGAGGATGTGTTTTTGTGTGATTATTGGTTCGACAGTGATGTATTCACTTTTCGCTAATGTTGTTTCTGTTTCCCTGGAAACATACAGGGTCTGATTAATAACAGGAACCAAGCAGTCATGCCTATAGACTCCTGTATGACACCAAGTTTACTGCTCCAGCAAGGAGGCAGACCCTTAGTAACCTAGCAACAGAGAGGGTTTCTAGTCCCTGTTGACTTGAGCTAGAATAATACCTTCTAGGTGTTGTGGAATTTCCCAAACTGAACAACTGCGACTCATATAATCACTTAACTGTCAAAACAAGCTCTGTCTTATTGTAACAAAGATGTCTGATTGCAGAATTCCTTGTTTTTTTTTTGTTGTCTTTCTTTTTTTTAATGGACAGATTTAACTATGTCTGCAAACTTCACATGTATTTTTAAGGTAGTAACTTTGTGTCACCGACTCACAGGCACTGAGTTTCTGAGCATTTCCAACACCAAAGTTTTGTGAAGTCCAAAAGTCAAAGTTTGTTGAAAAAACAGACGTACCATCTCCAAAATTCACATAATGTTTCATTAACAACACAATCAACACCTGTTTTGATAGTTGGTTAATTAGTTTGAGTAATTCTCATTGAAAATAAGTACAAATCTCTAATTCAAGCCTCTTGAGTGTGATTTTGAATTTTATGGTTTCTTCGCTCCTCTGATAGTGAACTGAATATGTTTGGGTTGTGGACGACGTAAGACATTTGTGACAAAATAAGACAAAATAATCACTGATTGACATTTTTCACAGTTTTTCTGTCATTTACAGACCAAACAGCTAATCAATTAATCAAGAAATCCAGCAGCCCTGGAAACCTTTGTCTAGGTCGGGTTAATTAATTCTATCATCAGGATTTGCTTTTTACAACCTGCAGGGGAGAGCTGAGCTATTTCATCCCTGCTGGCTTTCCATCAGACTTTTTAATCTTTGGAAGCAGGCTTTAGATTGTACTCCGT
Source organism: Haemulon aurolineatum (assembly GCA_038406115.1). NCBI lineage: Eukaryota > Metazoa > Chordata > Actinopteri > Lutjaniformes > Haemulidae > Haemulon > Haemulon aurolineatum. The sequence continues at coordinate 2,106,717 of JBCAUF010000085.1, read as the reverse complement.
GTGTTACCAAACAGTTTATACAGCATATGCAGTCACTAATGGCTGGTTTGTGTGTCGCCGTGCAGGAACGATCAGCTTCACTATGTCAGCTGTCGGGGAGCTCAACACAGACGCTGCTGACGACAACAAACTCGTGAGTGCAGCTGCTTACTGACCTCTTCATTGGCTGCTCATTGTCTCGGTCTGTGTACGGTTGGACTGTAACGTTTTCTCGTTTGTGTGTGTTCAGGTCAGAGCCAAGGTAGAGTTTCAGACTTTACTGCAACATGCAGGAGCCACTAAAGATGTTTTCACCATGAAGGAGGTACTGTGTGTGTGTGCGCGCGTGCACACCTAAAACATGGAAAAACAGAAGTCTAAATCCCATTTTCTGTACATGTTAATGCTTCATTCAGCTATTGTTAAGCATAATGGGGTGTAAGGAGCTTATTGGCTGGCATCTTCCTGCAGGTGATGTTCTACCTGGGACAGTACATCATCAAGAAGCAGCTGTATGATCAGAAGCAACAGCACATCGTCCACTGCTCCCAGGATGCACTGGGGCGAGTGCTGGGAGTCGACAGCTTCTCTGTTAAGGAGCCTCGGTGAGATTCAGACACGCTGCCACTGTTTGTTTAGCTCTGCTCTGCATTAACAGCTGACAGTGTTTTAAAAGAATGTTTGTGTTAAAGATGTAAAGTTTCACATTTTGTGCTTTTAACATAAAAAGATGAGCCAAAAACCTTTTTATGTTGCAGGCTGCAGGCCATTGAGGTAACTAAAATATGTTTGTGTTTCAGTGTTCTGTTTGCCATGATCACTAAGAACCTGGTGGCTGTGAAGAGCCAAGGTAGGACTGCTCCTCTTTGTCACTGGCCGAATCCAAATGTCCAGACTTCACCAGGCCGTGCACACCAGGGACTGTAATTTATAGCCACAAGAATGCCAAGACCGAAATAATGATGATAATTAAAATAAAGTAAAAATCAGTGTCGCCAGTTATGCCAGTAGGCCGAGTACGATCCATAGATCATCCAATGAAGAAAACATACAGACCACCTACAATGTGGATCCTCTGTTGACATGTTATTAAAATAATTATACATAATGTAAACTACTCTGCGGGTACGCCTCCACACGTACTCTATCCTCTGAGATGCAGGATCAGAAACATGCAGGTCCATCTGGACGTCTGTAACATTTGGATTCAGCTCTTTGATTCTGTCACTCTGCCTCTTTTTCAGCTCCTTTCTCCCTTTCTTTGACCTCTTTTTGTCTTCTCATTGTCTCTTTGTCTTCTCTCTCTCTCTCTCAGAGTCCCCGCCCAGGTTGAGTGAACCACGGAGTAACAGTCAGACAGACAGAGGGACAGAGGTACGAGACGCGCAGCCTCGCAGTCCTACTCGGGGAGTTTGCTAATATGTTGCGCTGCATTCAGAATGTCTGAGGAGCTTACAAGACACATTAGTAGTATTTGTGTCTGTCTTGAGCACATAATACACAGACTACTTTCGGTTCACTTCATGAGAGATGTTAGTGATTTCTGAAGGGAGTTTGGTGAACAAGAAAGTTTGGACGTTTATTGATTTCTTAACAGTATTCTAAAAATCACTACAACATGGGAGACTTGAGTTAGAGCTCCAAACCCAAATGTGTTTGTGTTTGTAGGAGGCAGATTCAGAAAGTCGCTCTTCCTCGCCGGACAGGAGGCGAACGCGAAGGAGGAGGAGGAGGAGCTGCAGGAGTAGCGACCCAGGTGGGCTTTTCCTCTGAGGCACCGCCATCACATTATCAATGCTCTAAAAGTGATTTTGTGACTTAAACTCCACCCACCTGATCTCCCACAGGACCCTCCCACAGTGTAGAGAATGACGAAGATGAGCAGGAGGAGGAGGAGGAGGAGGAGGAAGGAGAGGGTAGGAAGAGGAGGAGGTCTGACAGCTACTCCCTGACCTTCGATGACAGCCTGTCCTGGTGTGTGATCGGCGGACTGGGAAGTGGGCGGGACAGACACAGCAGCCAGTCATCGGACTCGCACAGCACAGTGAGTTTTGCATACACACATGGGCGCGCACGGCTTATATTTTATTAATCTGGAATCGTTGCATTGTTTTAACATGGGCTCTGGATGTGTTTAGTCTGGGAGGTCAGAGGTCACGGTTGCCGCCTCTGACTCAGACAGCGACAACTTCAGCGTGGAATTCGAGGTTGAGTCCATCGCCTCTGACGACTATAATGAAGATGACGCCTCTCTGTCTGCAGATGACCAGGTAAACACCGAAATGAATTCCCAAAAGAAATCCGGTGATATTCTGTTTTTTATGCTCTACAAAACTAACACTGAATGTATGTGTTTACTGACAAGTATCTCGTGTATAGCAAAGCTTCATACATCTTAACACAAAGCATGCCAGTCTACACTGAAAAAGTTGCTGAACACAATGATAATGTTAAAGCTGGCAAGAGAGGGCTCCAACTTGAAAGTATGCAACCTATGCACCCTATCATCACAGCATCACCCCTGAAACACTAAATACACATGTGGACTGTACCATGTCGTAGTGAGAGCATGGTCAGGGTGCTCACAGGCAGGCAGGCAGGCCGGTTAAGGACAGGTATGCTGGCGAATCATTTCATTAGATATGAATGAAATGATTGGGCGTGTTTAACAGTCCCACGATGGACACAGACAGTGGACAGGAAAGAATAACACCAGTCCTCTCTATAACTACTGTGACGGACTTTTCTAATAATTAGCTATATATCATAATATATTGAAGACATGATTTGGTTTTAAGAATTGAGGAAATCAGCCATATCTTAATAAGATGTTTTCATGATATCCTGGCAGTATTGACATAAGTGTATCACAGAGGTATACCTGTACCAAAACCCTGCCCCTTTTTTTTTACCTGTCTGTCGTTGTCCAGGTATATGAGGTGACCATCTTTGAGGCTGAGGATGACGACTCCTTTGATGAAGACACAGAGATCACAGAAGCCGTGAGTCTATACGCAAACACAAACATAAAATAAGCACACAGACTTGTTGTATAGGTCTAACTGTGTGTGTGTGTTTTTCGCTCTCAGGACTACTGGCGGTGTGCCAAGTGTGACGAGTTGAACCCCCCTCTCCCCAGAAATTGCCTCCGCTGCTGGACGCTGCGTCTTGATTGGCTGCCAGAGGATATAACAAAGTCTGCCTTGCCACCAAAGCCAACCAACCAATCAGCGGCCAAAGAAGCTCCAGGTAGTTTTAAGTCCCAGTGTTTGAATCGTTTGTACTTTCCTATAGCACTTACGATTTCCTAATTTTGACTGTTTAAATCCAGCATATTGCTAATAATAACAAATACGTTTGCTCTAGCTACTGATTGATTGATTGGGGTTTTATCTCTTGAAGGTTCTGATGTAGAGGAGAACGAAGGAGTTGATGTTCCAGACGGGAAAAGAGCGAAAACTCCTCTGATGACGCAGTGCCTGTCGGACTCCACTCTCTCTGCTCCTGACTCCACCTCCTCAGCTCCTAACTCCCAGGATCTCCTCTCATCTTCTCAACCTTCCTCCTCCTCCTCCCAGCAGAAGCTCTGGACTCCTGATTCCCAGCCCTCGTCCTCCATCGACTCGCAGGAGCTTCTTTCTTCCCCCACGGATCCACCCCCACCACAGCCACCTCCCCTTGCCCCCCCCGGGGTCCCTGAGCTGGAGCGGAGCGTGTCAGCGGAGTGGCGGCTGCCGGACTCCTGCCTGGACCCGTGTCTCATCTGCCAGTCCCGGCCGAAGAACGGCTGCATCGTCCACGGGCGAACCGGACACCTCATGTCCTGCTACGTCTGCGCCAGGAAGCTGAAGAAGAGGAACAAGCTGTGTCCAGTCTGCAGGCTGCCGATCCAGTCTGTCGTCCTCACCTACCTCAGCTGAGACACCCAGTCTGTCCTCACCTCGACGCCCCTCTCATATATTGAGTAATTACCAAATAAAAGTTCAGTTTCACCTCCCTCCTACTGTCAGTCTTTCCTTTGGGGAAGCTCGTAAGTCTGTTTTTCTTTCTGAGAAGACCAAAAGCAACAATGTTTTCATCCATCTTGTGTCACTTTCTGACTTCCCCTCCCCATCTGTAGCTCTCAGACGTACGACACGCAGTCTGGTTCATTTCCTAAGTAGCTGAGGACTGCATGGACTCATTTGCCTAGTTTCTTAACGAACCACTTCACAGACCTCACTGCAGAAAGTGATTCTGTTTTCACAATAGCTTCTCAGTCATTAACTGTGCAGTCAAGAAAAATGAAGAAAAGCAGCAAAATGTCATATCTGAGAAGCTGCAACCAGGAAATGTTTACCAATTATTGAAGCATAGCAGGAGGAAATAATGCATTTGTTGGGGACTATTTTCACCGGAGGATTAATCCACATTTGGTGCTCTAGTGAGTGTATGTGGCAGCGTTATAGGTTGTATTGAGTTAAAATAAACTACAGTGTGTGTGTTCATGGTGATGAAGGAACATGTCACCTAGTGCAACAGTGTAGCACACTGCTGTGTTTTTAATTGTCTTTGGCCATCAATGGAGCTCTACGGCACAGAGGAAGATCTATCAGGCTTTGATACTTTGATACATTATTAGTTCATTGTCGGTTTTGGTCTTTTAATGGGATTTGAAAAATGATTTAAAAATAGAATATCATCAGACTTATCCTTTCAGTGATGCTCAAACCTCATAATCCATAAATCATTTTTCATTCCACAACAATGTTTGTTAACATCTGCGTCAGCTGAACTTGCTCACACTTAAAAAACAAAATGGAACTCTCCCGAAAGTGGACGCCTCAAAATGTTGAATTGTTCCTTCGAGTCTTGTCCCATCATCCAGTAACGCTGTGTGGTAAGGTTTATTTTCATGGGTCTATCTTTTTTTCAGACATATCCTGGAAAGAATTGAGTAATTTGATACTAATTATAGGTAAACTAGGAATAAATGACAAAAAAAGACGGAAGAAAAGAGAGGAACTTTTTCAAAAAATCTCAGCTGACCTGCTGTGATCTGACTCTAGTTTACACTAATAATTAATTTGAATTCATTATTTATAAACATACCAATTGAACAATGTATTTTCCCTTTAATGAGTAGCAGATTACATAGTTCTTTCCAGGAGACTTTTGTAAATTATTAGTAAAATATTCAAATACTGTGGGCCCATGAAAAAAAGCTTTACCCTTTATTTTACAGGCTGTAATTTCTCAGCCCTATCATTGCAGGTTTTGTGGAAAGAAACATGTAAATTTCCTTGAAAGGAAAAAAAACAAATTTATTTATTATCAGAAACTTAATTTGTCTATGGTTTGTATGCTTTCCCTGCTGTGCACTGACTAAAAGATTTGCCAGGTTAAACTAGCAATCACCTAAACAGCACTAACTGGAACATTCTTTTCCATATAATTAATACTAAGTTACACGATTCTTTCCAGGAAACTTCCAAGAAAATAAGTTGGAAATTACAGCCCATAAACAGAAGTGTTAATCCAACATCTTTATTTATTATATGTTTATTTAAGATGCTCGAGCGAGTTTATTTAAGCAGACACTTTTCTATGAGCTCTTTAAATAACAAGATGAATATATTAGATCTACAATGTCTTGATATTTTCTGTTGAGAATTTTCTGTGAACTGAATAAAGTTTAACTTCTACTAACATGACTGAACTGTTTATTTGTGCTGAGAACACACATGTATCACTGTTTGAAACACTTAAACTAGTGCTCTCATTCCTTCACTCTTGTATTGAATGTATTTATGTATCCCACCCACTTAATTCTATCTTAGTTACATCTGATTATCACTTTGCACGGGAGGTGAAATTATGCACTCTCAAAACATCAGAAGTGAGCTAGCAGGAAATGTACGTGCTGCATGTAGTTGATTGGAGTTTGTAGTGAAATAATAAAACAGGTGCTGGAGCGCCCCTGCCAGGAAAATGAACATAATATCTGAACTGAATTACATTTTGGAAATGCTGTAAATGACCAGATTCTGATTGGTCGATAATAACAAAATTTATGTGTTGATGTAGCTTGTATTTGTTTACTTTTTGGGAAATTAGCCCCGTTGAAAGTATGCTGAATTAGCTTTTTGATGTCTATTCGTTATGGACATCAGAGATAATGATATCCTCAGGAAGTTTAAGTCAAATTGAGTAAGTTGGGGGATGAGTCCAGTAAGTTTCAGGGATGTGACACTCTTATTTGACAAATTTACCACTGTGCCATCTGAGTGGTTTTAGCTTCATGTGTCAGGAGCAGGAAAGCAAAGCTCAGGTTGAGCAGTGGATGCTCTAATAAGGGACAGGTGGTGCAGACAGAAGATGAGATAAAGGAAAACATGGGTTATAGAACAGCTTGCTATTTAAAAGTGTAGATATTCATTAAGAACACACGGGGGCAGTGTTGCCATGTATATCTCTATCACGAAACTGGTTGAGAATCAGGGTTTAATCAAGTAATAACCAATGATGACCCACTGAATGTAAATACACAGTTAGCTGTAAATATTATCATTTTTCTCTCACACACAAAATTCAAAGTCAAAGTGGTAAAAACAGAAAGAAGCAAACCTAAAAGTGCTAATACTTACCAAACTGCACGCAGGGCTATAGGTGAACTACAGTATCTTCATGTTAGGTCCCTTCTGGTGGGGGTTCTGGAGGAAAAACTGAGAGTAGTTCATTGTTAGCATGTTTTTTTTTGTTCTTGTTTTTTTTAGCCAATTCAATTATTCCCACCATATTATCATTTTCTGTTCAGTTTGACTTTTTTCCCCATTTAAATTAATTCAGCAGAGAAAGGCTAGGATAGGCTGTGATTCAAAACAAGCAGATTCTCATGAATAACAATATACTTTCCCCATGCAGTAACCCACCTGTGAATTCATCTCTGTCAGGAGTTTAATGGGAGATGTGTGAGTAGATAGCCTTGAATGATCAGTTGGTATGAATCATAAACCGGAGGCTCCACCCTGTGGACCTATGTGTCCTCGCCACAGGCTGTCTGAGGTGTATCAGTGTGTTTGTTAGTCCTCTGCTGTGAAACATCCAGACAGGACAAATGACAAACTGAAATCTGATGAATCCAGCATAGGATAAATAGCATTTACATAATCATTTTCATTTAATCATTAAGTACTTCCTAATTTGTTGTCACCTGTTTGGAATATGATCATGTCAATCAGACAAGAAGGCAACCCAAGAACTCCAAAGTGAAGCAGGTCTGATTGATGAATGTTATGAGAAACCTAGACGTGTAAAACATTTTAAAAATAGTCAAGCATTTCAAGAGTTAGCTGAAAAGAACACCCTCTCACCCTTGTATCTGTTCATTATTGAGTATTGAGCCAGTGTCAGGAGGCGTTTAGCTTAGCTTAGCATTGAGATATAACTAGCCCAACCACAAATAATCTTTATTTTTTGTATCTGAATGTTTCAGTCACAATAAATCGATAAAAGTTTTGATAAAATGTTATCAGAAAATAGTCAAAGTCCAGGGATTCCAGCTTAAACATCAGAACTGTGGCACATTGTGACAAGAGGGAAAAAAGGGAAGACTTTCCATTTGTATAAACACATCTTCTTTTATTGGATATTTGGACTTTATAAGATCTGGATTTTCTGCCCACTTCTCCACCTCCTTAGAAGAGTCACCGATTTGGGCTCCAGTCCAGTCCAATCCAGACCAGTTGGTTTCTGGTTACTGGTAGTGCTGTTTCTGTCTTTTTCAAAAGTCTACACATGGTCCAGTCCATCCAAACCATTCGTTTCCTACAATGATGTTACAAGAATAAACAATGGGAAAGTTGTATTTGATATACAAACGGTCATACAATGATATAAACACATTTAACCCTTGTGATGTTGGTAAAAACATCAGTACCAATTTTCTATCAACATTCAAAATCTCTCAAAACTGTTGTTTACTTGTGCCTCATAAAACAATATTTTTCAAATACGTTTCAGTTTTACATAATTAAAACACAACAATCCAAATAGTGGACAAATAAATCTACTTACAATGAAGGCTCAGTTCCCTGTGCTGATCCTTCATGCAGTCATTACACATAAACATTTTCCTGTACCTCTGTGCTTCTGAAAACCACTCAACTAAACATCACACACGCAGGTCACATCTTTCTAATATTCACTTCATAGTTTTGGAACATGGGGAATATATAGATAACGTAGCTGTTAAATCAACGCACAAGTTTTGCGCCAAAGGAATTTCCCAACATCCATCTTTCACAATCCAGTTTGCCAGGTTGATGGTATATGGATTAAATATCCACAATGTTGACAAATGTTTCTGTGTGAATCTCAACAGTTCCCCAAAATGAGTGGAGGGAATAAAGGTCAAAGCATCAGTCTGTTTTCTTTTGCTTCTATTTTCTTTATTTTTTTTTTTAAAAAAAATCTTATTTAAGAATGTCTTAACTGTGACTGAAATGGAAGTACGTGGCAACATAAATTACCGCAGCGTCATTTATTGAAATGAACAAGCGCTTAAATGTTACTATGATACGATTTAGAGCTGAATATGGGCCGAGAACATGTTTCTTAAACTCATTTCAGTTTATCAGACACACCACAAAGAAATCTCCTTTCCCAAGATTGGATTGCACCAGCTATTCATAAATCCATTTCCAAGTTTGAAATTAAGGTCATTTTTAAGCAGTAACTACATGATAGTTTCAACGGAGAGATTTAAATTAGGTAGTATAATTTAAACTTAAGCAATGTCTTGCGAGGACTTCAGTAATGTGTTATCACCAGCTAGCATAACTCAAATAAATCTTTTATAAATTTAGGTTATATTAGGTTTACATTTTTTATGTACATCTGCATACATAGATAAATACATGTTTCAGAGTTAGTATTTCTTAGTAGTTAGTTTATAATGAGAGGGAAATGTCAGATTATGCAAATAATAAGAAATGACATGTTTTTTGCATGACATTTTGTAACCTGAGCTATATATTGTGCTATTTTTGTGAAATGTAAATTAAATTCTGAGATCGACATCAATATTAATAAGCATTTACCAAGCATTGAGTCAGGTAAATCATTAAGTCAGTTGTCATTATGTTACACCAGGCAGTTAGTGGGTGTAAATATTTAGTATCAACTCTGAGGACCTGTGTTGCACAACTTGATTTAGTTTCATTAAGTAAGTAATTACTGTTTTAAATTTAAAACTCCACTTTGAAACTAATTAGAACTAGGCTAAGTCTGAACTTGTGAACAGCTGGTGCAACTGGCTTCTGTAGACCAGTTCTATGTGGTATGATAGATTTTACCTGCACTTAATCTCCAGAAAAAATTAAGAGATGGTTTTACTATTTCATGTACGTGTCTGAGTTTTATTGATTGAAATATTTTTGTTTTATTCTTTGAACTACTGACAACATTTCTCTCAAATTCAGCACACACTGGAATGGAATGGCTGCCACAGATCTGGAGTGGTCTCTTAATTTTTTCTAGGGCTGTATATGCCTGACACTGAAGTGATACTCACTGAATGGTTTCTGACAGGAGACAACATAAATTCAATGGATTGGCTTTAAAAAAAACAAAACAAAACTGCCTGACTTTTGAGAACGGAGTTCCTCTACATGGTTGATAACAGCAATGGTGAGCTTTAAACACAATCGACAATACCAACTTTGCCCTCTCTAAAATACATTATAATGCGTCTCATTTTCAATTGTGATGTCCCAGTTAAGAACCACAGACATGCAGTAAACCTGCTATGAACATGCCTCTTGACACCTTTTTTGGCTTTTACTTCCAAATCTACTTTCAGTTCTACTCTGTAAGGCACTCGCCGGTGGCAAAAAGAAGGCAGAAAGAAGCTAGTGTTCACGGAGGAATAGGGATAGAGACATTTTTAAGAGACAGGAGGATCAGGTGTCTCATATTTCACAATTGATAAACGATATTTGTAGAGTGAGAAAAGATTGAGCTCTTATGTCAGCAACAAAATGTGAAACACCTTGTTTTTCCAGAGGGATCCTGGAAAAGTTCTGAGCGTCAAAAGCAAATGTGGCAGTTTGCTTTGCAAAGCTGGTGAAATTTTGCAAAAGGTCTCTTGATATCCAAACATCAGAACCGGCACTGAAAGCAACCTCCAAAAAAGTTTCACATTTCAACAGTTTTTTTTTCTTTCTTTTTTTTTTATAAAAGTACCACCAGATTATTTAATACATAAATGTTTGTTCCCCTTATTTCATTCTACATTCATCAAACTCAAATGACACACTACAACACACACAATAGTTTCTCGAAGTTATTTGGCACCAAAGTGGCTTTTAAAAGCAAATTTCAGAGATAGAAATGCCCAGAAGAAAGCTTATGTGAGGGGGAAAAAAAGAAAGCTAAGATGCATTTATTTCAGTCTTTGTATCTGGAGGTCATCTGGTGCCAAATTCTCGTAAGAACCTTGCAGTGTGTCCATCCACAGTTTAAGGAGTACAAAGATACAGCACCAGCCTTAAGGTCGTATTGCTTCAGAATTTAAAGATGCAGTTTGTGAGACTTGAAACCTCAGAGGAATCAATAAATCCAACCTCAGAGGAAAAAACCCAAAACAAAACACAGAGAAACTTCGGTAGCAGAAATCCTTCTCTCCCACAAGGCGAGTCATTATCCAACTTACAAACTGCATATTTAATCTTTGATATGAACTTAAGCACTACATAGAGCACATCGTCTGGGCTCAGAAGGCAAAAAATAATGTAGATATATGACGATTCTATGGTGATGATGATTAATAATATGTAGCATAGGAGAAGATAGATAAGTTAATTTACACTTCAGGTGTGTAACGGCACTTGTACCCAAAGACTCGTCTAGATCTTCTGATAACTTGGTCCACAATTCACTCGTTTACAGAGTGGTTGCTGATATAAATGATCACATGTTCTATGTATGGATAATGTTTTTTTTTATTTTCCTCCCATGTTTCTCTAATGAACAGCTGACTTGAGCATATTTCCCTTACTGTCTTTTATGGATTTTTTTTTTTTAATCCTGAAGATTTCAACTTTTTGTATTTTTTTTGTGTGTGTGATGTTGACACTGACTCAGTTTTAAAAGAATTAAGATTTTTTTTTTTTACGACAGGATAAAACAACCCCCCATTTCTGATTAAACAAACCTCATGGTCATTATGAAACATTTAATGGGCAGAACATGGAGGAGGCACATGCATATCCATTAAGTCTTTGCAGGTGCTGAATCACAATGATTTACACAAAAAGAAAAAAAGGAAATTTGTGTGAAAAATATTGGGCATTTTGTATTGTTGTTTGCTTTATTTCTTTGTTTGATACAATTTGATTTTGTCTAAATCTCGCATTGTTAGGAGACATCCTGTGTGTTTTAAATGCATGTAACTTAGCCTCCCTGTGTAATAGCACTGATACTTACTGCATCACCCTGGTAAAATCAGCTGAAGTCAAACTGTGTCTTGTCGTCTAGTTGCATTGCATGCTTTTTTGTCATCTTGCAGCTCTATACTGGAAATGGACAAATGTGGCCTATTAATAACTGGATTTAGTACATTTTAACACTTCACCACCTTAATTTTATATTTATTTTAAGCTCGTTTAACGGATCCACGACACCCTGTCTTCAGAAGACACTTTAAGTCACTTCCTCTAATGTGTGCATTTAAAAGAAAAATAGAAGAGAAAAGGCAGCTTTATATATGATGGGAGTATAAGTGAAATTATGCTTATTATAAAATCAAAAATCACACTTAAACATAAAAGTGTTTGGCTGCTGACCACATGATTAGGCAGTCATGATTTTTTTTCACAGAAAGTAAAAACAAGCTGGTCCTCAGCAACAGAAGTGGTAATTGTGTTGATAACTATTGAATGCACACTCACACACACACACACACACACACACACACACACTTACGCACAGGATATGATATTATGGACCACCCTGATTAATACTTTACAAAAGAAAAGTGGCACTGTATCAGTGCATTAAAAAGGTAAATTTCATGTTGTGTATAGAAATGCAAAGCTTCTGCTTAAAGCTTGCGTACAACGAATAATCAAACTAACTAAACAGAATAAAATTATTCTGCTGTGATTTGAGTCACTAACACAGTGTCATCAGCATAGAAACATATACCGCAGCTAATCTGATATGAAAATCAATATGATACAAGAAAAGTCTATGTTGCGGTTTGATTTTTGGACTTTACTCATCGTACCCTGAATTCACTCTCTTTAGTTGTGCCATCAAGACAAACCAAGACCCTTGATTGGCCAGTGGTGTGTACCGTAATGGGTTTTCATTGGTTGATTATTCTAATTTGAGCTTGAAGGTAAGAGTTCATCCAAGCATTTTCCTGCGTAGGGATTTTTTCTGCTGCTGACAAGAGATCAGATTTCTTGTTCAACATTTAATATGGAGACAGAAAACCTGACCTCTGATCAGGAGTCAGAGGCAAATTCACCTTACGTCCACAGTTCATACACTCTGCTGTGACACAATGAGGAAAAAGTGGTCGCAAAGGGTCCTGGAGCAGCCGTACATTGAATAGAAGTTCGAAAAGGGCTGAGCAGTAAAAAGAAAATATTTGGTAATGTCTCATTACTTCAATTATATTCTTCAATCTTCCAAAAATCTTCAATCTTCATTCCTTGTGGCACTTTTTTCTTCAGTTCTTGTACGGCAAAATTAAAATGCGTGGTGTAGAGAAGCCAAACACAGAAAGAGCTAGGTTTGAGGTTTACACAAACCAAACACCCTAGCCACCATTAAAAAATATAACCCTTTGATTTCACAGAGCTCCCATCTGCAGCCATATTACAGCCGCCATTTTGCATACTACCATGGTATTTGTTTTGGGATGCAAAGTGGAAATAAGCCATACAACTGTAGTAGATATCAGCGCTTCAGTTTTCACCACTTTGGGCATATTTTAACACTTCATTTGTCCAAAATTTCCACTCCTCACCCTTCCTAGGGTCCCAAACCTCCTCCCCCTTCAGTCCTTATGTGGTCAACAGCTTCCTGTGGCTCCACTAGCCCCTCCCACTTCAGTCCTTACATGATCAAACATTCAGCAGAGTCCGTGAGCTCATCCTCCTTTGAGTCCTTAAATGGAAAACAACATCCTGTGTTTTAGTAGCCATTGGCTCCTCCCTCTGACCCCTCCGTGAGGTCAGAGGTCAAAGGTCAGTGACCTTGTTCTCCAGGGCAGCGGCAATCTGTTGGAGGCGGAGGGTGAGCTGTTTATTCTGGGCTGCTGGGTCCTCGTCCAGCGACTGGATGATCTGAAGAAGACAAGAGTGCAAAATTTAAAAATTTTCTTTTTTTTTTTTACTTTTACTAGCTGAGGTTTGACTTTTGATTAACTTGAAATGACAAAAATGGAAACAAGTCTAGGCTGAAGGAACTGACAGCCAATATTCAATATCTTCATACTGTCAATTTTACAGTTTCCCTTCCTTCACTGCTGAGTATTACTGCTATGCTCCATGAAGATGGAAGTCAGAGCTGGGAATGACGTGATGTGTTCCAATAAATTAAGTCGGCACACTAGTTTGAGCCAGTTTAGCCACTGTTAGCAATACCAGTTGAAAACACAGGAGATTATCCAGTATTTTGGGCATACTGACACACGGACAGGCACCTTCTATGTCCACAGACAGTTGGACTGTGCTCTGTGTGTGACTGATTTGATGAGGTCAAAAGAGCCGGCGGCTTTCATTTCCTCCATGGAAGATTTAATATGTCGTTGCCTTGGCTGTGACTGTGTGAATCCACAAGAATATCCATCTCTTGTAAACATAAATGAAAGGCACATGAAGTTGAAATTGGGCGACATTTCTCACCACATCATAGTACTTGCTGGCATACTGGTACAGCTGATGTAAGGCCACCTGGGTGTTCAGCTTGTCTGTGTGTTGCTACAAAGTGGAAACAGAGGTTACATATTAAAATACATATTGAGAGGTTACATATTAAGATACAAAGATGGTTGCAATGTTCATAAAAAAAAAAAAAAGTTCTAAAAATCCTGACAAACTCAGATTTGTGTTCATCCGGCAGCTGAAGAAAACAAACTACCACATTGTAAAAACTGGTTGTATTGATTGTTATTGTTGGATGTAATTTAGGCTTAAATAATGTAACTTGTAGTGTGTAGCAGTACAGCAGCACAGCGACAATATTCCTTAATAACAATATCGACAATTGACCTCTCTATGGTGTAATTACAACTCAAAAGCGCATATACAGTAGTCATACAGTACCTGTACACACACTCAGACATTAAAGTCATGTAAAGACAGAGTGGCTGGTAATATTATTTTCTTAGGTTATTTAAGCTCACCAGCTCCTGTTCTGTCTTAATCCATACAGTAAGGAGTACATATAGAATATATGTATATATGTAATGAGGTAAAATCTACCACATTTTACCATATTGTTGCGAAGTTGAGGTACAAAGGAGTTTAAAATTGAAATACTGAGGTAAAATACAAATGCCTAAAATTTGTACTCAAGTACAGCGCTTGACAGCACAGTTACCAGGCACATGTACACACTCCATTGCATTCAACACACATACACACACAGAGAAGGTGGTTCATACCCTGGACACCTCAGCAAGGTGTGTATTCATGTCCTGGTCGCTGACTGGAACCATCTGTCTGATGCCTTTGTAGTAACTGGGGAAAACAATGATATTTGTATCTTAAGCTTAATAACATGACGCATAACATAATATTATGTTATAAAATTTGTTTTTGTTTTATAAATTGGAACTTTTGCCGTCAAGTGGAAACTTGTAACTGATGGATCCCAGCTGTTCTGCCAAATCACCATTTGTACTGCTAACACACATCTGTTTATTTTCTGTTTATTCAGGGCTACAAACTCACTCATCCACCATCTTCTTGTATGTGGAAATCTCTTTTGCATAGAGCAGCTTGTTGCTGGGAGACTCCTGCAGTCAGAGAGAGGGGGAAAACAAAACAAAACAGAAGAGGTTCATTATCAAGGCTTCTCAGAATCATCTGAATTTCCAAAAAGCTTAACTTTGTCCTGTGTAGAGTGAACTTGATTTACAGAGACTCCTCCCTTGGACGCCCCTGCACTGTTAATTATCATCAGTGTGCAATGTTCAAAAAGTCCAGGGTTCATTTTGTGATTAAGTGCTGTAATTAACTCTTCTGCAGCAGCCAGTTTCCATCAGTCTGCCTCTTCGTCTGCTGCAGTGACTTCCTTTGAGGCCTACACAGACTTCTCCTGACACTCGACCACAAATCCGCTCAGAAATGAGAGAAAGGAAGACTATTCAGAACTTCCATGAGAATTATCACATTTCTAAGTTTTCTTCAGCATCAAAGTCATCTGGTGACGGCTGTCTGCGCGCTCGTGGGTGCAGTTCAAACAGGGACCTCTAACAGCTAATTCGGCATACTTTTAATGATGTTAATTTGCCAAAATGTAAACAACTACAGGGTTAACGCTGAGTTCAAAAGCGAACACTAGTATCTTTTTGTACCGGGCATAACAACAGCCAGTTTGATGAACTTATATGGGATCTCGCTGTCCTGATGGCTTTTAATTGTTTCTCTCTTCACACACTGTAGGTTCCATCTAATATTTCGATCTTCATCTGTTTTCATAGAAAAGTCACATTTCACACTGTGCTCATTTGAAAAGACAGTAAAAACATAAACAAAACTCGAGACATCTACTTTGAAATACAAGGACGCCGCTAAGGATGGGATTGAAATTACAGGAGGAGCAAGTTCACAGACAAACAGCTGTGGTGTTAAAGTCGAATGGGGCTTCAGACTCGGAGGAGGACAACGCCTCCTGACTCCCGAGCGGTTTGTTGCGTGCATCTTTATTCGTGTGGACTGACTCTGCTGAGTTTGTGCTCCGTCTTGGTGCAGGCGTCCATGAAGGTCTGAGAGATGACGTGCAGCGAAGCGTCTACCACCTCCGTCACGTGCACGTCGAAGATGAAGTGGGGGTTCCTCAGGATGTTCACCCAAAACCGCAGCGGCAGGCTGAGGACACAGAGAGTCAGGACGGTTGTTAAAGGCTTCTGACTTTACACTGCTTAAACTGTTAAGTTACCGTTAAGTTAAAGTTAGCTAAAAATTGGCTTATTGTGTTTTTAGTTTAATTCATCATATTAAATGTACTTAATTAATCGTCAGCCATTCTAATAATCAATTCATTGGTTTGAGTACTGTCAAAGAGGAAACCAGAAAATATTCACATTCTGTGAGGCTGAAATCAGAGAATTTTTACTTTTTTTCTTAGAAACTAAAGTGACAGCTCAAATTATATTCAGGCTAGAACTCTTGATCTCAAGAAACTAGTGAAAGTATTTTCAGGAAAATGTGCATAAAGTATTAACGGTAAAAGTACTCAGGACAGAAAAATGTCCGCTGTGACGTCATGAGTTAATTATGACTCATGCACTCATGTTAAAGCAGGATTTTACTGTTTGAGCTTTAGCTCAACTATAAACTAATAACTATTTTTATTATGGATTAATCTGCTGATTATTTTCTCCATTAATCGATCAATTGTTTGTTCTCTGTCCTTCCAGAGTTCACAGTAACACCCTCACAGTGCTTTGCTTCGTCTGACCTACGGTCCAAATCTCAACATTTTCACAAACACATTCAAATTATGAAAATAATAAATAAGGAAAGGCAGCAAATCTTAAAATAGTTACCAATTCATTTCTTTTTTTGCCAAATCGATTTATCGTTTCAGCAGTACTTTTATAAATTGTTGGTTAATCTATCATCAGTTTAACAAAAATCAGTTTCATGATCTCTTCATGTTTTTCATGTAAAAATCCTAATTTGAAAAGTAAATAAAGTGGAGTTGGAGTAAAAGCAGCATGAAAGCAAAGACTCAAGTTAAGTACAAGTGGCTCACATTTGTATTTGAGCACAGTAATCCAGTACTTGAGTAAAGTTACATTCCATCACTGTCAAATTCAGACTTTTTCCAGACTTTTAAGGACCTGCTGACGCTGACTCTCTTCCCTCCTCCCTCCATCCTTTCATCTCTTCCTGCCATCTCTGCCTCCACAGACCATAACCCTCATCAATAATTCACCTCAACTCATGAATATTTCATTGTCAACGTGTATGTGTGTGTGTGTGCCTTCCTGGTGATTGACAGGCGGAGCTCAAGGCCAGTTTGAAAGCAGAGAAGTTGAAGGGGAAAAAAAATAAAGCAATCTCTCTGTCTGCGTCCCTCTGCTCTGTCATGGTGCAACCGTCCTGATAACAGGCAGACGATTAGATCAGACTTTCATGTCGTCGACCGCCTGGTTTAGCGGCGACGAGGACATAATTACACTCTACTTTAGCTGATGAGCCACAACACACACACAGCTTGAGAAGCAGAGCAATTATTTCTCTTAGCAGGTTCCCTTTGCAGGTCGCATCTCTCCAGCTGAGATCCGGAGAAGCTTTGAAGAGAGGCTGGCAGTCACATGTCAACCAATCAATTTCAACCAACCAAGTTCTGACACTATGATCCCTGTTTCAGGCTGGTGGAATGATGTCAGAGGAGCGTTTCAGTCTCCCATGTGCAGCCCGGATACACATTCATGATCATGAAGTGATTGTCAAGGCTTAAACATCCTGAAAAATGGTAAAACCAAGGATGGCTACCGAGAATCTCTCCCCACGCGCGTTTCTCCCTCTCCGACTGCGACATGAGCGCGTGCTTCCGCCCGCGAGCGTGTGCCGTGCAGGCCTACCTGTTTGTCTTCCAGATGTGCAGCGTCTCCTCGTCCACGTTGTCGTGCCTCAGCGCCTGCTCGTCCAAGAAGTCGAAGAAGTACTTGACGGCCGGAGGGACGACGGAGCTCGAACACAACACGCTGCGGAAGAAGTCGTCCACAAACTGCTGCAGAGTGCCCTGCAAAACACACACACACACACACAAACATGAAGCTTAAGTACTGTGATCAAAGCAGCAGTAAACCAGTGGTGAAAATATTCTAAACGTGGCGTACACACACACACACACACACACACACACACACACACACACACAGCTGTACCTTGACAGACAGCAGCCTGGTCAAGTAGATCTCGGTGATGGCTTTGGTCATCGCCTTGTCCTTCATGCTGCCCCTCTTTGACTTCACCTCGTCGATCTCGTCCGCCGGCCTCACCAGGTGGAAGGTGTTGTCGTCCTCCAGCAGAGAGCTCTCTGTTGGTCGGAGGGAGGGAAGCACATCTATTCATCCACCTGTTAGAGTCTTCTCTTTGCACTTCGACGTGCAGCGGGAGACCATTTGGATTTTATTCAGACACAGCGCTCACAGATATCTGACACCTGCTTCTCAGAGAGCACATTCTGCTGCCTGTGTGAAATATCTGACAGAGCGTAAACATTAAATGAGAGCACATGAAGTCGGGATCTTGTTTAATTAGTACTTGCGCTCACGCTGAGTGTAGAGCGCTTTACTGGATACATATTTATTCTTCCACACAGTGAGAAAAGTGAAATCTAAGGATTATTCCTGTAATGGAACGTGGCTTCAGATATGTCGAAAGTGACAGGTGAGAGGTTTCAGGTCCGACCTGGGGGACTGCTGTTGTGACTTTTACATGAAAGTGACCTGGGTGCCCATTCAGACAGTCACATTAACGCAAAGAGCTGCGTGTCTGAGAGGAAAACGTGTGTTCGGTTGAAAAACTGATCAGAGCCTTTGCGAAGAGCTGCGGAGAACTCCTTCACTTTGGATCACTTGAGTCGTTTTTTTGGGGGTTTTTTTTTGAAGCGAGGGCAAATTGAGTTTCGCTGTCGGGTGAAAGCATTGATGTTGAAGGATCGCAGTTATAAGTTTCATATTAGATGAAAGATCAATTTTGGCTCGAGTTGAAATTCTTTTTTCCCCCTGCGAAGTTCACATTTTTCATCCGCCGACACGCAACATATTATGTCACCACATATCCCTTTAAGCAACGTCTGCATTTATTCTGGGTAAGTCATGGGGAAATTCAAAATCAAAAATTTGCACTTTCATATGTATCAACTGTTAGAAATATCACAAATTTGCTCTAAATCGCTTTACCTTAATGTTATTATTTGTTTTATTTCCTGGTTTAGGAGTATCAAGCCTCTGTTTTCTTCCCACAACACGTATGCTGATGTAAAGATATGACACGTCAAGTTTCCTGTCACTTTAAGATGGAACTGAAGACATATTTCATGATTTCATGCTCATTCTGAGGTCAGAAGCTTCAGAGTAAACAGAAAAAGTGCAAGAATCTGAGTAGAGCACCTCTGCCTCAGTGTGTATGTGTGTGTGTGTGTGTGTGTGTGTGTGTGTGTGTGTGTACATACTCTCTTCGTGGCTGTCTTGGTGCTGGTGGAAAGACTGCGTGTGCAAAACTCTGGACAAAACCAACGTGGCATTATCCCGGACCTGGAGGACAAGAAATCATTGAAATCAATGAGAGAAATATGAATGCGTCACGATTGGCCGTCGCTGATTCTCAGTAATTCTGAACTCTGAATTCTATCACTCTGTGTCGGAGCAGCGTCCTAAATAAATCATTTTCTTTAAATATCAGAGGGGAGGCCGGAGAGACGCCTTTTCGATTCTGTTGGTTTTCGTGTGGCACGGAGGACGAGTCTCATGTGGCTCGACATTTCCCCGCACTTCAGTTTTTGGTCGTTTGAGTGCGGATGAAAAGGTCTGAACTCGACACACGGTAGTGAAAATGATTAAAAACATCCAGTCTGGAGTCCAGAGCAGGGACATGAACTCCAAACTATCCTAGGGTCTAAACGGAGCTGCAGTCTGGATTTCAGGCAGTTTAGTTCAGACAGTTTTGTGCAAGACTCTGTTTTATTATGCACATTTTTGGATAGAATCAAATAAAAGAACTTGGACTGCATTCGCACAAAAGCCCAGAGACAGCAGCAGAACAAACTCACATTGTAATGAGCCAGCGTGTTGAGTCTCTTCCATCGTCCTTCTTTCTGGGAGGTCAAGTCGAGGTCGGACAGGATCTGACCCGTGGAGCCAGGACGCCACTCTGCGGACGGGAAAAACAACTTTAATGTGCATATTTCATAGAACAAGACATGTTCTGGCGGGAGACAGGGAGGAAGAAAACTTTGACGTGCTTTCGTTAATGTTCTTTGTATTGACTGGGACTGTTTTTTCTTTTCCTCCCCTGTACTCCGGTCCCTCGTGCAAAAAAGATGATCTGATTGAAGAAAGAACCATTCATAAATGCATCTACCTCTATTTTGGGATTCCTGTGTGTGACTTGGTGGTGAATCAATCTGATAAAAACTGTTATTCATCTTTTTTATTTTTTTTTATTTTTATTTATTTTATTCCTGCAGTTCCACCACAGACCTGCAGGAGGTGACAAACTCCAACTTTGTGACCTTGAATGTTGTTAAGCAAATTATTTATTTGCATACATATCAAAACAACATTGTTAATAATGATGATAACAATGTGACTAATAATGATGTTTCTGATATCTTCTGATCTGTGACTCACCCAGAGCGACACTCTCCACCTTCGGTCTCTGCGAGTACGGCAGGTTCCTGTAGACCTGATCGATGATCTTCTCTTTCACCTGGAAAGCACAAATGGTAAATGGACTGACTTATATAGCGCCTTTCTAGTCTTTTCGACGACTCAAAGCACTGTACACTCATGTCACATTCACCCCTTTCATACACACATTCATACACTGGTGGCCGAGGCTACTGTACAAAGTGCCACCTGCTCATCAGTATCTCATTCATACACATTCATCCATTCTATGCCACCGGGGGCACTGCAGGTTCAGTATCTTGCCCAAGGATACTTTGACATGTAGGCCAGGGATCGAACCTCCAACCTTCCGATTGGTGGACGACCACTCTACCATCTGAGCCACAGCTGCCAATTAACATTGAGATGTTACCTGCACAATATGTGTTTGGACACAAGAAACCAAAATCAGATTTCATTCACATTCATCAGCAGCGCTGACAGAGACGCTGAATCCGTTCAACTTCCTGTCCGCCCATATTTTAAAAATGGACTTCAGTCGCTTTACCTTCTCCGCATACACGATAAGCTGAAAACCCAGAGTGAGACAGTCTGCAGCAGTCGTAATAAAATATTTAGCTCCCGGCGTGGAGAGCAGTGAAGAAACAGACCAAACACAAGCTGAGGAAGAAACAAACTCACCTGGGAGATGGTGTCACAGTTCAACACCTTCACTGGAGTCACATCTGGTCCCTCCCCGTGCACCAACACTTGCAGAGTCTGACATCACAAACACATGCACAAGCCACGGGCTGATCCTTAATTGTGAAAACTCTGGAGAGAATGCATATTAACTCCTACGTAACAGTTATTATTATTGATTCATCTGCAGATTGTTCTCCCTGGATCAATGTCTGGTCTGTACGTAGAGAAAAATGCCTGTCACAGTTCACAAAAGCCCAATGTGATATCTTCAAATGTCTCGTTTTATTCAACCAAATGTCCAAAACACAAAGATAATTCAGTTTAAAGAATAATGTGAAAAAGAAAAAAAACACAGCAAATCTGCACATTCCAGAAGCTGTGACTTACGGAGCCCCTGAAGGGAGAACAGGTCAACTAATCGTTTATCACTAAATAAAAGATCAACACGTTTTATGTGATAATTATTAATCCAAATACTGATTTCAATGGCTATTTAATCCTGACAATAATACAGTTAAGAGAAAACTGAATACTTCAAACCTTTTAGCATGAAAGGATTTTAAAACAACCCAATCAGAAACAAGAAACCAGCTGTTCTGATCCACAGAATACACACTGGTGAACTCACACCACTGAACCAAAGAACACTGCACACCCACAGTGTTTGTGTTGTCTGTGTGTACTGACCAGCACAGAGTACTCGACGTCGTCCCCCAGCAGTCCTGTGTCGTTCAGTGTGTATTTGGCTTTCTTCATCTTGGCGTCCACTGGCCCCTTCTCGACCTGGTGCTTCAAGGCCTTGAACAGTTTGTATAAAGGTTCTCCTGCCGTGTCCTGAAACAAGTCCACCGACACTGTTAGACCCATGACGGTTGGATGGGAACTGATTTCACCTGCTGAGCGCAAACCTGCAGCTCTTTAAATTTGGTCATGTATTGACAGAAATCTGGTGCAACAGATCAAATGCTTCTTATTTGAAGGCATCTCTTGGATCTCTCTGACATGATTTGTGCGTAAAACTCTTAATTTTAAAAGTAACTAGTAACTAAAGGTAAATGTAGTAGAGTAGAAGAAGTGGCATGAAAAGAAAAGATTCTGATCAAGTACAAGCACCTCTAATTTATACTTACTGTAAGCACAGTGCTTGAGTAAATGTACTTTCTTCCTGTAGATTCAGACACTGGCTTTCTGTCTATTCACAACTGAATCAGCTTACTATGAAAGCTGGACATGCAGTGGAAAGGAGATGGCACGAGGCCTTCAAGGTTCAGGGACTAAATCCAATCTACATTCAACAGCTGATCCTTGGTGTGGAAACTTGTTCTGGAGTTTTTGGTACAACAACGCTGAATTATAGAAACAGCAAACATCAGCGCAGCATATCAGCTGCTGCTGTCAGTGTCAACACAAAAAGAGCAAAACTACAGGTATGCTGAGCAGGTTTCAACAAAAGAGCAGAGACACTGGAAAGTTTCTTAGAGTCAATTATAACTGAAGGAACGGGAGACGAAAGAGAAGAAGAAGAAGAAGAAGAGGAAGAAGAAGAGGAGGAGGAGGAGGAGAGGCAGGCGAGACAAAACAGATCGAAGAGAAAGGGAAACAAAAACAAACTGAGGGAAGGAAAAAACACAGAATAAGTGAACGAATCTGTGTTACCCTGAGGAACTGATAGAGACAGATGGACATCCAATTACAGAGCATCCTCTCCACCACCGTCTCTGACCTAGATACACACACACACACACACACACACACACACACACACACACACACACACACACACACACACACACACACACACACA
>JBCAUF010000085.1:2036674-2051078 GCA_038406115.1 Haemulon aurolineatum | reverse complement strand
TTACCAGTGGGTGGGCTGCAGAGACGATGCAGGACTCGTTTGCTTTCCTCATTCTGGGAGTTGGTAGGCTCAGGTAGCAGGTAGGACCAGTTTATATATGTAGAGACCAGAGAAAACATGTTTTTCATAATATGGGACCTTTAAAAATTGTGTCCCTTTGCTAAAAACCTGCAGAAGCACCCTCGAGCTGATTTCCCACGTCCCACTTTGAGAAGCATTGTCCTCTCTCCTAGCTCTGCCTCTGACAGACAGAGAGCTGTAGGAAGGCAAACCTTTACTTGTCTCAGTCTAAGCACATACACAGTCTAAACTCTGGATGTAGAGTCTTTATGTGATGCTCCTAATCAAATCACACTTTGAAGGAAAGAGAGAACTCAGTGTTGTGGAAGACAGAACATCATAAAACATCTTGTAAAATCAATTCACTAATACTGTGTGAAGAAATATGGCTGCCAATTTAATTCCTCTGTCCTCTACAAATTGCCATTTTATTGCGCTTGTTCACACAATATGACAGATGGAGGTGATCGTTTACATTCATTTTTCTTATTTACCTCAGTGCCACTGGAAGTAATACATATGAGTGTGTGAGTCGGAGTGTGTTCTCCTCACCAAGAACACGGTGAAGTTGTCTCTGTCCTTGGTGAAGTATGACATCACCCCCACCACCGAGACGCTCTCCTCGGCGCTCGCCACGTACGACTTCTCCCCTTTGGTGTCACTGAAGTACAGCAGCTGCTCCACGTTGCTCAGGTTCCTCAGGGAGCAGATGCCTCTGAAGATGCTGCCGCAGACCACCAGCACGTCCTTGGCCCCCTGGACCAGCAACAGCTTGTTGTGGTTGTTGGTATCCACTGCCTCCTCGCAGGCGTCGGTGACGGGCGGCGTGCACTGTCGGTTGTCCCGTTTGGGGCCCGTCTCAGTGCGGGACTCGACCTCGAGGTCAGGGTTCAGCTGGTAGAGGGAGTTGACGGCGCCGACGTACAGGCGGCCCGTGCGAGGGTCGGCCACCACGTTGTTGATCAGGGTGTCGGAGAGGAACTCTGCGTTTTTGCCCTGGGATGGGCTGAGGTAAATGGTTGCGACCAGGGCAAACTGCCATGCCCACCACCGCTCCATCATGTCTAGTGGAAAAACAGAGAAAAGAAATAAATGTTTAGATTTTTGTTTTTGGGGGATTTTTCAAATAGTAGCATTCATATTAGTTGTTTCTTCAATTTGATCACAATTGATCAAACAAAAGATCTGAAATGATTGGTAGCTGTGTCAGTGCTAAAATGATGAGTCGGAGTGATCAATTAGTCCATCCGCAGAAAATTTATCAGCAGCTATTTTGGTGAATCCAGCATTTAAGCCTAAAGTGGGAGGCTTGGTGAATGGAAGTGAAAAAATATTACATGTGATTTACTTTAAGAGAGAAAGTTTAGGGCCGCTTTGGAGAATTTTACCGTTTTTTTTCCCCCCAGGGTCAGACACAAAAATCTTAGGACAGATCTTTGTTATGTATTTGGTGTGATCTGAAGTTATATCTGACAGAAATATTAGGCTATTGTTGCTCAATTGCTGAGTGTCTATCTGATCAAATAACATAATCGTGATCTCACAGGCATCCAGTAATTGAGCAACACTTAGCAAGTGTTTCGTGTTAAGCAAGTAAACTGGAGGCATCTGTTTCAAAGCTTTCTCTGTGGTGCGGCCCACAGTCGCAGACTTTTGAAACCCCCAACTTTAAGTCATTCATCAAGCAAAAATACTTAATATTGTTACTTTATTGTGTTTTACATGAGTGTTAATTGAATATCTTTGGGTTTTAGACTGGCTTTGGGACAATGTAAAAGATGAAAAACTTGCCATATTAATCTGTAATGAAAATAAGTTGCAGCCCGGAACAGTTTTGAGGACACAAACAGCTTCTGATGAACCGTCCTGACAATAAACCCACTGAACTTGACTTCAGAGACAGTTAGTGCCTGTCCTCTAAACAAAGCAGAGTCTCAGCAACACTCTGACATTGCACTGTGGGGCTCAGCACCAACAGCGGCAGAAAACTCAAGGAGAAACGAATTAGCGCTGAGAGCAAAGAGAAACGAGAAGCAATAATGAGGAGCTTCTCATTAAACCCAGAACATCCTTTACTGGATGAAAACGAGCGAGGAGGAGGAGGAGGAGTAAGAGGAGAAGGTGGAGGTAGCGGCCTAAAAAGTGAGAGTCGCTGAGCCAGATTAGATTAGCAAAGAGAAAAGAAGAAAGTGTGTGTGTGTGTATGTGCATGTGTGTGAAAAGAGAGACTGAGTGTAGCAATTAGTTGTCTGACATACTGAGTTTCTCCTTCCATTAGTCTGGATGGGTGTGTTTAATTATAGCTGCGGCCTGTGGCTGTAAAACAAGGCTCCAGTGTGCAGTAACATCACGCTCACTGTAATAACGTCCCTCTACACAAACACTGCTCCGCTCTAATCTTGTGCTGTTTACTCGTTATGCAACCGTCAGGTTATTCTTGGGCGATCCGCTTAAACTCGACGTGAAATTCAGCTGATCATTTTTCCCCCACAAATTTTTATCGTTCATCATAAAAATGTGTTTTCATTACGGCGGCATCGTCTCTGCCTTCTGTCCAATAAATCAAGCCGCTTATAGTCGCATCATGCTGCACTTATTTATGCTTTCGTGATCAGGCATTTTACTGGCCAATCACCGGTTTTACTGCAGCTATTAGATAGTTCTGATTGGTGGTCAATTGACTGGTGCTTCCCCAGTGCTTTTACTCTCTTCAAATTGAATTCACTTCAGTTCGCTTCATTGCAAAGGGATTTATTAGTGTGAAAAGACTTATCTCTCTAACCACCTGCTCGCCTAAATTACCTATCCGCTGATATCAAGAGTCAGGTGCTCCTAATGGCTGCAATGCAGAGTTTTGGAAAGTATTACAGTGCAGAAATAGTTACCAACACATATACAAACTTGTGAATGCGCAGTTCAACAGGAAGCCAAGTGTTCCCCAAAGGTTGAGACTTTGGAATCTTAACGTTGTTTTTTAACGGCATAAAAATGATCCCACAATCAATATAGGGCTATATTTTAATGCAGACTTTTTAAGGAAGAAGACAAAAACACAAAGAAATCTTTTTGAGTCAGGTTTAATCTATTTTGATTAACAGCCCAAATAAATTCCATCGGAAAAACTGCCGTCACACAGGGTGTGTTGCTAAAAATAATTTTCCTGCAAAAACTACTGATTCCCTAAACTCTATGGTGATGAGCAATCCACTTTCTTTTCCCATAAAAGAAAGTGTGTTGAGGCTTTGCTCGTCAGCAGCTGTGATCGCCTGTAAAGGTGGACTGATGATGTGTGCGGTGGCTAGAGCAGGTTAGACATTCATCGTAAAAATGTTGATGGTGTGATCTCTGAGTCAAAGTGTCGTCGGGCAAGACAATAAACTCCTGCATGTGGAAGGAAGACACTTGTAATGAGAATTAGTAGTGAGGTGTTGAGGTACATTTGCAAGGTGGCTTCATACATCTTTAGAGTGCCCTACCATGGCGAGTGTGTGGCAAATGTTTCAGGGCTACATGAAGACTACAAAAGCTGTGATTGGTGTGCTTTGGTTGGCTTGGATTTCCTCTTGGGGTGCTTTCACATGCAACCCGTTTGGTTTTGTGAAAGCTTAGCCTGATGCCTCTGCCCGCTTGAAAATGACTCTGGCGCGGTTCATTGGTGGTGTGAAAGGAAGCGGTCGAACCTGACTGTAGACTGTTTGGAAAGTGTTCTCATGAGTGATTTTCCCAGTTATTTAGACAGTCAAAAGCAGCTCAAGCTGTTTTGGTAGTGTCAGTGGATACATTTGGCTCTTGATGACTCAATTCTAAAATAGTTGTCGACAATTTAAAGACACTGTGCTGATTGCTGATTGGTTGGTCGGTCGCTGGGTGTTGTAGGTCATCATCAGTTCATGGACTGTGGCAATATGAATCAATTTGGACCCAATACGGTAAACAGAGTTGAATGATTTGATGAACTACACATCAGTCCCTTCCAACGCTTTATTCTGAAATAAGCATTTCAAATGTGTGTGTTGTTCAGTGTGTCCGTGCTGCTGGATGGTGCAGGTCAACACTCACACCCCCAGCTCTTCAATTGCAACACGGGTGTGTTTCATTTGCCACTAAACCGGTCAAAAAACCCCCCCATCTCTCTCTTGCCTTGAGCTCCATGCCGACCCACCGCCTGCATCCCTGTGATGTGGCCCTTTCTCATTACATTTCATCTCTCCCTCCTACACCACAGGGAGAAAAAAAGGCATAAAAACGGCAGGTATATTCACCTTCTCTGCCTCTTTCTCTCTCGGAGGGCCTGTTATGGATGTGTGCATCTGCCACATCAAAGGAAAATCATCTTTGGTTTCCACGCGGGATCTATCTCTGCGCTCTGTCAGCCATCTTGGCCCTTTCTTTTCTCTCTGCCTTATTTTCTTTCTTTCATCCTCCCGCTTTGGTTCTTTAAGCCCGACTGGTGTCAGCGCAGGAACAAACCGTGTGTCAAAGGTGTGTGTGTGTGTGTGTTTTCGTGCACTCGCGTGTCTGTTCTTCTGTGCTCGTGAGCAACAGTTTGACTTTAAGATGTTCTGTTAGTAATTTGAGGACGTTCCAGCAGGTCCCTGTTTTGGGCTTAGCTTAAGAGGAAGGTTGCTTTATTGTTTAAGCCATTGGGAAGACCAATAGCCACTATCTTTAGCCTCTATCCTTTAATAGAAATATATACATTTTTGTGATTAAATAGGTTTTTATGCAGCTACTCACTTGTCCAGACGCCATCTTTGTTTGGGTCAAGGATTTGGGCCACACTTAATCACCAACTATCCTGATCGATTGAGAGTCATTTTGTAAGAAAAACAGATTCTCTGACTTCAGTTCTTCAAATGTTAACTTAATATTTCTAACCTTTGCTTCTCTGTGACAGTAAATTGAATATCTTTGGGTTGTGGACAAAAAGAAACATTTGACCCTAACCCTAACCGGTCACCTTGGCCTTTGGGGAACATTTTATAGACCAAACGACCAAACAATTAATTGAGAAAGTAACTGACAGATTAGTAGATAATGATAATGAAGATAATCATTGGTTGCAGCTTTAACGCTGATCAAGGTGAGATGAAAAGTGCAAAAGTCCTTTCACATGCATATAGTCTTTTGAAATCAATCAATTGTGAGTAAGTGTTGAGGCACAAACATAAACCATCATCTGGCTCAAATGTGAAGCTTTGCTGCGTTTCCTCTTACTTGGCAGTAAATTTACTGTAATATCTTCGGGTTTTGGACAGTTTTTCGGACACAGAAATTCAATGTGGATCCATCAGTGTTGACTAAGTGTCAGTCTTAAGGAGGACGGCAGATGTCAATTGTTTTATGCACTACACCTGTGCAGACACATCAGCACTCATTCGTTCGGGTTTTTCTCCATCTGCAGCCCGTCTGTAAATATATTTAAGGTCCGTCATGGCTTGGTACGGGTTCACAGAATTTGGAGCGTATTCACTAGAAAGTCGGCCGTCTCCGAGTCTGTGCGCGCGAGATTACACTGGCACCCACCAGCGAGACATATTTGGTAGAAAACTTTACCAACAAAGGGGATAAAATGCAAATGTAACGGAAAAGTGAGACCAGCCTAAACACGCAGGGACACACACACACACACACACACACACACACATATACAGGAGGGAGAACAGCAATCTGTGTCTCATTAAAATCCTGAGTGCATACTTTGTAAAAGTCTTGAGCACTGACCCCTCTGCTAAAAAGTTTGGAGTGAAACTAAATCCAGGAATGTCTGCCGAGGCTCCAGCCAGGGGAATAAAGCCTGACTGATTTTCTTTCTCTCTCTAACCTCTCTAAGCTTTTCTCTTTCTAACTTCTCTTTGTATTTCACATTGTCTCTCCCTCTCCCTCTGCCGACATGTCTCTCGCCCCTCTCTCTCTCCATTTCTCTGTAGGTCTTTACATCCTCACCCGCGGGACTGAGTTCAAACAAAACTGGTTTTCTGACACTCTGGATCCCCCGGGACGAACCAGATCTGAAACTCCATCTACGGTTCTGTCTGCCTGACTGGCTCTCTGCCGGTACACTAACCTGTCTGTCCATCCAGATGTGGGCCTCACTCTGACACTAATATTTTACCCAAAGAAACATTTAAATCATTCCAAACCTCAGATAGTCCATCACTGAGACAAAATATTAAATGCCTTCTCTTATCCTGTCTGGATCTAAACTTCAAATTTAATGCTGGCAAAATCACACCAGAGGGAAACTCAGGAGGAAAAGATAACCAAGGCTCATTGGCTGCACTCCCACCAACATATCGGAGTATCAATTTTTGTCCTAAACCTTGGAAATAGTAGTTAAGACAAAATAATCTTAACTCAAAGCCCATTTAATGACTCACAGTCTTCATCAGCTCAAAACAGAAAATTGGTTTAATTGATTTTCATTTGGATTCTGTGTCCTAACATATGCTGAAAAATTGCTGCATTTCTTACAGCAAGTGTTCACAGGTTACAATACACGAGGTCCTCTTGTGGTGAGGACAGCTCAGAAAAAGCTTTTGATGATAGAAAGATTATAAATTGGGAGAAACTGTAAAACAGGCTGCTACCTAATGTACCAAAATTCCTCTGGAGAAAGTCAAAAGCAGGATATAGAGACCGGAACGTCAACGACGCAGATCACACTTTTTTTTTTTTAATTGGGTAATTAATGGTGAAACATTTCCAGGATATAGTTTAAAGCAGTTTATATACCGTGTGCTGACTTGTGTCACACTGTATTGTTCAAAGTCTAAAACACTGCCTCCTACATTTCCCACAATGCAGCAAGATATGCCCCTTGGCTAGCCCGCGCATCGCCTCTTGTTTATCTGCAGTCAGCAGATTTAGCGCCTCAAAATGTGTTTAGACAACATGAATTTTAGAGGCGGAAAGTCAACAGAAAGACACAAGTGGGCGTGATAAAGTTAGCTTGGATCAAATTTGCACGGAGCTCCAGTGAATTATTTTTTTTTTTTGCTTGGCTTTATGCATCTGGAGGGAAAAGCGGAGCGCGGCCGTTGCTGGCGAGCTCGCGGCTCAAGTCTGTGCAGCTGGTGCACTGGGCTGTTGGAGACACACACACACACACACACACAGAGCAGACGATCCGGCAATCAGGTTTGCACAAATGACACAGCCTGGCAACACCTGGATTCCTGTTGTTTCCTGTGAAAGGCCCACACACTGGAGGCATTTAATGCAGCCATGATGACACATGTTGACATTTCAGTCTGTGAGATGAAGCTTGTGTAAGCCCAACATTTAGACATTGTGGACTGTTTGAGGGGCCGAGTGACACCTTGTTCTCCATCTCCACTTCCTCCTCAGTCTTTGTCTCCAGCAGACATGTTTGTCGTCTCTCGCTAAAATGTCCTCTGAGTAAGAGGGGCCCTCATGTGGTCTTCATTTGCATTCATGCCGACCACCGGGCGTCATTAGCCATTCATGACACCGGGCTGGAGGAACATTGAAGCTGATTGGCCAGGCCTGGAGAGAATATGAGTGCTATGATTGGCGGAGCCCGGGGGAAATTGAGTTCTTATTGGCAGTAATGAAGAGGCCTGAAGGAGAGTGTGGCCGAGACAACGCAAGCATAAAACTAAAAGACCGAAGAGGATAGGACACACACACACACACACACACACCTACACACACACATACACACACACACACACACAGGTAAACCTCATCTATCACCAACACACACAATCTATTCTGCCAGTCCCAGAGTCCACAAAGGTATTCCACACTCTCTAATGTAGAGGCAAACAAAGAGGAACCAGACTTCAAGACGTTTTCAAAATGGTTTCAGGTCCACGAGGAGACTCGAGGCGTGCAAAAAAACTCCTGTATTGTCTGTTGTGTCTTTGTTTCTTCACAATAAAAATTGGAAAAAAAAAAAAAACTCCTGGTAGACGGTCTAGTCTGTGAAAAATCTGAAAAGCAGTCTGTAAACCAAATTGCCCCTCAGGGAACAGAAACATTATCATTCAAATCTAGTACAAAAGCCAACCAACAGGTCAAAGGAAAAGATATTACATTTCAGGGCTGCACCTAAATGCCAGAAAAAAAGTGAGCTTATTCAAATGTATGGTCTTATTAAACAAACCATCCAAACCCCAAACTAATTTATTTTTGACCATTTATGATGCACGAAAGCATCAAATAGTCACATTTTACGAGATGAAACTAGTCAAACCTTGACATTTTGCAGGGAAAATGATTCTATTAATCAATTATCAAAGCGGTTGCCTATTAATTCTCTCCACTCATTTCACAATGATATAAAACAGCAAAAAGCTGCACATCCTCATACTGTTGGGTATCGTGCTCACTTCACTATCAAAATGAATGCTGAACACTTTTCTGTTGATTTACTGACAACATTCACAACTAATTTCAATCCGAAGTTCTAAATCAGCAGCGTGATGCATTTGTATGGTTTAATTCATCTGAGACATTTTAGACCTTTGAAGCTGCGAGTGGCTGAAATTGTGAATTTTGGACCACTAAAGGAAAGAAAAGACATTATTCTGTGACGTTCTATTGAAATCAAATCAGTCAGACTGACGGTCCAGTGGACGATGGCTCTAATTGGGCAGAATGAGAAAAAGGACGCAGGGAGGTAATTTGTCAAACGGCGTAAAGAGTTGAGTAAACCTGAGACGATGTAAATCATGAAATGATCGACTACCTCTGCTCTGTGTTCGTCTCCACGAGGACATTATTACACAGTGACAAAAGCAGACCCTCTAATGACTCGACTTTTGAGAGGAGGACGGGTCTCATGACGGACGGTCTGGGAGGTCAGCGGTTATAAAGCAGTCTGGGTGTTTTAGACACACACACACACACACACACACACACACACACACACACAGTATAGTACCACTCGGTAACATCTCTGCAGGGCAGTGACACGGCGGGTCCTGCTGAAGACAAAGACCAACTGTCAAGAGGCCAGAGAGACGCACAGAGGAGTGACTGTGAGGCCACGCCGCCCAGTGACACAATGAGCAGTAAATACAGCAGCACTCACAAACGACCACGACTCATTAACCAGTTAACTGCAAATGAGGACCATTCAACAACACTGGAGAGAGGTTTCCAAAAGCTTTACCCATTTCTCCAATGGATCTGTTTCACTGAAGGACGAGCCCTGCCTGGGGTCTGGAGCTGCACCTACAGTAGGATACAATTAGCTTTCCATAAACCAATAAAACAGCCTCTCTGTGTCTGTTCCTCTTCCTCACATTCCTCCTTGTGAACAGTCAAACTGACAGACCCATAAAAGGTGTCCAAAATATCTGCACGCTGGGTGACAAACGGTTGGCTTGCCATGTCACAATTAAAAGCCACCCTGTTTGGAGTGGAACGCGTCTGATGTGAAAGAGCATCAACAGGAAATGTTCCGCTTGCGTTAACACTTCACGCGGCAGCATGAACGAACATCCAGTGACACGTTCGCAGCCGCTCGCTTCTCTTCCCTGAGAGGCAACACAGCCGCGCACACGTCATCAGATGGATTCTGATGACGTGGATATTTTTGCTCTTTGTTTCATGCTATGATTTTTTTCAGTGAGACGCAGTACAGTATCTGTCAGTCAGAATGAGGTGTGATAAATGGCAGAGCGGCAGCATGTTCCCCTGGAAGTGGAAAATTGTCTATTTTCTGTTTAGAATAAGGACTTTGTGATGGTGCATTCGAGGACACTAAGACATCCGAGATTTCCCAGACGGCTGACTAACATCAACAGCTTTAATGTAACAAGTGACACATTTGCCTTTAGTTTGTCTTCTGGGTCTTTCCCCAATGAAGATGGCTTGTTAATTGGAAGCTTATTGGCAGCTGACGAACAAACTGCGCCTGTGAACGCACCGCTGCGGTGAGTTTTGGAAACATCCCACCGCTCGCGACCGTGATATGCAACAACCACGTCAATTTGACAAAAAATAAATAAATAAATAAATGCAAGGAAATGTTCACGGTGATGGATTACCGATCTAAAGTCTCACGTCAGTGCAAATTTGTTTTTGCAGCGCACTGAAATGAACCGAAATCCACCGACAGCCTGGAAGGAAGGGAGGAAATCAATCTTCTTAAATAAATATGACTTTACATCAACGCATGGAAAGTTTCCCGCTAAGGTAAAGACAGAAGTAAAAGAGCGGGATGAGAGACAAAGAGAAAAAACACGATCCCATTTCATGGCGGCAAACTCGCGCGCGGATTAATTCTGTGTTATGCAAATGTAATTTAGTGGCTGTGTCCTCCGCGCTGGAGTGAGCGATTAACAACCACTTTCTATCCTGGTGCACCTCCCATTAACCTGACAATGACACACGCTGATGAGACGGCGTGTGTGTCCTTGTGTGTGCACGTATCCCTGCATACCAACAGAACCCCGTCTCCTGCTTTAATTATCTCTCGCACCCGAGCGGCGTCTCCAGCAACTTTTTAAAAACCGACACGCCGCTTCGCCCCGTCGGAGGCTCTGTCGTGGCAATTACAGCGGCGCCGACGACTCGATCAGCGCGGCCTCGTCCCGTTTGGTGTTCGCGCCGCGTTCGGCTCACATGGGAGCAGCCGTCGGAGCGCCGCTGACAGCTCGTGGCGAGCTCATTTTGAAGTCCTTAAGATGTCGTGATTGATGTTCTTTCTGTGGGCTTGGCTGGCTCCAGATCCCGATGACGCCGTTTTTGAAGGCAAACTGAACATGAAACGATCAGGTGCGGATCAAAAAGCCTGGCAGGTGTTCTGTCAGGGCATGTGATGAGTTCAAGTCTTGTATGTTTAAGTTGAAACGAAGCGACTCCCAAGTGACATGACTTCTGACACTGTTTGGATGCAGGCGACAGTAATTTGACACAAAACATGAGCAACCATTAGTCTGAATGTTTCTCTTTATGCACAAAAACACCAAAACCTGTCATGTGTTCGTCTTTCTCTCTTGACTTTCTACTGAAAATCTTGACGCATCTGTTGATTCTGATGTAAATCATAAACAGGTCACCTATGGGAGGAAATTGATTTCTGGATTAATCCACATTTGCACTAGTGAGAACATCGAAAACAGAATTCAGAACTTGCTTGAGAATCGTCACATTTTTCGGGTGTCTTTAGTCAAAGGAATCCAGTGACAGCTGTCGATACAGCTATGAGTACACTGCAAGCAGGGACTGCTAATGGCTAATTTGGCATTCTTTCAATGCCACCACTTTGGCAAAGTGCAAAAAAAGTATTAGATTAGCCTGAACATTGAAGTCAGATTTCACGCTGAGCTAATAAAAACACAGGACAAGTGGGTCGAGCAGAACAGCCTCAAAGAATCACTTTAAAATATACATAAGGACGTCGCTCCGGACAGGTTTTAAATTGCAGAGGTAAGAAGCAATTTACTACATGCATACAAACACACTCTGGATGGGAAGAAAATCACTGACCATTGCAGGTCAAAATCACTCCACCCCATGCCACTCACTCTGCTCCACACCTGCACCGATGCTGCATATCAAGTGACTTGAGCGCAGATAGTTTGAAATAAATCACTTTCTGATGGCTGATACAGACTTTGTCCTGCTTTTTTTTAAATATAAAAACCGCCATCGGCTGATACTGTGCCCATTACCCAAAGTTACCACATTATGAGTTCATTCAGACAACATGCTGATAATTGCCATGTGATGAAAAGATTGCATTAATAGCCTAACTTCCTGAATGGAAATTAAAATCACTTGATATTATCTTTTTTTTTTTAAAAAAAACAGGAGGAATTTGGAGAATTGGATCATAAATCACCTTGTAATCAGACTAATCAGCTACAGTCTGAGGGGCAGTTTATATGTGGAGAAATTAAATTACTGATATAAAGATAAGATTCCCTCCAGACATGTATTAAAACATGTCCAAACAGTCAGCTCGGAACAAAACTGTGTAAGGTATGTTTTTTTAATGCAAAAAAAGTCAATTTTCCACATTAAAATCCTTAAAAAGCCTCATTAAAAATTCCAGCATTTATGAATATGCAAATGTATTTGATGTCTAAAAGCTTTCCTGCTGAACAACAGGTGTTTCCTGCTTCACTGTAAAGCCCATTCTCAGTGTGTGTGACCTGGAGGCCTCAAGTTTCCACATCACCCTTTGGCATGTCAGACATCAGACCGGGACTGGCTTCCGGAACATTTGTGATGTCACGAATCACCCTTGCAGGCCTCGCCCCTTTGACACATCTGATTTTCAGGGAGCTCAGGGAACTCTGCACACACATCATCCAAACATTCAACTGAAGGAGCGAGAAGACAAACTGATTTTATGTATACATATACTTGTCTTACTGCTTTGGCGCCAAAATTCTCCCTCGTTAATTAACATTTTTAGAGACACCAAGGACTCGAGGAGCCGTAAAAGGTGTCCATTGGAGATCTTCCAGGCCTCTTGCTGCCTGGAACATGACGTCTGACTAAAGCAACCCATTGTTCCTCAGGTTTTGCTATCTGTAATGAACTCCACCAGGACCGGGAACTCCCCTCAGAGAGGACATCTCTGGTATGAAGTAATTGTTTTCTTATGGACTGAATGTAACTCAAAAGAGACAACTTGTTCCCCTCGGCGACTCCCTAAAACTTTGCATTTCAATCGGTTGCATTCACACCTAAGGGAGGAACCTATCAGCCATCTGACGTTCGCAGAGGTGGGAGATGGTACAGACTGAACCCCACTGAGGAAAGGAGCCCCCTTCTTTCTCGACCCAATGGCTGATAAACTTGTAACTCTTAAGTCAACTGACACTCTCTTCCTCTGAAATCAGATAACGACGGACCCAAAAGTGTCGTAAATTGTCAGATGCATTCCTGATGTCTAACACCAAGCTCCCCTGGTCAACAGCCATGCCATGTTTCTGTAAAGGATGAACTGAATACTTTCTCTATGTTTTAATCATATGATCATGTGTAACTGTCTTTCCTCAGCTGATTGATGTTTTTCCCGTTGTTGTACGATGTTGCAAAAGCAAGATATTTATTAACTGATTAAATGTTACATTCTTCCATGGAGCCACAGTGCCATCCAGTGGCGCTAATTAAAAGCGCTCCTGCATTAATGTTCCATATATAAAGATTTTACTTAACGTATATCCTATTTTAAATTATGTTTAGACTAACTAACTTGTCTCTGTTGTAATAATTAATCCATCTTATGTGCTGATATCATGTTAGACAAGTTTATAATGTGTTTGTCCACAAAATGTTTAATCTGACTTGATGACTTGACTTAATGACTTGACTTGTTGTATGTAATATAATATCATAACGTAGCCTACTAAACTTATTTGATGTGAAATGCCGATCTTTGACCACAATGAGAAGTATGTGTTGACCACGCGTTACATAACAAATTATATAACAATGAATTAAAGTTCATTAAGTTCCGCCGAACTAATGTCCAGAGAGACCACCCGTTGATGCACGCCCACCTCAGCGTGAGTCCTCAAAACCAGCGGGCGCACTCTGATTCTTCTCTCTTTCTCTTGATCTTAGGACACTTTCTTTAAATCTCGCACTTTAAACTTCTTTTGTTCTCTTCACACTCTCTTTGTTTTTGGTCTCGTCTTAGCAACCCTCTCTTCTTTCTTTTCGTTCGTACCATTTTAACGTACTTAGCCGTGCCATTCCTTGGCACCGTACCAAGTTTTCCTTTTTAATTTTTCTATGCCAGCTCACGTATTAAGTTTTTACCGTACTCGCACGCTCAGGACTGCTTGTACCGTTTTTAAGTTTCTTTTTGTCTTTTTACACCTGAAGCGACAAAGCCAGGTGATTGCAACGTTTTTATACAAGCCAATAATAATTTTTGAGAACAGTGTCGCAAACTAAACTGTTCCAGCAACACTGAGCTGAGCACTGATTTTTGACAAACTCGTTTGGACCAAGCGCTGTTCGCCTGCCGCCGAACTGTTAAAGCGACAGTTCAGTCAACTCTCAGCCGCCTTCACAAGACGACGTTGGAGACCACGCAGCGGGGATCCACCGGCCAACTCCAGCTCCACTGTTCCCGTGTCCAGCAGGCCTCGCCCCGCTGAGAGACGTGTCTTCAGCTCGGAGTCCACAGGGATCATCCCAGGTCTTCCTAATAACGTCCGTCCTCATGGCTGAGTATAAGGCGCACCTAACGCAGCTTCTTTTCTTTGATCAGAGTTTATGTCAAACAAGGTACTCATGCTCTCAATTAAGTTCGTTAGTTAAATAATTAATTATTCCAGCGTTACCGTTTTATCTACGACACAATTTCTCATTATGGTCAAAGTCAGTAACTATTTAAAGTGTC
>JBCAUF010000085.1:1900765-1912233 GCA_038406115.1 Haemulon aurolineatum | reverse complement strand
AATACAGTGTTGTTGGACCTCTGACAGCTGTGTGATATTGCTGAAAAACAGTATAATATGGGACCTTTAATGACACCAACACATTAGCAGCTGGACGAACACAACACACACACACACACACACACACACACACAGACCAGCATCAATCAACACCTTTTTCTGCCCACTACCCAGAGGCTTCTCTGGGTCTACTGGCAGCCACTCTACAGTTACTGAGTCAATCATTCAGTCGTTTCTGTGAGTGATTCCATTTAACCAAACTGTGCTGATGGGTGAGGGTCTGCACACACCAGTCCGGCCGTGTACACTTTACAGACCCTTTTAAAACTCTGCCACTTAAGGAGGCATTATTTGACGGGACGGACGTGAAGGCTGCCGGGCCCCGCTGTTTAAAGCACCGCCGCAATCAGCATCTTTTTCACCTGAACAAATGTTTGCCGTTCTGCAGGTGCGACACTGTGCAATAATGACTCCTGTTTGAGGAAAAGCCGCCACGTTCGCGGCGAGCTCCTCCACCGCGCACACACCTGCGCTCCAGCGACAACAACGGAAAAAAGCACAGCGCAGCACAAAACCAAGACTTTTTTATTCCTGATGTGTCTGGAAGCAGCACTTTCTCTTCCTTTTATTCTCTAACACGATGAAAAAAAGAAACGCATCAGAGATGAAAAGAGCAAGTGGAGGGGGAACGGAGGCGATGCAGCTCGGCGTCCTCGGGACCGGCGCGGTTTGCAGTTTATTGCCGAGAGTCTGCGTGAGCGGGCGTCCTCATTAGAACGTAAAGGAAGCGCGAGGAAAGCGCCCCGGCAATAAGCGCATATCAAAGGTGTCGCGAGAACCGAGGAGAGGTGGGGGGGTTGGGGGGCTTTAAGAGGCTCCGCAGGATGAGAACAGCAGCGTGTTTTGAATAGAGTCCTGGATCAAAAGTTCTTGATTTAGTTACCAGGCTGCAAAAGAAAAAAAAAAGGAGACATGCAGGGGAAAAAGCGCACGGCTTCTCTGCAGACCAGAGCAGATGCGGCTTTGTTGCGGCGATATGGCAAAAATATCATATCATTTTTATTTTTTTATAATAAAATCACAATCTCGATTTCATCCGGTTTCTTTTTTTCATTGATTTTGGAGCCTAATTGTCAAGTTTCTGAAGAGTGCAAACAAACAATGTCCCTCTGTAAAACACAGCCTCAATAGAAATAGACAATTTCCAAAAACCAAAGAACCTTTGAACAGGTTTTATTTAAATAGTTCAATAGTGCAATTTTGTGCTAAGAACATGAAGAACATAAGAACATACATACGCTGGAATGTAACAGCATAGAGTCGCAAATGTGAAATTAGATTATGTGCAGTTGTAATCATTTTCTGCTTTTCTTTAGGATTAAAAACTGAATATTTTTAAGGTTTGGGGCTGTAGAAACAGGGTTTTTTTTGACGTTTTATTAACACACTGATCAATTTGCAGATTGAGCTACAATGAAAATGATCTTTTGCTGCAGCTCCAGCCAACAGGATACAGATTGAAACAGGACTGACTGACGTGCACGTTGCTGCATCAGTGTCAATGAATCAAGAAAGAACAGGTGAGATTTTAGGACTGGGTAGCTCGCCATATGCCTGAATAAGAAACCAATCCGCTGCTTTTTGTGATTCTCTCTGCAGTGTGAACGTCAGGAGGTGACCCGAGTTCAGCGCACTGCTCTCATGACACAACAGGCGGGCACGCGGTGTGTATGAGGTAACCAAAGGTCGGCCAATGTAAAGTCGACCAAAGTAAAGTCGACCAAAGTCTTTACTGAGTCATGCAGGAGGGTGATTTCCTGCCTCGCTGGGTGTGACGGTGAGGGCCTTTAATTGGCCAATCAGAGGAGAACTCCCTGAGGAGTGGAATGCCACCTGGCCCTGTCATTGGCTCAGCCTTTTGTTGATCTTAAGCACACACACCTACTGTGTCACACAGTGATTCATATTCCTGGGTTATGTTTTCCTGCTCAATTACAGAGTCATTTCCAAAGTTAAATTAAAGTCGTCTTAATGCCTATTTTCATCATCAAGTCTTCGTTCCTTCTTCATGAAGCACAAATTAATGATCAAATCTAATTATTATTTTCATTATACATTAATCTGCCCATTATTATATAATTTTCCCATTACTTAGATTAGTTGTTGGGTCTATAAAAATCTGACTATCAAAATAGTTGGCAGTGAATCTAATAGTTGACAACTACACGATAAATCATTGTAAATCATTGCTCCAGTACAAATTGAAAGAAAATATAGAATTAACAATAATAAACATATACTGGCATGTAGAAATGAAACAATGAGTAGAATAAGTGACAGAATGCAATGTGCTTAAATGTGTTGCTAAAAGTCATTTTTCTTCACATAAACAAACATTCCCGCGCTTCTGATTGTTAAAAATGGAAAGTAAAAGCAGAAAATAACATCTCCTGCCAAAATGTAAAAAAAATAAAATGCACGCTGGAATCACACAAATTCAAATATACACACACACACACAAAACATGGCAGCAAAAAGTGTTGCTAGAAGTGAATGGGCGTCTGTGTGACTCTCTCCCACTGACCTCTGTCCTCTTTGACCTCTGACCTCGGAGGACTAGCGGTCTCTTCCGGTCTTAAATGGCTACAGCATGGAGAAAACAGAGAAAAGAGGGTTTCTCTCCCTCGCTCCGTCTTCTCTGGCTGTCTCTGCCAAGTTATGAAGAATAATTTAATTTCAGGCTTTGAGGTTTGGAGATTGGGTTTTTTTGGATGTTTTTCTTCTTTTCTTTTTTTTTCAAACACAGTGAAGATTCTTATTTTGGTGTTTCAACACAGAGGCTACAGTGCACTTGGCCTAAAAACAGCCACATGGTTCCAATCGAGACAGAACAGGCTAATAGACCTGTGTGCTGCTGTGCAGGATTAACTCTGAAACACAGCGGCTCTGAACCAGAAACTCGAAAATGCATCCGCGAGGGCGCCGCTTAAAGTTTGAAGACGCTCAACAACTGTAATAATATGAATATGCATGAGATTCCTAAAAAAAAAAAAAAATTAAAAAAAAAATAAAAAAGCCCTGCAAACTGGAAGTTTCTCAGTCGGCAGACCAACAAAGTGGCTCCACACATGCTGCAGACGGCCCGAGCCAAGTCGGCGGCAGACAGCAGACGGTCAGCACCGAGAGCATGACGTCCATCTGTTGGAGTTTTATCTCTAACACTGTGTTTTCAATTTGCACACAGCCTGTGATCACAGATTAGAGGCGGCTAATGCTATGTTATGAAGCCATATGAACAGTCTGCCGAACGCGGCGCCCCGACGACTCCGCCCCCCTGTGCATATGAATTGTTGCGCACTTCGACGCGAGCCTCATTAGCTGCGCTCCGCAACTGATCCCTCAGATTAATTGCTCGATTTTGAGTTTTAAACACCACAAATTAAAACAAAACTCAGTCAATTTATACTCGACATTTTCCAATATCATACAGCAGCCTCGGCACACCGTCA
Source organism: Haemulon aurolineatum (assembly GCA_038406115.1). Classification (NCBI taxonomy): domain Eukaryota; kingdom Metazoa; phylum Chordata; class Actinopteri; order Lutjaniformes; family Haemulidae; genus Haemulon; species Haemulon aurolineatum. The sequence goes on along the minus strand of JBCAUF010000085.1, from coordinate 1,908,724 downwards.
CGTTATCAGTTTTGCCCGGTGTGGTGCATTTCTCCGTGCTCACACACTGCAGTGCCCTCCTAATTTCACTGTTCGCCTCTCATTTGAAGGATCATCCGGCTCACACTCTCGTCACGCTCTCCATTCTCAGTTTGCTGCCAGCCGCCGCCGGCGTCGTGGCTCCACACAACTCGACAAGCGGCCCACGTGACCGCGACCGGAGATACGAAAACCGCCTGCCCGCATTCCACTCAAACAGGTTTCTGATGGTCTGACTGTGCGGGGCCCGTGTTAATGTGCAGGAGGTTAGCCCACAGGCCGGGGGAGGAGACGTTTAGCAACGCAGACGTTCATCCGAGGTGAGGAGAAAAAAAAAAACACTTATTGGTTGATTAAAACTCTGGTAAGAGGAGCCGCGAGGCGACATGACGGCAGCAGAAAGCATTGGGCTGATAGCTGCGAGCGTGCCACAACCAGTCAGTCCCAATATCTCGCCTTTTCTTTACATTTCTCCTGCGCTAACCTGTTCAGTTCTCAGGATTATCATCATTCACGTCAATAAGGAATGATTGAGGGGGAAGAAGTGGGGGCAATAACTACGCAACGCATTAAAAATGACACATTTGGACCGTCAGCTCTCATAAGTCTAAAACATTGCTCTCATGTGGTGGAGAAAGGAGCATTGGGTAAAAATGGATGGCGCAACGCGGCTGATTATTTACGACAGCCTCCTCAGATCTGGATCCTGTGCGTCCCCGGACAGCACCGGACCGCTATTGGTCAACCGCACAACTTGGCAGGTTGGATTTGTCAAAAGTTTGAAGCAGGCGCAAAAAAAAAATGGTCCGGTGGAAGCCAAATGTGACAAAAGAGAAGCTTTCCCAACATCTGGACGGAGCCGAGCGAGTCCGCTCCAGGCCCGACGGTGGAGACGGATTCGCGCGCGAGCGGCTTCCCAAGACGTCAGACTGGAACTTTAAATGCCGGTGGGACCGAGCTTTAACCAGCAGATCCGACAGAGTGGCGACCAACGTTGGCAAAACCCCACCCACGTCATTTCCAGTCCCATCTGGGCCTCACCGCAGCACATCGGTCCATCTCTTCCTGCCAAATGTGGCCGGACGGAGCCTTCAGATCAGACGGCGAAGTCCAGTTAAAAATCAAACAGAGAGAAGAGGAGGAAAGTGAGCACCAAGGAGCCCGGAGCTCCGCTACCAGGAGTAAAAAAAAAACAGTCCGACCAAAACACCGAGTTACCTGCTGGCCCTCAGAGACTGAATGTCACATGAATGCATGAATGAAATGAGGAGCTTGCCCTTTGGTTTTCCTTTGAGTTCTTGACGTGGCGAGTCTGCTGCCCTGCTGGAACACCTGTGCGGCCTCCCATGAACCCCACGCTTCACATCCGAGTCAGGAGATAATGTAAAACGGTGTACAGTCGTTCCCCCCTGAGGGCCAGCCGACATGAAGTTCAGCCACTCACAAATGCCGAGACGGTGTTTGCATTGTGCTGTGTATGTGTGTGTGTGTGTGCGCGCAGAGGGCATGCGTCGGAGCTTTCGCTGAAACAGGCCGACTTATTCAGAGAGAACACGGCGCTTTGGAACAATCGACTGCTTTAAGGACACACCAGAGCTGCTTCTTCCCCCAAAAGCATTAATTGAACAAGCAAGAGCAATGAGGGCTGGGGGGGGGAGGAGGGGGGACAAGTTTCCATCAGTCATACTGACACTGGCAGCCTGAACCTGTCGTTTGCAGCAACTTTTGTGTTCCGGTGTACCTTTATAGGCCTTTTTTTCCCCCCCGCTCACTTTTGAGAGACTTCTTCCTAGAGATTCTGTCTGCGTGCCAAGTATGCACACACTGAAAAAAAAAGAAAAAGCAAACCTTTCCAGCATTTACTCCTTTAAAAAAATGCAAACTTCCCCACAGTGACTGCAGTAAATTCCACGTGACAGTGAAGTGTCCGAGCGGCCTTGCAGCCGCACGCCGGAGCAATCCAAGCATCATGTTCGCCATAACATCAAACAACCTGAGTCTAAACAGAGCGCTGCTGCTGGAGCTGGAATGGCTTTATGGTTTTCGGAGCTCAAGGTGCAGTGTGGAGGCTATTCTAATCCATTAACTGACACCATGGGCAATTACCCTCCCATCATACACAGCAATACATGGAAGCAGATGGCAGCCGGCGCTGTGCTCGCAGAGATTCATAGTTCCACACATCAACATGTGGGTTAATGTGTTTGAATGACCTTTGGAGCCAAGGATTTGACTGAGCACAGTCATTATCTGGCTGCTGTTGCAATGGTTTAAGCATTTCTGATCAATAATACCATCAAAAAACATCTGTTTCCACCACAGCACGCTAAATATATACAATATTAGGGATATTAGGGACATTTAACAGACTCCCTCAGTGCCCGGAGCTTTAAAATCCCTCTCTAACTTCCAATTATCCTCCTGGGGATTGGTATGGATTTAATGAGGAGAATCAATGGAAGATAATGGTTTTGTACAGCTGTTGTAAAAGCCAGTGTGTGGAGTTAACACTGGAAGAACTCAGCCCAAGTCTGGAATACATTCTGAGAGCCGTGTCACCCGCTCAACAGGATCAGCCCACTTGCCGAGGCTCCAGATGTTCTGTGCATTGATCAGTCCCAACACATTCCGTTGTCTTCCCTTATGCGCAGAAACGTTGCACCAGACTCGGTTCAAAAACCTGAAAATTAAATAAGACCTTACCCGTCAGCAAAGACTAGTAGCTCCAAAACAGGTTTTAACTCCTGTCGCGAACCATTACAGCCCAGTCTTCATTTCGGCGTATGTACAAAGTGTCAACCAACACTTTTCAAAAAGTTATGTCATTCCAGTTTTTTAAATCTACCCGCCCTCTGACTCATCGCCAGAATTGTCTTCCGCTACGTTGATTGCAGCTCGTTACATTAACGACTCGCATTCAATCAATTCCAAAAGTTTTTCCTCCGAATAACACACTGCCTGGTGGATAACTTGCACGCCGAATATCAAATACCTCAATGCTACCTGTGAAACATCACAACTCGTGTTACATGGTGGGCTTGCCGTTTGCCAGCAATCGAAAAATAATTAAATTTTAAGTTTTATGAGTGGAGTTCGGCGTGACGTTATCGAAACGAGGGAGAAGGGAATGTATCGCTGCAACAACGCGTCGATAAGAAATCACGAGTCCCTTACAAATCTTTAAAATCCCCCTAAAGCTTTTTCCTGCTGTGAGAGGCTTTGGGAGGCTGTGATTGTGAGGGGAAGAGAGGGTTTAGTGAAACTGAGCGCAGCGCAGCTAAAATACTCCAAAAAGTACCGAACAGCCAAACGCTGCTTACCTCTGTGGGTTCGCCGCTGATCTCCCTCTCACCGCGCGGCCGTGCTGTCTGTCTGTATTCCGCAAAGGTTTCAAAAGTTAGAAAATAAAACTCGTTCCTGTGTGTCAACGGTCCTTGGAAAAAAAGTTCCCAAATCTTACATCCTGATATGAAAAACACTGCTCGTATCGAGTCAAACTAGAGCGAGATAAGCGTCTGTTTGAGCTGCGCAGCTGCTGAAGTTTACTTCAACTATATTCCCACAGACGAACAAGTAGACAGGCTGCTTTCTTCGTCCTTCCCACGCCCAGGAACCCGGCTAACTACATGCCCGGCTCAGGTGGAATTCATGACTACCTGCGTCCAGGTTTGGTGTGTGTTCTCTGGATCCAAGCGATGAGACGAATCACACACGTCCAGCCGGTTCTCCAGCCACAAGCTCCGCGGTGAACGGCGCTCATACGCAGCAAAACCCGGGAGTATCAGGATGAGGGTTTTTCTTCCTCCTCCTCCTCCTCTTTCCAATACTAAACCCCCTCAATGCCCGTAGGCTTAGGCGACTCTGTCAAGCTAGCGACAGTTAGCTTGATTAATACCAAAAGTACGGCAAATGTCCTTTCAAAATAAAAGCAGCGTCTTCCGAAATAGTTGGAGGATACTACAAAGTAAGAACCAGAGAAAATGCAATCTGGGGCCAAATGTGTCTGTGGAGCACAACTGACTCAGGGTACATAATGGGGTGTAATGCAGTAACAGAACAATGCGTGCAAAATCATGGACAGCCTATTTTCATACATAGCCTGTGCAACTCAACATGAATGAAGTGAGATATGATTATATTATGATCTTAACCTTTTAAATCTTTGGTATTGTGGATTTTAAATATCTCTTTTTTAAACTTGCATCTTTACTGATATTTAATTTTTGTCCTCTTTATACTCGCTCCCCCACTCAGTGCAGCTGCAGCACAACAGCTTTCCTCAAGACAAATAATCCTCTGTCTTATCTCATCTCATCTTATCTTACCTTAGCTTGTCCTGATGGCAGCGCCAGCAGAGAGGCCGTGTTGTTATCGAAATAAAATGGGTTAATCCTCTGTATGGTGACAATTACCGAATGTTTCAAGGTGGGTTCAGACTAAACGCAGAGTTATAATTCTAGAGTTGGTGTGAATGTATAGGTTACAGTATCAGTGTGTTTGTTGGTGGTGGTGTTGGTGGTGCTTTAATCACTAGAGTTTGGTTTAAAAATCCTACTGATTCCATGTGAAAAACACAAGTTCAACTTTTACCTCATGATCCTGTAGATTATTTCATGTATATGTCAACATACAGTACCTATATCGAGAAAATGCTGTTATTCTAACCATAGTAGCGTATACATTTTCTAAATATAATCCATCTCAAATTGTAATCATGAGAACAGAGCTGGGAGGGAAAAGTGGATTTGATGAAATCAGTAAATCTTTGACATAATTTCCTGCTGCTGTGTAGAATATACAAACGGTATATTCAGACACAACCATGCTTTACTAAAAGGGATTTTATTTTGAAAATTGCATCAGGAAGACACATTCTGTATTTTTTCTGACTTGATACTGGTGGTCGACTCAATCCCGTGTGTTTAAATTGAAGGCCATTCAATAAAGGCAAGTGCCCATTTAAAAAAAAGTGAAATAAATAAATATTACATACATTTGAGTGAGACATCACTAAATGAATGAACTGAATTCAAAACTGAAAACACGGCAAAAAACAAACTGGTGTTTTTCTTCTGACAGATGTTGTATGTGCTGCAGCCTAATCCATGCTTTAAACTAAAACCTACTTCTGTGGACAGTTTAATTTACATCCAATGTAATCTATTGGACCCCTGCAGAGATATCAATTGGATTTATTTTTCATTTCATCCATACATTTTCTATCTCATCTTCTTCTCTGATTTCTATAGACACTTGCAATGGAGGCAATCGGAGTAAATCTTCAGAGGGGTCTGAGAGAGTGGTCCCGCTGTCAAGCCCATTTAAGCGTGCAGTCGCCCCCACTGCTAATTCGAGAGCTTGGTGGGGCACAATGGGCGCTTTGTTGCTGGAGAATTTGTCTGAGAAGTAATCCTTGACACTGGGCCATTCAGGGGCCTAACCTTTTGTTTCATAAGTCCCCTGAATGTTACAGTAAGCACCAGTGCATTAGAACAACTTGGAGTGCTGCATGTGGCCTGGTATGGCAGGAATGATTTGTGCAGCGTGGGGTAAGCTCTGGGTGTGGACGTGCGTGTTGACGTATGTTTTGGAGCTTTTGGGTGTAGATAGGTCAAGGGTCAGGGGCAGGGAATGAAGTTTTAAGGCACACGTGCATTGATGAGCATTTCATTTGTTGATCTCGTGTACAAGGACAGTGACCCAATTTCTGAGCATTTGCATAAAGACGTAGTGTATTGTTCCTCATCCACATCAGCTCACATTAAAGACAAAGTTTCTCCTAACTCTTCCTGCAAACATCTACCGCTCCTGGGTTTCATTCCCAGGTTGTCAAACACTGACGCCTTGGGTCGGGCTCCAGACTCATCCAGAACCTGACCCAAAGGCGTTGTTGTTTGTCTCGCTCGTATTGACTCGACAGTCGACAAGATCCCACAAACTGTGCCTTTTAACTGACTGTTAGAAAACTGTCGATGTGAACAAGCTGACAGGAGGTAAGAGAGATGTAACGGCTGTGATCACCAATATGTTTCTCAAGTGGTGTGTTTGCCATGGTTCGTTGTTTGATGTTATCTTGGCTGGTTATTGGAGATGAAAATAAATTTGGGCAGATAGAGAGTCAGCGTCTCGCCTCTTTTTAAAGCCAGCCGGTGTTCCACTTCCCTTAATTGAGCCAGTTTCTTCTCTTTAGAGGGTTTCTTCAGTGATTCTCTCTAAAAAGCCGAAAACAGAAAATGAGTTACAATTTGGAGATAAACTAAATGGGTTTCTACTGCCACAGCAGACAGTCAAATGTAAGCATCCTCTCATTTGAACCTAGAAACCACTAGTGCTCTGTGTTAGTGTACAACTACAACTCTGGTGAGGTCTTTGAATTAATGCATATCTATAAGCACACACACACACACACGATCAGGGCTCCACTGTGTGTCTGTCTGTCAGTCATGTTATACTGATAGACTCATTAAGTGTCTAAATCACTGACTGGCTAACTGACTGATCAATCTGGCTGACAAACTGCTTCCTGGTTGGCTGACAAACTGTCTCTGTGCTCATTTGACTGGTTAATTAGATGTCTCGTGTTTGCATGTGTGTGTGTGTGTGTGTTTGACTTGCTGATCATATGCATGTCAGGACGGTTTGCAGGGTTCACTGGTTGACTAAGTGAGCCGTTAAACACAGCGTTGGAATGAGCAGGCTGTGTGTGTGTGTGTGAGTGTTTGTGTGTGTGTGTTTACACTCTCTTCTCAAACAGAGCACATGCAAATAGTGTGACGCTTGTCACGTACACACTCTTTGATGTGACACTCTGAGGCCTGTCAGTACACATTACGTGGTCCTGGATCACGCTCGTACGGACACACACTGCCGCCCGTGTCATTTGTTTCTTGTGGACTTAGCCAAAGCTTGTTTGCCGTCTCTCGGTCGTGTTCGGGCTCACCAACCCAGCGCCAGACTAGAACATCAATATTAGTCAATTCTCCCAAATCATGGATTACGTCCAGTGTCCAAGGCTCTCGTTCTTCACGACATGTGCACCATGGAAACCTCAGTATGTTTCACATTAGACAGAGATTGTGGCTATGGCCAATAAGCTGTTGTCAGGGTAAAGTTAAAGAACAATCTCTGGCCTTTGGGAGGCATTTCTGTGGGCCAGCATGTTGGACTGACGCTCAAAGATTCTCTCAGTTCTCTCCCTCAAAGGAAAGCATTTTATTCGTCAGTATTTACAGGCATGTTAGAGGATATGGAATGGCAACGTCAGAGAGTCTGTCCCTTTGGTCCAAAGTGGAATACCTCAGATTACAATGCACCAATGGAGAACACTTTGTACAGACATTCATGGACCCCTTTATTCTGTTAATAGCTCAACATCTAGCCTACTGGGCACAAAATCTGTTACCAACATTCATGGTTCTAAAAGGATCAATGCAAATGATTTTGGTGATCCTCCAACTTGTTCTCACTCCCAACTCGTCAAATATGGATGCAGTTTGGTCATGTTCAGGGACCAAAACTGCTTTGTTGGCTTTATGCTGTCATGGTTTGGGGTTTTTCTGTGTTTATTTCCTGTTTTATTTTGTAGTAGTTGTCTCCTTGTGTTTCTGTGGTGTTTACTTCCTGTCTCCTCTTCTCTGATTGCCCTCACCTGTCCTCTTGTGCCACACCTGTCTCTTGTTCCCTAGTTTTGTCTTTCCCTGCCTCCTGTGCCCTGTATCATAAAGCAGGATTAGTGCTTATCGAGGTAACTTCGGGGTTAACCCTGCGTTTCCCGTATCATAAAGCTGGTTCACTTCTTACCGGGGTAAATCACCATGGTAACTTACACTGAACGGCTAACCTGCTCCGGACCAGGTTAGGTTCGAGATAAGATATCCACGCCTATAAAAACTCCGCCTCCTGACCAATCAGGTCTCTTTAAACGTCTTCACCCAGCTGTGT